>JZKD02S1604879.1:661439-698879 GCA_000966675.3 Picea glauca | reverse complement strand
CATACAGAGTTTCGTGGCTACAAAAAGGACATCAGGTAACTGTCACTAAACAGTGTTTAGTTGAGTTTAAGATAGGAGGATATAATGATAAGATACTCTGTGATGTTATTCCCATGGATGTTTGTCATCTATTTCTGGGTAGACCATGGCAATATGACAGAAATGTGATTCATGATGGGAGAATGAACACATACACCCTGGAGAAGAGTGGGAGAACTCACATGTTGCTTCCAATCAAGGATAAGGAGGTGAAGCCTGAAGTAAGAAACACTGTACTTCTCATGAGTGGGAAGGAACTTCTTACTGAGGTAAAAAAGAAAGAAGAACCTAAATTCTTTGTGGTCAGGAAACCGAGGATTGTTTTAACCAACACAAGAGTAGATGATTTACTAAAAGAGATTTAGGAACTGCTGGAAGAGTTCGCTGATATAGTAGTGGACGAACTATCTCGTTCGTTGCCACCGATTAGAAGTGTGAGTCATCATATTGATCTCATACCAGGAGCTAGTTTACCAAACAAATCCACATACAGATTGATGCCGCAAGAGAATGAAGAGGTCAAAAGACAAGTCCAGGATTTGTTGGACAAAGGTTTGGTCAGGGAAAGCTTGAGTCTGTGTGCTGTTCCAACAATACTCAGTCCGAAGAAAGACGGAGGCTGGAGGATGTGTACTGAATCTAGGGCGATCGACAAAATAACCATCAGGTACAGATTATCATTGCTAAGGATGGATGATCTGATGGATTGCTTGAGTGGAGCAAAGTATTTTTCAAAGATTGATTTGAAAAGAGGTTATCACCATATTTGCATGAGAGAAGGCGATGAGTGGAAGACCGCATTCAAAACCAATGAAGGGATGTATGAATGGCTTGTTATGCCATTTGTCTTAACAAATGCACCGAGTACCTTCATGAGGTTGATGAACGAAGTCCCGAGGGAGTTCATTGGAAAATTTTTCATTGTGTATTTGGATGACATATTGATTTTCAGTAAAACAGTGGCCGAGCATTTGAAGCATTTGGCTACAGTGATGAAGAGGTTACAATAGGAGAAACTGTTGATAAACATGAAGAAGTCCTCATTCATGAAGATAGAGCTCATTTATCTGGGGTTTGTTATTTCTGCAGATAAGTTGAGAATGGATCCAGATAAGGTGGAAGTGATCAAGAATTGGCCATCACCGAAGAATATCTTTGAGGTGAGAAGTTTTCATGGATTGGATAGTTTCTACCGAAAATTCATTAGGAATTTTAGTGGAATTAGTGCACCAATGATGGACACAGTGAAGAAGAGACATAAGTCTTTTCACTGGACAGAAGAAGCTGAAAGGAGTTTTAATCTATTGAAGAGAAAGATCACGGAACAACCAATTTTGGTGTTGCCGGATTTCCAAAAGACATTTCAAGTGAAATGCGATGCAAGTGGGTTTGCAATAGGGGCAATCTTGAGTCAAGAAGACAGGCCGATAGCATACTTCAGCGAGAAGCTGAATGAAGTGAAGGTGAAATACTCCACTTATGATAAGGAGTTCTATGCTATAATACAAGCATTGAAAAAATGGAGACATTACTTGATTCCGAAGGAGTTTGTCTTATACAGTGACAATCATGCACTATAGTTTGTGACTCAACAGGAAAAGTTGAATCAAAGACATGTTAAATGGGTTGAGTATATGCAGAATTTCACTTTTGTGATTAAACATGTTTCTGGTATTGCTAACAAAGTTGCTGATGCTTTGAGCATGAAGTGTTTGCTATTGCAGGAGTTCAAAGTCAAAACATTGGGTTTTGATGATCTCAGGGACATATACGCAGATGATCCAGATTTTAAGAAGGCGTATGAAACAACTGAGAATCCAGTTCTCAGAGATAGAGGCCAATGGATAGAATACATGATCCAGGAAGGATTGTTGTTCAAGGGAAATCGACTGTGTATTCCGAAATGCTCCATGAGGGAGAATTTGCTGAAGGAGAAACACAGTGGAGGATTGGCAGGGCACTTTGGTCATGACAAGACATTCGAAAAGTTGAATGAGTCATATTTTTGGCCAGGGATGCGAGAAGACATCAAGATATTTGTGGACAGATGCAAAATTTGCCAGCATTCAAAGGGAAGGAGACAAAATGCAGGTTTTTATCAACCATTGCCCATACCTGAGAGGCCATGGGATGCATTTAGCATGGGTTTTGTATTGGGGTTGCCAAGAAAACAAAGAGGATTTGACTCAATCTTTGCGGTGGTGGATATATTTTCCAAGATGGCACATTTTATTCCATGTCAGAAAACTAGTGACGCAACGCACATTGCGAACCTGTTTTTCAAAGAAGTCATTCGACTTCATGGCTTACCAAGGAGCATAGTTTCAGATAGAGATACGAAGTTCGTAGGACACTTCTGGAGGATCTTATGGAAGAAGCTGGGAACTAACTTGTCGTTTAGTTCAGCTTATCATCCTTAGATGGATGGACAAACAGAAGTTGTAAACATAAGTCTGGGAGACTTGCTGAGAAGCCTGGTGACATAGCACCACAGCCAGTGGGACAATATATTACCACAGGCAGATTTTGCATATAATGATTTAGTAAACTGAAGCACAGGGCAGAGTCCATTTCAGATTGTATATGGCATGCAGCCGAGAGGAATTTTTGAGCTGAGGGATTCAGAACAGACTGCAACTAGGAGCGCTAGTGCAAAAGATTTCACAGAGGCGATGAAGGAACTTCACAACCAGGTGGAGGACTGATTGCAGAATTCAAATCAGGAGTATAAGCACAGAGAAGATCAGCACAGAAGACAACTTCAGTTCGAAGTTGGTGATTTGATTCTCACACATTTGAGAAAGGAAAGGTTCCCAAGAGGAACATACAATAAACTGAAGATGAAGAAAATCAGACCATGTAAGGTATTGAAGAAATTTGGGGAAAATGATTATGAGATTGAATTACCCGATGGGATCGGAATTTCTCCGATATTCAATGTCTCAGATTTGTACCCATATAAACCTAAGGAAGCAGGAGCAGGAAACAAGTAGCCAGAGGTGCAGTGGCGAAAGAAAATGCCAGTTTCAGAAAAGCCACAGATGGAGTGCATACTGGATAAACGAATTGGTAAGAAGACCAGGCGAAAGCAATATTTTGAGTATTTGGTCAAATGGAAGGGCCATCCCGTTGAAGATGCCAGCTGGGAGAACGAAGCAGAGATCCAAAAGCATGGACAGACCGTGCGATAGTTCATGGACAGGAGCCCATGAAAATTTTCAAGCAAGGGAGTATGATGCGGGAGCATCGCCAACATCAAGCGAGCCAACGCGGAGACACCGGGCAGCTGGACAAGCCCAACTCACATTTTGAATTTTCCCTTGAAGTTGATGTGCCGAACATAAATGTGGCAAGTTAATGAAGGCGCACTTGTATAATGTAACAGACCTTGAGCGATCCGCTCTCGTCCTTAGTAGATGGAGGCATTTATGAAATTAAATGTAAGTAGGTAGAATTGAATGTGTAGATTAGACAACTTGAGAGCGCAAGAGGGAAATGGGATATAGACACCCTCACTTGTATTATTGTAACATTAACATGAGTATGCGCAGGAAAAAAAGAGCATAGAAAAGAAGGAAGAGCAAGAGCATGTAGAGAGCTATGTAAGAACACCCATGTACAGATATTTGAATTAATAGAAAAAGATTTGATTCAATTTCATGGCGTCGTGTTTGTTCTCTGTGTATGTATGTTGAATGTTATGCTCATGAATGTTTACTTCCTGTTATACATTAGCTTTATATGCTGTGTATATGATTTCATGTTTTGAGTTTGAAGTCTGAGAGGAAGTAGGAATGAGTTTCAATTGTTTCTCTATCTGAGCAAGAGTTCCTGCAAGGAGTGCAGTTGAAGTTGTCTGCAAGGAGTGCGTTGACAAAGGGTTCATATAGGGTAAATTTTGTTCTCATTCACCTAGAATTGTAGTTGGGCACAAGAGCCGTGCAAGGAGTGCGCAGGCCGAGGAAAGTCTTAGAGTTGTGAACCTGAACAAAATATTTAGAGACTGCTGCTGCAGGAGTGCGCAGAGTCGAAGGAAATTCAAACACTTGAATGTGTTTGAAAGTTTGCCGCAAGGAGTGCGTGCAAAAAGTTTTTTTTTGCTGAGGACTTGAAAGCCGTGGAAAAGCTCAGGAGGGATAAGGCCTTCGAAACCATTGAAGGACAACTAGGTGAAGTTGTGACTGGAAGTCTTAAGGAGGCGTTGTAAGTTTGCACCGCAGGTGGACAATTTTGTGGAGGAACACTTCGTTCATTTATAGAAATCGTCAAGGAGGAACGGACGATCGGAATTCTCTTAGGAGGATTAGAGAAATCCCATGAGCCGTTAGATCTCATGGAAGAGCAGGGGAGATACAGAAAGTATTCCCGAAGGTTCTAAGCTCAGGAGGAGTAGGACTATAGATCTAACCCACAAGAACTGTTGGATTCGCAAGTGAATCCCTATTTCGGAATTTCGTGGGTGGAAGTTCCTTAAAATTTGCAATGGGAATCGCGATATCACGAAACGTGAAGTCCCGAAGGTCAAAAGGATGGTGTGGGGCCAAGAGAGTCAATGAGGTGGACAAGTGGCAGATTATCGTTGCGGAGTCAAAGTCCGTTGACCGTTTTGGGATTTTGTGGAGTGAAGTTCCAAAAATTTTGCATTAGGATTCGCAATATTGCTAAGTCCAAAGTCCCGATGGAGTGAAGGACCGTTGAAAGGTCAAAGCTCATGAGTGTATCGGAGTTTCGACAAATCGAGATTCAGGAGTCGAGGAGGCGAGTTGCTTGACATCGCGATTGCCGAAATCACGATAGGGAAAATCCCGAAAAGGAAAGAGGAAAGGACAGCATTGACTGTTGTCGGGTTTCAGAGATTCGAGAGACAGGCGCTTGACCTACAAATTCGTGAAAGTGTGAAATCTGATCTCCTAAGTGAAAAGAGGGGATCCCGCGAGAATTTGTTGTGGGTAAAGATTTCCTGAAAGGGAAATAGAAGTACGTTTTAAAATTATTCGGGCCGACGAAGGGAGAAATATCCTGTGTTGACATGGACCTTCCGACCTATGGGTTGTGGAGGGAGCGTGCGTCATCATTAAGGTAGGGAAACATCGTCAAATACTCATGAAAGGAATTACTCCAAAATCCATGCTTGCTATAAAACGATACATCCAACACATCTTCAATACAATGATACTTGTGTATTTATACTTTCTCATGAGTATTCCTAGGGGTCTATGCCAACTACCCATTATTATTATATTATTTCCTTTTAATTACATAGCATTCCTATTTATTACCCATCAACTACTAAGTGGGCCTATTCCATGATTATGGCCACATTACCTTCATTATCCCCTTGCGTACATCCCTAGGTACCCTGTATTATCCTCCATAGGTACATTACATTCCATACCACTTTGCATATTTCATCCTTGAACCATGGGAAGAAGCCATATAATATGACCTACTAAGCAATGTAGTCAACTGGTGCCTAACACGAGCATCCATCCATCCTAGTGAAATATGGACATGGGGTCCAACTATGACCTTTCCTCCTCGATATTAATTCTAGTATCTCATTTGGATTTTTTGGTGCAATTATTTGCATAATATATTACCAAACATAAATTATCAACCAAGATTCGTAATCAGTAGAGTTGATGCACTATATGTGACGATAACATATAGGTTCCTATGTCTGTTTAGTATAGCTTAGATAAGAAAACGATTAATAACAAAATACTATGTTTTCAAAGATAACACTCTTCACACAATTCATAAATTAGAAAGCAAAACTTGCAATCATGCACTCAAAAGATTTTTCTTAGATAATGCCTTGTCCATTTACAAGCTCATGAAGTGGAAAGATGGACTTTGAATTAGTTATATGTAGCTGCTACTCTTAACAACAACTAGGAAGCAAATATGGGCACACTTCAACAATACCACTCCAAACTTAGAAGAGAAAATTGATAACAAAAATTCTCAAGCAAACAGTGAATCGAAAGGTTCTTTCTTAAGTGACAAATCTGTTCATTAGAGGCTCAAGAAATGAAGAGATGAACTTAAGATCTTGTTCCCTGTAGCATTTGAAACAACAATCAACAATCCACTCTTAGAAAGAAATCAATCATAACCCTATCAATGGCAATCAAATCTTCTTCAATACAGGAGGTAGTCAATATGCTTGAAATACTTCATTACATGAAGCATGAAGGTGAGAGATGACGTCTTATGATTCCTGTACCTACTAAGAGCAACACAATCATAAATTCAAAACAATAACAATTGCATATTTAACAATCACACACATCTATCCAACTCTTGTTAACTAAATATCAATTTGCAGAAATGAAAATGGAACTTATCTACTATGTTCAATGTCTAATTAATCAAACTGATTCAAAATCAAACAACTCTGTACTGAAGTTAAAATGCATTTGAAATCATTTACAACACACAACTGTTCAATGTTCACACTCACAATCACACAAAAATCCAGAATTATAATTACAAATAAAATACAATGAATCTTACCTTGATTGGGTCGGTGGGCCCTTGTCGTACCAACAAGGAAGCTTAATAAATACTTACAGAGAAGAATACTTGAACATACATGTTAAATCCATGAATTGCAACTTATATCATTACTTGAGAAGTAGGTGTACAATCAACAATCTTCAAAGATCAAACCTACAACATAACAATTTCTTCTTCAAGAACCAATCTTACAACATAATAATCCCTCCCTAATCAGACTTATGAGTTCTTATTTATACATAAAATCCATGGAGGAATGGATGAAACAAAATCCCCAAGCTAAGAAAACAATTTTTACAATTTTAGGATAAATCCCCAAAATATGTGTTTTTTAACAATTTGGGCAGATTCGAGTTAGTCCCCCACCCATATCTCCCAAAAATATTCTAATTTTGAATAACGACCCTCTTTTCACTCAAATTTTCATATTCTAGACAAAACCCATGTATTGGAATTTCTAGATCTGATACCATATGCACGAAAATCGAGGCGCAAGTTGGCAGTTTGAGTTTTTTTGCTAATTTTGGAAGAATCATTCCCCTTGAGCTAGAGGTCCACACATGTGATATGGGTGAATTCTGACTCATGCTTCCACATAAAAACATCTCTCTGGACAAAACCCATGAGCCCGATTTTCTTCTAGAAACATTCAAATATTCCGAATTATGTCTAGTACCGAATTAGCATAGGCTAGTACCAGAATAGGTGGAGCCTTGGTACCAGAATAGGCTGGGTACCGGATCATGCTGCTTAAGAGTCAAAGTGATTAGGATCGTACAAAATCAACCATTTTAATTGAATTAACTCAAGAAAACTAAACAAAACATGCCTTAATCATAAGTTACCTCTTATGCACATGAACAAGGTCATCAAGTGTATTTATGGAGGAAACAATCAATTAGATACACATAGAATAGGTAGAATAGGCTCAGATAGAGGGTAATATAGGGAAATAGAAGTGTCAATACTAAGACTCAACATGATCCATGTCTTTGATGTGCGACTCTAATACCTTCGTGATTTTCTTTTAGTCCTCCATGTGCCTCTATATTGGTTGAATTTATGCTTCCATGTTGATCCATAGTAAGTTTGTAGATGCTCATGCCTTTTCCATAGTAAGTTTGATTTTTGTTTCTTCGGGTGGTGTGGGTGGTGATATACAACAATATTAGTTATTGGTTTTTTTTGTTGTGACTCTTCAACATGAGGTTCCTTTGAGTCATTTAGCTCCTTAAATTCTTCCTTTTTGTGCCCTTCTTGGGACTTTTCTTCAATTGCTTATGTAAGATCTTCTTGAACTTCAAACTCTTAATCTAATGTGTCATTAAGTACTACAATTAGTTCCCCTGCAAGGAATTCTTTGTGCCTCCTTGGGCCCTTCCCATTTAATAAGAGAAATATCCCACAATGTAATTTTGTTTCTCTTGTACCAAAGCTTCAAAAACTTATTTTACAAATTAAATTCCATCCAAGAATATCCTAAAACAATATCCATATCATCCATATCTATAGCATGAAAATATGAAAGCAACACATATTTATTCATGATAATCTTCAAATATTTAAAAATTTGAACATTTTGACCCTCAACCTGTGTGCTTTGAATATATTTTGTGGGTACTTGCAATCTTTTAGCCAAGTTAACATTGATGAAATTATATTTGCAACTACGGTTAATAGAAACAATGACCTTGTCTTACTAAATACATTCATGAACCTGTAATATGAAGTTTTTGCATGAAAATAAATCCCCGGGGAGGATAATATGGGGTACCTAGTGTTAGCACTAAGAGTCACCCTTAGGCCGCGAGAGGGTAAGCCCAATACCCATCAAAATGTTTGGTGGATGTTAGTTTTGTGAGTGGAGGTAAAATGGACAAAACTCAATACAAGAATGATTTTAACACATAAACTAGACAAGAAATGCACAAGGAAGTGAGGGCCTCATTAACTTCAGTTAGTGATTTGAGTTTAAGTGTGAGCAGAAGGAAGAATTAGTGAGAGAGGTGAACAAGACTGCTATGGGCATCTGACTTTCAAGCGGCTTGGTGAAGAAAAAATCAAGCTCAAGAGCACTCTTGAACTCAAGTTTCAGACACTCAAATATGTCACAGCAACATAATAATAAAACTTGCATTATCATGCAACTACAACAACTCGACTGGATCCTCCATGCCCAAGCCTTTCAACGTAAGGGGGAATAGGATAACACTAAATATGACTAAAACTGGTCACAACAATATTGTAATCAAACCTACATTACAATAGAACTACAAACCTCGACTGGATCCTCCACGCCAGAGTGTTTTAGCACAATTTTTACAAAGAGATGAGAGAAGATGACTTCTATTAATGCGAAAGTCTCAAGTTTGAAACATAACCAGAGAACATCTCAGGAATCAAAATATTACAAAATAGTGATCTCTGCTCAACCAATTGACGACCTTAAAAAAATCTTGAACCAATATTTTTATACTCAGATCAGTCCACAACTACTAGGGGTGTGATCTAGCCATTCCATTCAAAGCCTTTCACCCATGCCTTATTCTGTCAGACTGTGCGTGTATCCTTCTATTAGATGAAAAATTAGCTTAGCATGGGCCTGTAGGAAAACTCATCCACCGTGGTACCTCGGGCTGACAACTCTGTCTCCACGGCCAGACCCTCCATGCCTTCTATTTATGGGGTGAGTCGAGGTTTCAACCACCAATCCTTTTTCATTAACTGATCCTTCATCGGGATCGAGATGAGGCTTAATGCCTAGGGGGATTCCACATGATGCTCTCAGATTAAACGATATATCATCACGCGATTGTGGGGCCGTCAAAGGTGGTTTGGATTCACACCGCTTTTGAGCCTGCAATCCACCACCTTCCGCCATGTAGCTCTTTCGCTATACCATGGTTTCGATTGCGGGACCGCTCAAGAATTTTATCTTTCGAGAACATTGCATCCTTGCAATGGAGCGTGGTCGTTGATCTGGTCGTGTTCCGTGATCTGGGTAGCCCTGCCAACTTTAGGATTATTCTTACCACTCTTGGAGATGGCGCTAATTTTGGCGCTGGACAAGAACACTTCCTAGAGGATGATTTGACGTGGTGGCCTGAGATGAATGCTGAAGCTCCAAAGTGAATGATGACCATCAATTTGATGAGGACACGTGACATAGATCTATGGACTCCGAGATAAATTACTTCGAAGGAAGAGGGGAGTCGAGAAGCCAAAACTCCCAAAGCCCGAAATCCTGAAGTAAATATTGACCGTTCGATGGAGAAGGACATGTGGCACTTGATATTTAACTTCAGGAGAAAACACTCCGAATGAAATCAGGAGTGGAGATGCTGAAACTCCTGAAGGAAAAACTCCTGAAGTTCCAAAGTAAATCATGATCGTTCAATGGAGAAGGATGCATGGCGCTTGATTTGCAACTTTGGGGCTTCTGCTTAGCCACTAATCCTTGCGCAATTTTGACATGTAGAATACATGCGAGCCATTGATCTGATCACGATCTATGATCTGGGAAAGCCCCACTTTTTTTGCCACACATTGCTCTTGGATGGATCCTGCTTTCTGCTGCAAAGATCAACGCCTCACAATTACTTCAAGATTTTGGGCTTTAGGCCTTTTTAGTGCATAACTCTTACAATCCTCTGAAACGATGAATTTCCGAAGTGTGATATATGGAAATGCGTGTCCTCTTGATTTGGACGATCAATATTTATTTCGGGAGTTCGGGCTTTGAATCTTCAAGAATTTTCAACACAAAGCTCTTACAATCCTCCGAAGCGTCAAATTTTCGAAGTGTGATATTTGGCGACGCATGTCCTCTTGATTTGGACGACTGATATTTATTTCGGGAGTTTGGGCTTCGACTCTTTGAGACTTTTGTTACTCTTTCTAGTCGTCGATTCTTACGCTACTTTGAAATCCCGATCGCCCAAGAGCCGCTGATCTGAAATATTCATGGGATCTTCGCCATTGAAAATTGAGCCTGTCTGCTTGCTGGTGATTCAAGCCCAAAATGGATTTATCTGAATGCTGCGCTTTGTGCTCAAGGATTATATTTGCGCAAACCACAGACTTGGTCATCCCGTGACCTTTTAACAACTATATGTGATAATATTTGGCTCCACAGGGGATGACATGCTCCCTACGAGCTGCCAAGAACGCACAGTTCCAGTGCCTTAGCTGTTGGGTTGTGGTGTCGAGCTCAGATACATTTGCTGAAGGAAACAGGATGACATGTACACTACTATACTTACAAAAAAGAAAACAAACACACATGCTCCAAAAGGATCTTATTTATGTACAATCCTAAACTAACTGAATTTTTACAATGCCCTAGGTGAAAACAAACTTCCACTAGATCCATTCAAATAACTTCCTAATCGAAAACTTATTTACTCTGTCACTGGTCAACAAGGGATAAAAAAATTGTGACAACAAACTAATTACATCCTTCATATTATCTCCCAATGTGGACGGTAAGATAAATCTTGGAGGCTTCAATATATTGAGGAAAAACAACTCCATGAATTCCTCTACATGGTCATAAAATGGGTGACAAAGATTTATGGGTCGATAAAAGAAAACCTACTCTTCTTTACAGCTTCTCACATATGACTGAATATCTGTGGAAAGCACAGGTGAGTGAAAGGCTGATGCATGCTGCTGATCCACTCCTCCTTTGCCTTCTCTGATAACATCTGTTAGCTGATGGAAAAAAATCTCAATGGACGGTTGTTTATCTTTAACATGCTTCTCAATGTGCTCTGCGGACTCGGGATGGTTGATTTCCACACAATGTTTTTCCTTAATGTATATAGGAAAAGGCGCTATAGTATGATCTTGAAAATCCTTCATATCCACATCGAAATCCGATTCATAGCTGTCATACATAGGTTGGTTGCTCCACAAGTCAACAAAATGTGGTGTAGGGATCTACTCTTCTTCATCTGAATACTCATCAAAGATAGGTGAGCGCAAAACTCTTTTATCTTGCAAAGAAAAATGATAAATCTCTTGATTCTTCTCTTCAATCACAGGTGAAAATACATCATGAGAAATCTCGTGAAGTAATAGACTAGAATCCTCCTCTACAACTATTTCTACTTCTAAATATGAGACAACAGGTGCACTAGGGGCATAATATAATGCATCTATGGCTATGCAATCATCAACGCTATAATTAATCATATCTAGAAGGAATTCTTCTCAGGAAATAGAAAGAGAAACGTTTTCATCCATATTTGCAAAATACTCATTTCTCTCCTCACTTTCTCTTTCAATCAGATCTTTACCAGACTCGTCACACAAGGAAAACTCTATTTTCTGTTGGATGTGGAGTGAAAAATCCTTACAACAGTTGTCAAAAATAAGATCAGATGGGTAAATATTCTCGTAATATGAATTAAAAGCAACATGAAAATCCTTCAAAAAATGGATACTAGCAACATGAAGAGATTGACACCATTCACAAGCATGTTATTCTAAAGAAAATTTGAACATCTTGATCAAGATATCCTCATGAACAAAACCATGTTCAAGCATGCATTTATGAAAATTGAATAATTTCTCACCGTAATGGTCATGCTTGCTTCCTCTGAATCTCAGAATATAATCATCCCATTCAGTTATAGTCGATACTGGATGTGGAAAACTGACAATATTTGAAAAATCACAGAAAGCATACCTTCGAGCCAAGATAGCTTCCATTTCCATGGTTGTCCCGTATCGGTGAAGTTTCCAGCAGGTTCTTCCTTCATGGAGTGGAGTCGCCGAGTGAATGATGCAGTCTGAATAATGTGTCCAACGTCAGTTCACCATCTAAAACTGGATATCTTCGTTGTCGTTCTCCCATGGAAATGTATTCAATTCATTCCCCAAAAATGACACCATTAATATTATCTCTAAGAGTCACCCTCAGACCATGAGAGGGTAAGCCCAGTGCCCATCAAAATGTTTGGTGGATGTTGGTTTTGTGAGTGGAGGTCAAATGGAAAAAACTTAGTACACGAATGATTTTAACACATAAACTAGACAAGCAATGCACAGGGAAGTGAGGGCCTCATTAACTTCAGTCACTGATTTGAGTTTAAGAGTGAGCAGAAGGAATACTTAGTGAGAGAGGTGAACAAGACTGCTATGGGAATCCGACTTTCAAGAAGCTTGGTGAAGAAAAACTCAGGCTCAAGAGCACTCTTGAACTCAAGTTTTAGAAACTGAAATATGTCACAGCAACATAATAATCAAACCTACATTATCATGCAACTACAACAACTCGACTGGATCTTCCATGCCCAAGCCTTTCAACGTAAGGGGGAATAGGATAACAAGGAAGCTGACTAAAACTGGTCACAACAATACTATAATGAAACCTGCATTACAATAGAACTACAACCTTCGACTGGATCCTCCATGCTTGAGTGTTTTAGCACAATTTTTACAAATATATGAGATAAGTTGAATTCTATTAATGCGAAAGTCTCAAGTTTGATACATAACAAGAGAAAAACTCAGGCATCAAAATATTACAAAATAGGGAGCTCTGATCAACCATTTGATGACCTTAACAAAATCTTGAACCGATCTATTTATACTTAGATCATTCCACAACTACCAGGTGTGTGATCTGACCATTCCATTCAAATCCTTTCGTCTACGCCTTCTTCTGTCAGATCGTGCATGTATCCTTCTGTCATATGAAAACTCAACTAAGCATGGGCCTGTAGGAAAACTTGTCCACCATGGTACCTTGGGCTGACAAATTTGTATCCACGGACAGACCCTCCATGCCTTCTATTTATGGAGTGAGTCAAGGTTTCAACCACACTCCTTTTTCATTAACTGATCCTTCATCGGGATCAGGATGAGGCTTAATGCCTAGGGGGATGCCACATGCTGCTCTCATATTAGACGATATATCAACATGTAATTGTGGGGATGTCAAAGGCGTTTTGGATTCACACCACTTTTGAGCCCGCAATCCACCACCTTCTGACACATATCTCTTTCGCTATACCATGGTTTCGATTGTGGGACCGCTCAAGAATTTTATCTTTCGAGCACGTTGCATCCCCACAATGGAGTGTGGTAGTTGATCTAGTCATGTTCTGCGATCTGGGCAGCCCTGACAAGTTTAGGATTATTCTAAACGCACTTGGAGATGGCTCTAATTTTGGCGCTGAACAAGAACACTTCTTGGAGGATGATCTGACGTGGTGGCCTGAAATGAATGATGAAGATTCAAAGTGAACGATGACTGTCGATTTGATTAGGACACGCAGTAGAGATCTATGGAATCTTGGAGAAATTACTTCGAAGGAAGAGGGGAGTCGAGAATCTGAAACTCCCGAAGCCTGAAATCCTGAAGTAAATATTGACCGTTTGATGGAGAAGGACGCATGGCACTTGATATTTAACTTTGGGAGAAAACACTCTGGATGAAATTGGGAGTGGAGATGCTGAAAATCCTGAAGGAAAAACTCCTGAAGTTATGAAGTAAATCATGATCGTACGATGGAGAAGGATGCATGGTGCTTGATCTGCAACTCCTTGGCTTCTTCCTAGCCACTAATCCTCACACAATTTTGACATGCCGAATAAATGTGAGCAGTTAATTTGATCATGATCTACGATCTGGGAAATCCCCACTTTTGTTTCCACATGCTGCTCTTGGATGGATTCTGCTTCTTGCTGCGAAGATCAACGACTCACAATTACTTCAGGAGCTCGGACTTCAGGCCTTTTTAGTGCATAGCTCTTACAATCCTCTGAAACGTCAAATTTCCGAAGTGTGAGATCTGGCGATGCGTGTTCTCTTGATTTGGACGGTCGAGATATATTTTGAGAATTCAGGCTTCGACTCTTCAGGAATTTTCAATGCACATCTCTTACAATCCTCTGAAGTGCCTAATTTTCAAAGTGTAAGATCTAGCGATGCGTTTCCTCTTGATTTGGACGATCGATATTTATTTTGGGAGTTCGGGCTTTGGCTCTTCGGGACTTTTTCTCCTCTTTCTAGTTGTTAATCCTTGCGCTACTTTGAAATCATGATCGCTCGAGAGCCACTGATTTGAACTATTCATGGGATCTCCGCCGTTGAAAATCGAGCCTGTCTTCTTGCTGGTGATTCAATCCCAAAATGGATTTCTTTGAATTCTTCGCTTTGTGCTCAAGGCTGATATTTGCGCAGACCACAGAATTGGTCATCCTACGAACTTTTGACAGCTATATGTGATAACACCTAGGGAGGTACCCAAGGAGATATTAGATGTAATGTGGCCATAATAATGGACTAGGCTCACTTGGTAGTTGACAGGTAGTAAATAGGCCAACTACATAATTAAAAGGAAATAATATAACAATAAGGGGTGGTTGGCATAGAGCAATATGAATACTCATGAGAAAGAATAAATACACACAAGTATTCTTATGGTCTGTGCGAACCACCCCTTATTATTATATTATTTCCATTTAATTACATAGTGAACCTATTTACTATCCATCAATTACTAAGTGTGCCTATTCCATGATTATGGCCACATTACATTCATTATCTCCTTGGGTACCTCCTTAGGTACATTACAAGATGCCCCACAAAGTAGAAAATGGATTGTCGATTTATTTTTAAAATTACCCCTTACATACAAGATCTCCAAACAATCTTTTAGACCTGTCTCATTCCAAAGGTCAGAAAATCCTATCCATTGCTCCATATCCTTCTAGATTTGCTATGAAAATGGACATTCTAAAAAGGGATGTGAAGTTGTTTCGATTCCCTTTCGACAAAGTAAGCATATACCAGGCCTAATATTATTCGTCTTCTACAACATTTCCGATGCGAGTACCTTATTGTTCAAGGCTAACCACATTAGAAATTTTGTATTCAAGGGATCTTTGTCTTCTAGATTTTTGACCACAACCACTTGACCTCCTAGTTTTCTAGCCCCTGCAATGCACAATATCCCAATTTGGCTATATAAGAACAACAAACCTTATTTTTCACCTAAATCAACTTGTTAGATTCATCCTTGAGCCTTACACGAGCTTTTCTCAGTTCAGAAAGGGAAGTATCCCAATGTTGAATTACATCTTCTACCAACCCTAGGTCCTATGTAGTCAACCAATCTTGATGCCAAAAAACAATTGCGGTGGGATTCCCCATCAAATTCAAGGTATATTTACCAATATATTGTAAATGAGAGACATTTTTCTTCATAACAAATATTTATAATTTGACCACCTCTTGAGTACATTTTGTAGCGTTTAAGATGTGATAACATGGGTGAAAATGGGGAATTTAATTCCACTAGCAACGTGGAGGAAAAAATGCATTGAGTTTCTATTGTGTACATGTCAGCCTCATGGTGTGATGAAATGGTATGTTATACATTGCTCCCATAAATTCCATGTTATTATCCATAGAAGATTGCTATATAGAGAAAGATTAATGAACATGGAATGAATGAATGTTTGTGTTCTTATTTTGAATGATTTACATTTTGTTGATTCAAGGATTGCTTCTCGTGGTTGTTGTATGAGCTATGGTTATGAAGGCTAATGTGGGTGCTCCTCAAGATAACCTCTGAGAAAACATCTCAAAGACAAAGAGAGTAAGTATGTGAACAAGAAATAATTAGGTGGTTAGGTTCACTTTGTAGATGTAACTATAAAATTTGAACTTCTCGAAGCTAACAGTGGCTATGAGTTCAAGAGTGAGATGAAGGTTGGAGTCTTTCACAAAGATTCTATTCCAGGTGTTATGAAGGTGTTAGAAGAGTGTATGGGAAATGGTATTCTAGTAGGGTATTTTGTTGTTGATTTGGAGGTTATCCTTAAAAGTGGAATCTATCATGAGGTGGACTCCAAAGCACTAGCATTACAACTTGCAAATCATGGTGCTTTTAGGGAGGGCATCAGAAAGACATGTCAAAGGTTGTTATAACCTATAACGAAGGTTGAAGTTGTAACACCTAAGGAGTATATAGTGGATGTTCTTGGTGATATCAATTTAAGGTGTGGTTAGATCAAAAATTTTCCTGACAAGCCAAGAGGATTGAAGGCATGCATTCTATGGTAGTGATAACTTTATTGTCTTTGTTTTCTATCTTTTTGTTAAAATATAGATACATTATATTGCTAATAAATCACAAAAATCTAGGAAAATGGACTGAAGTTTATGCTTGAAATATGTTTTCCTTAACATGGTGGTACCTTCAAAGGATCGTGATGATAGTCACAAGGGATGTAGGTGATTGATGCTTTGGTGTCACTGGCAGAGATGTTTTAGTATGTGAGTACAATGTTTAGCATGACCAAAGGCCATACATCTTATACTATGAAACTGAATATGTTTGATGTGGTACCTCAACATATTCAAAACTAACTTTCTTCAAAGGTACAAGAGATGGCTACTTGAAAATTTGTAAACTTTCTATGAATTATTTTCAATTGGCTATCCATGCCAAACCCGCACTTTGGTTTTTTCTTCATATAAGCATCAAAATGTACGATTGTCTTACCTATTTGGATTGATGGATTGGTAAATTGGACCAAAAAGGGAAGCTCAATCTTATCTTTGAATCAGAGTTTGTGATGTAAAATAAACCAAAGTTTAAGATTTTGATCTATGAAAAATTTGTAGAATTTCTAGATACCCTTTCTTTCCAAAAATTGTTATACTTGAAAATAATTAAGCAATGGTTATCCCTATTTTGTAATAACCGACAAGACTAGCTCAAGATAAGATACAAGCAACCCAAATTATCTTTCCAACACTCTCAACTTTCTTTAGTGTGATGCAAAACAAGGATATTGCCTATTATCTAGAATAATGATTAGGTATGTTCATTGCATAATTCATCCACTTTTGTGCACTACCAAGTAGAAGCATACTTTTAGTATCAACTATATGTGTGCATGGCACTTGCAAATGCTAAAATGGTTTAATTTAAGTGTTTAAGATGCCTACAACACATAAATCCTAGATACACAAGACCTTTTGGGTTTGTCTTTTGGTATATCATAGATGTTATACAGTCTTATCTTATGTTGAATTCATATAAGATATTGATTTTTTCTTTTTATCTATCCATATTGTAGATGTTTACCCTGTTAGCACTTTGTAAATCTGTTCGGCTAATAAATAGACAATGAAGGTAACTTTTTCAACGTACTTTGAGACCCGAAACTAGCCTTTCAGATACAGAGAGGGCTCTCTTTGGAGGCGCGGTCTCCACGCAGGATATAGCTTTGGAAGTGATGGCTAGATTTAAACACTTTAATACAATGTTTTTTGGTTATATTGGCGCAAGAAAGTAAGACTTGGGCTATGGGGTCGATTTGGGGAAATGACAGAGAAAAATGAATCGGTGACTGAACTGAGAGGATAAGGCCAGGTGAGCAATAATCTTCAGTAAAAAATTGTAATGGGGCGGGGAGAAAAACACAGGAAGTAACTTGAAGCACCGCTGCGGGTGAATTCAGAGTTAGCTTTAGAAGAAAACATGTTGTCTAAGTGGCGCGAACAAGGGGCACAACACGACGAGTCCACAGGTTCGAATTTCATTCCAAAATAGACAAAACAATATATGACTAAAGTTGACAGGAAGCACATACGCAAAGAAAGAAAACACAATACCTCTGACTGCTACAACTAGAATCTTTTCATCAAGTTACATGACCTTTGCATTAAATTTCAGTCAAAAGCTCAAATTTCATACAATAGTTTTTGTCTACTAATTTTTAACCAACTTGGATTACATTGAAAAGATGAAATATATAAACAAGGGTGCCGCTTGGGCTACCCTGCTTTCTAACTTCTAACCCTAAAACTAGGAAAACTGAGTAGCATGCGCTGGAGACTCTTCGCATTGCGCTTTCCAAAAATAGACAATAATCACGTCTGTTTATCCATGACTGTTTGCAAAATTTTCCATGAGGATCTGATCATCAGTCAGGTCTCGATATGAAGAAAATATGTGTTTGTGTATCCCTTTGATCGGGTGTCCAAGCGAATAGGTGTCTGTTAGGAGCTTGCTATCTGCTGTAACGACTTCGATTTCTATTGTGCGCTCATTTGTTGTAAAAACTGTGCGCAACAAGTGGCTGTTTGATTTGTCGCGACCATTATCAAAATGGTAGAGTGATTTGGGGAGATGTCTCCTTCAAAATTGCCAAGATTTGTCTTATGTTTGCAGATGCAGAGACGAGTGTCTGCTAGACTAGTTTTTTCTGCGCGTTGGCGAGAGCCACACGGGCTTCCTTCTCGACCGCTTCGCATTCTATGGAATTCTTCATATGCATTTATTCCATTAGTCTCTTTGCTTCTCAAAACTGTACAATGGTGTCTTGCACCTCTCTGAGCTATATTTTTAGCCATGCCACATTCCCTTTGTTACCCTGCACTGCTGATGCTTCCATAGTATTTGTCGCTAGTTGACGCCTCAACTCCATGTTTTCCTGATAGATTTTAGTGATAGACAAATTTTCCTTCTTTAATTGATGAGATGGATCTTTATCATTTGCTCTTGTCATATCCACTTTCCTTGTTCTTCTCTTGCCTTTGCGGCTCGATCCCCTAGCAGGCTCTATCCGTATGGCGCATATGAGTAGTTTTTCAGCCACCGATATGGCATGAGGCTCTTATGAAAATTGAGCTTCCATAGCTTCCTTTTTCTTCCTCGGCCTACCCCTCCTCTGAGGCATTTTCTGTTTAGGAGACGAGGATTCTAATGTATTCCCTTTCTGTGTAAATCCCTCTGCTTCAGGTTCTATGCGGTTTGATCTGGTCTTCTCTGCGGGGAAGGGAATAACCCTTTTCGCGTCTTTGGGAATGCCTGCTGTAGGTGAGAACAAATCCCAGTCATTTTGGGGCTTGGAACTTGCAATTCTTCTGCTCCACACACCTTTTCTTATGCTCTGAGAGGTCGCCATGGTGCACCAGTGTGTATTATGCATGCAATATATCCAACAGACGCGCAGGGGGGAAAATTTGAACAAACTGGACTGGCAAGGAAAATTTCGAACATAGTGCGGGTCTGGTTCTATGTCTGAAATGAGTGTCGAGAATTCGAGATTTATAACAAATCAGACATAAGAAAGAATTATGATGGAGGATAGTAAATTCACGGCGACAAGATGTTTTGAGTCGAGTTGCAGGTTTTCCATGGCAAATCCCCTCATGTAGGATACATGCGATAAAGCTTGCTAGGCATGCATGATACAAACACCACGATTTTTCATTCTTTCGGCCTTCATGATGAACTGATAATAGATGCTATACTTGCCAATGTGACTTCCATTAACTACTTGACTCGCCTTGGGGCACGTAGAGACTGGTTTCTTAATAGGACTCGACTCTTTGGAAAAGACATACTTGTACCACTTATGTAAGTTTCAAATTTGAACTTCCTTCCTATTTCCAAGGGTCAAACGACCACTTTATGACTTCGACCTCACGGTGCTACATACTTGACTTCACATGTTTGGATGAATGGGTGACAACCTGACCTAAAACCGACTCTAAATGAAAAGAAAAATTGCAGCACTAATAGCTGGCTCCAATGGGGATGCTATCCTCCCTGCGAGGTAGTAAAGAACAATAGACCAGGTGGCTAACCATTGGGCTTTATTTGACCTTTAGACACTGATAGAAGTAAACGACGAACAAAAAACAAACTAAACCTATCGACACAGCTTCTAAAACTTCATCACAAACTTAGGGCCTTCACTTCGGGCTTCAATTTTCTGTTGACCAACTGACTCGATGAAAAAAAAAATGACTATTTACAATGAACAATGACCTAAACGGATTTTATTTCGTTAGGTAAAGCTTGACGAACCTGCTGTTTACAGGCCCCCAACCAAGACATTCTCCATCTAATCCTTCCAGGAAATACACATTTCCCTCGCAATGATCGTTGATTTTGAACAGACCCTTCCAAAGATGGTCGAACTTTCCATGCTTTCCTTTGCCCTCATTTCTCATGTCCCATCTCAAAACTAGATCACCCAACCGAAAATCCTATGGATTAGAACTCTTATCGAAAGCTTTCTTTATCCTCTCCTGATGGAGCTACGACCGATTGTACACTTGTTCCCTTGCCTGTTGCGTGTGAATTAACTGGTTTATTCTCCTTTGTGCATCATTTGGCTCGACCTCCTATTCTTGCAACAACTTCCTGACAAGTGATCCCAGTGAAATAGGGAAGATTGCATCTGCTCCGTATACGATCTAGAAAGGCGTTGCTGATATAGACTTCTTGGTGATAACCCGATCTGCCCACAGTGCGTAGATAATATTTTTATGCCAGGCTCTCTTGTTTTCTTGTAGGAGTCTTTTGATGATCCTGGTCAGGCTCTTATTTGAGGATTCTGCTAACCCGTTTCCTTGTGGATAGTATGCCGTAGAATGCCCTAGGGTTATGTTATAATCCTGAAAAAATTTCTCCATCCTCTTAGACTTGAATGCGACTGCATTGTCTGTTATGATCTTAATGGGACACCCAAACCTCGATAATATGTTTGTCTCCAGGAATTGGATGATGACTACGTTGGTAGCTTGGTTTGTGGGGATCACCTCTATCCATTTTGTGAAATAGTCGGTGGTCATGAGTATCCATTTGTTCTGCATGAAGGATGGCAGATTTATCTTTGCTATGAAATCTAGACCCCACTGCATGAAAGGTTCTTCGACGGAGATCGACTTTAGTGGCAGGGGCTGCAACTTTCTTCTTCCATCGAAAATCTGACATTCGTGGCAACTGAAGACCTCTTTATACACATCAACGAAAATTGTAGGCCAATAATAACCCACCCTAGGGATTTTGTATACGATGGTCTTCCAATAGTGGTTTCCTCCGCAGTCGCCTTTGTGAAATTATCGTATGGCCCGCTTCACATCATATTCCAGCAAACAACTCAACAATATTCCCCCGAGGTCTTTCTAGTAGAGTGAATTGCTCATGATGCAAAAATTAACTGCTTTAATCTTGAGAAATCTGGCCTTATTCTTACTCACGCCCAGATGGGCCTGGATATTTTACAACACATAGATGACGTCTCCATACCATGACGAATCAATGAAGTGCTGAGGCACCTGCACAATTTTTTCCTCTTGAGGGAATTCCGAGAGATCAACGATGAAATTCATTCCTACAACGTCACAATCCGACCGGGCCATTAAATTCACAAGACCTTGACCCTTGATCAGTTTTGTAGGCTTGATCTTAAGATCTTATTCCAGCATGGCCACTATCCACTTACCTCTCCTTCCTTCCGAGTCAGGTTGAGTCAGGATATCCTTTACTGAACTGTTGGGCACACAAGCGATGACATGGGAGTGCAATATGTATGTCCTGAACTCTTTCAAGGTTTTCACTAAGGCATACACCTATTTTTCCATAATGTCATACCTTAGTGGAGCATCACGCAACGTTAAAATGAAATAGGATATGGGTTTCTTGAGGTCCTACTCATCTTTCTATAGTAGTACACCGACAATAGTGTGTTCTGAGGCGAATGAAAACAGGAGGAAATCTTTCGTAAAATCTGCGCTGACTAGCACAGGATATTTAGTCAGCGCCTCTTTGATATCTTCAAAATAATTCTTGGCCTCTGGGTTCCACTTGATCACGTTTCCCTTCCTGAGCATGCAAGTTATGTGCTTTATTATTTCCGCCAGGTTTGGGATGAATCTCCTCAAGAAGTTTACCTTTCCTAGGAAGGATTGCACCTCCTTTTTACTACGCGGGGTGACAATCTTTAGGATTCCTTCAACCCTACTGGGGTCTATCTTAATTTTTTCCTTGGAGATGATGTTCCCTAAAAACTTTCCTTCTTCCACCTCAAAATGCAATTTCTTTGGATTAAGTGATATGCCGAACTTCCTGCATTTATGGAAAACCTTCTTTAGGTGCTCGAGATGCTATTTGTCGAAGGCAGAGTACACTGTGATGTCGTCCAGATAAATCACAATGAACTTGTCCTTTTAATCAACGAACGCGATGTCCATTTCCCTTTGGAAAGTGGCTCCAACATTCATCAGGCCAAACGACATCTTGGCATACATGAAGGTTCCCCATGGGGTTTTGAAAGTCATTTTCTCTCTGCCGTCCGGGTGGACCATGATCTGATTATATCCTGCGAACCCATTCAACATAGACATCTTCTAGGACCCCACCACCTTTTGCAGGATGTAGTCCATCTTAGGAAGGGGGTAGTGATCCTTGAGAGACACTTTGTTTAAATTTCGGAAGTCTACACACAATCTTATCTCATCGCTTTTCTTTCTTACAGGTACCAAATTAGCTACCCATTTCGAGAATCTTAAAGAAACAATAATTTTAGTTGCAAAATGATTCTTTACCTCCTTCTCGATTAGCGTCAACAATAGGGGATTTATCTGTCTCAGCTTTTGTTTGAAAGGTTTCTAATCTTCCTTGAGAGGGATAACATGTTGGATCAGTTTCGTGTTGTATACTTTCAGGTAATCGCAGCTCCATGCAAAGATGTCTGAGAAATATTTCATGACCTTTACATAGTATTGCTTGACCTATGGACTGAGTGTCTTTGATATTTTTACCATCTTCGGGTTCTCCTCAGTCCTGATGTCGCAATATTCCACATCTTCTTCGCTTGCAATGATGTTGGGGTTTTTAGCCACATCATTTCCGTCAAATAACTTTTCCAGCGGCACCAACCCCTTTGGAATGATATTATTTTTCAGTTGTATTATGTACCTTCCTGCGATATGGTTTTGGAAAGGGTCATCGTTATTGCACGCATCCACACTCTCATCTTCATTGCAACAACATTCCTTGTCAATGTTTCTATTAGCGAACTTGTTGCTCATAAGGAGGAATCTTTCCACCTGCTTGTCATCCTCAAACACCTGCCAGTGTTTAACATTATCAGGCACTGTTGGCCTGTGCTTGGCCTGTGCTTGACCTCGATTTCATATCTTTTGTTTGGGAAGATGGGGATCTTGAAAACCAAGGCCGACATGGCCAACGCATTGGTGATTTGATTTTTCTCTCTAGGGACAACATATAGGTCATACTTTGAAAATCCTTCGAGGAGGTCCAAAGCCAAATTTCTATACGCCTTCAGCCTGGGGTGTTTGGTTTGATATAAAACCTTTACCTAGTTTATGATCAGCCCAGAGTCTTCGCACACTGCTATCTTTTGCGTGCCCAATTATTTCAAAAATTGTAATCCCAAGATTAGCGCTTCATATTTGGCCATGTTGTTGGTGCATTCAAACGTGAGCTTGTACGAGCATAACTTTGTGTTGACCTCGAGAGGGATTATCCACACGCCGACACCCACTCCTTCCTTACTGACAACACCATCAAAACTCATGTTCCATGCTTTTTTTTTCTGTGTGGTTCTTCAGGTCGGCGCACTCTGCCTCTTTCTATGCGGTGCCCTCGTTGATTGTCGAGAGTTCTATGGGTTCTTCCTCTTCGAAACTCAAATCATTGTATAATATGGAAGAACCGATATCAGTGTCGACATAGTATATAGGATGATTATTTGGCCGTGTTTTGCTGCTTACCATGTATTTTAGTAGCACTTCTGTGTACAGACGTCTGTTGTGGCCAAAAATAGGGATGGTGGCATATGACATATCCATCTACAAACTTCCCTTTAACTTCGCAGCCCACGACCTTGATAGCAGTGTAACAAACTTTGGGGGTATGTCTGCGATGACTACGTCCATAACCATGTTCTTTGAGGGGATTTGAGCCAAGGACACAACCAAGTCTTTGATGAGGCCCAAACATTTGACCTTCCTGGAATCAAAAGAGAAAAGATATTTGTATGGCTTGGTGATATCCAAACCCAATTAATCCATGATCACCTTTGGCATGAGGTTGTATGATGTGCCAAAGTCTAACATGGCATTATGAAAGTTCATGTCATGGACCTTTATACTGAAGTAGAATGAAGGGACGTCTTCAGTATCATTTGTTTCTTCAACGCGCGACCCAAAAAGGATAGCGGGGTGGTCATCTTGGACATTCAAAGTATCGGGGGTTCCTCCCATTTTCAACATTTTAATGATTTTCTACCGATACTTTCCCTTTCTAATAAGTTCATTGAATGGGACCGAGATTTTGATTTTGGCCATCTCATGTTCAAAATTGAAAGTGGGACAAAATTTCTCTACCACTTTCCCACTCGCCTACCGACCTGCTTCTGAAGCTTTCTTGGGGGCCTCCTCCTTTGAATTAGATTTCTCTGTTGCATCCTTGGTTGTGCTATCTGGCTTCAGTCAACTCGTGGAAGGGGTGTCCACCAGGGGTTTCCTTATGGGGTTCATCTTTTGCGGCTCGCGGGAGCATCTTTGCTCCAGAGATTGTATTTCCTCTGGAACTGCATGATGGCATTCTGATAGACTTTTCTGAACTCCTCTATCTCCCAAGATGACACATCATCTGTTTTGAGTATCATATCATCGTCTATATCTAACAAGAATTTGTCACCTTTTATCATGTAATGGTTGTGATTGCTCTTTGTCAAGAACATGTGCGAGTTTTTGTCATCAAAACATTGCATCTGGTCTTCAAACACCTGGTCTTCAAACACCTGGTCGAATCCTCATCCACGTAAATGTTTTGGAATGAAGGTTTTGTCTGCTGGTCACCTGGATCTCTCTGCCTGATCTGAGGGACTTGACCCCTTATGAGGTTATGATTTCTGGGCTGGGGTTCGTTCTGTTCTTAGGCGACAGGTCTATTTCCCATGGACATTATTTCCATACTTTTTTCCATCGTCTTCATCATCATGTCAAAATTTTCGTCTGAGGACCACAACGTTGATGGCTGTGCATCTCCTTGGGGTATCTTATCACCTCGGTTGAACCTCAGCTTAATTTTTCCCGACGCCATCATGTTCACTTCAAATTCGACATCGTTACTCATTATAGTGTCTATACTTATTGATCTTCTTTCTCTCAACAACAGGGCGAAATCACTGTCGAAGGAATCGGTGTACCGCAACTGCGTAGCACCTGGGGGTGACTTGACTTCTGTATGGATTGAGTTATACACCTTCAAAAAATTAACTGAGAATTCCTGCACTGTCTCTTCCGATGCTTTCCTCATATTATTGTATTGTGTTGACAACTGCAAAGGGTTTTTCTTATCCCCCCATTTGTTTAGGAAAGACGCCTCGAATGTGGCAAAGTCTCAAATGCTCATGGGCGGGAGTGATTTGAACCATTTTCTTACATCTCCCGAAAGGCTCTACGGAAAAAACCTCATCTATGTTTCTGCATAGTCTACCTCCTCCAGGTCGACAAAATCATTAAACCAATCCAGGTGCCTTTGGGCAGAAACGTTCCCTTCCACGTCGTAGAGTTTGATTCTCTGGCTGTAATTCTGCGACAAATCATGTAGTTGGGATGGCAGAACGAGGGGAGTGAACCTGGCAGCCATGTCTTTGGGAGGACTTGGGATTTGAGAGATATTATTTGATATCAGGGCTTGGAATTTTTTCGGGTAAAAAATAGTCTCATCCAAACTGGTTTCCGACTTAGACCTGAACAAAGTTTGCTCAAAAGCTTCGTCAAACTCAAGGTCGTCGATACTTTGCATGTTGTCTTCAGGTAAGTACATGCTTCTGTCTAGGTAATAAAATGGGTCCGGTGCTTTCTCTCTAGTCCGATGCATAATTTTCTTGGGGTCGTACACAAGCTCTGTGGGGTTCGTGTCAGGATTTGCTCTGGTATAGATTGTCTTTGGAGCTAGGGTTCCTGAACGATGCTACCTGGAGCTACTGGTCTGTTTGGACTGGAGTTGCCAGGGTAAGGGTTTTCAGCCAATACATATGTTTGTCCCTCTGTTACTCTCAGGGGTCAAACTACAACGTTAGTCATTCTCTCAGGGAAAATCTCTTCAATTTCATCCTCGAAAATGGCGCCATAAATGTTAGCACTCTGTAAATATGTTCGGCTGATAAACAAACAACGAAGGTAACTTTTTCAACCAACTTTGAGACCAAAAAATAGCCTTTTGGATTTGGAGAGGGCTCTCTCAGGAGGTGCGGTCTCCACACGAGATATAGCTTTGGAAGTGGTGGCTAGATTTAAACACTTTAATACAATGGTTTCTAGTTATATTGGTGCAAGAAAGTAAGACTTGGTCTATCGGGTTGATTATGGGAAATGACAGAGAAAAATGACTTGGTGACTGAACTGAGAGGACAAGGTTAGGCGAGCAACAATCTTCAGTAAAAAATCGTAATGGGGCAGGGAGAAAAACACAGGAAGTAACTCGGAGCACCACTGTGGGTGAATTCAGAGTTATCTTTAGAAGAAAATGTGTTGTCTAAGTGGCATGAACAAGGGGCAGAATACAATGAATCCATAGGTTCAAAATTTGTTCCGAAATAGACAAAAAAAGATATGAGTAAATATGATAGGAAGCACATACACAAAGAAAGAAAACACAATACATCTGACTTCTACAACTAGAATATTTTCATCAAGTTACAAGACCTTTGCATTAAATTTCAGTCAAAAGCTCAAATTTCATACAATAGTTTTCGTCTACTAATTTTGCCAACCAACCTGGTTTACATCGAAAAGATGAAATATATAAACGAGGGCGCCACTTGGGCTACCCTGCTTTCTAACTTCTAACCCTAAAACTAGGAAAACTGAGTAGCATGCACTGGAGACTCTTCACATAGCGCTTTCCCAAAATAGACAATAATCACGTCTATTTATCCATGACCATTCACAAACTTTGCCACAAGGATCTGATCATCAGTCAGGTCTCGATATGAAGAAAATATGTGTCAGTGTATCCCTTTGATCGGGTGTCCAAGCGAATAGGTGTCTGTCAGGAGCTTGCTATCTACTGTAACGACTTCGATTTCTGTTGCGCGCTCATTTGCTAGAAAAAATGTGCGTAACGAGTGGATTTTGATTTGTCACGACTGTTATAAAAATGGTAGAATGTATTGGGGATACGTGTCCTTCAAAACTGCCAAGATTTGTCTTATGTTTTCATATGCAGAGACAAGCGTCTACTAGACTCGTTTTTTCTGCGCGTTGGCAAGAGCCATGCAAGCTTCCTTCTCAGCCACTTCACATTCTCTAGAATTCTTCGTATGCCTTTATTTCGTCAGTCTCTGTGCTTATCACAAATGTACAATGGTTTCTTGTGCCTCTCTGAGCTGTCTTTTTAGCCATGCCACATTCCCTTCGCGACCCTGCACTACTGACACTTCCATAGTCTTTGTCACTAGCTGACACCTCAACTCCATGTTTTCTTGATAGAGTTCAACGATAGCCAACTTTGCCTACTTTAATTGCTGAGATGTCTCTTGATCAATCACTTCTATGATATCCACTTTCCTCATTATTCTCCTGCATTTGCGGCTCGATCTCCCAGCAGGCTCTAGCCAGATGGCAGATATGAGTATTTTTTCATCCACCGATATGGCACGGGGCTCTTCTAAAAATCGAGCTTCCACAACTTCCTTGTTCTTCCTCGGCCTGCCCCTCCGTCGAGGCATTTGCTGTTGAGGAGAAGGGGCTTCTACTATCTTCCCTTCCTGTGCAAATCCATCTTCTTCAATTTCTGCATGGTTTGATCTAGTCTTCTCTGTGGGGAAGGGAATAACCCTTTTCGCGTCTTTGGGAATGCCTGCTGCAGGTGAGAACGACTCTTAGTCGTTTTTGGCTTGGACCTTGCAATTTTGCTGCTATGCATGCCTTTTCTTACACTCTGAGAGGTCACCATGGTGCACCGATGTGTATTATGCGTGCAGTATATCCAACAGATGCACATGGGGGAAGATTTGAACAAACTGGACTTGCAAGGTAAATTTCGAACATAGTGCGGGCCTAGTTCTACGTCTGAAAGGAGTGCCGAGCATCCAAGATTTATAACGAGTTGGACAGAAGAAAGAATCATGCCGGAGGATAGTAAATTCATGGCTACGAGATGTTTTGAGTCGAGTTGCAGGTTTTCCATGACAAATCCCCACGTGTAGGATACATGCGATAAGGCTTGCTGGGCATGCATGATACGAACGCCACGATTTTTCATTCGTTTGACCTTCATGATGAACTGATAATAGCTACTGTACTTGCTGATGTGACTTCCATTAACTACTTGACTCGACTTGGGGCACATAGAGACTCTTTTCTTAACATGACTTGACTTTTTGGAAAAGACATACACGTACCACTTACATAAGTTTCTACTTTGACATCCCTTCCCGTTTCCAAGGGCCAACCGACCACTTGCTGACTTTGACCTCATGGTGCTACGTACCTGACTTCACATGTTTGGACGCATGGGTCACAACGTGACCTAAAACCAACTCTAACTGGAAATAAAAATGGTGACGCTAACATACCCCACAAATATTGTATAATTAATTTAAAATGTATGGTTTGTAATCAAAACAAAATTTCCCCATATTGTATGTAATAGATATTTTATCAGTAATGATTTTAATTTTTCCCCTTGTAGAAACTTAGTTGTTCAATCAAAACCATAATTGAAAAACATACCAATTAGCAAGTACTAGAGAACTACACATTGGAAGGCCCAAAACTTTTCCAATGCTAATGAGAGTAGTTGATTGTTTCTATATGTACTTGTAGGAAAGCTTAAAATAGTTACTTGAGTGATACCTACCAAGATATATGACTTTATGATCTTAGATTGACCTTGTATAGTTCAATGCAAACTACAAGAGCTATTATTGCGAACTAGGGCCCATAACATAACTCTAAATAGTAAGAACCAAGTTCCCTGTTGCAACCTAGGACCCATGGTTCAATTCCTTTTCTCTAGTCAAAGCATAATGCCAAGCAATCATGCACACCATAGTTTCCTTTAATTTAAAAGCTTAAACTATAGATATGTGGTTGTTCCTTACTAGTTCACCATTCTAGAATATTGCTTTGGCCTTTGGTAAGTCTTCAACTGTGTAGAGTTGACTTGAAGAAGATCAATTCCAACAATATTGGTGAGTTTATGACATATGTTTCTATGGTGGACAAACTCTATCTTATTTTCTACATGGTTATGGATATAAGGCTATGAACAAGTGATTTGGCCATATTGTTTATATGAGAAAAATGACTTAATTTATATTGTGGGAGGAAGAGTGATTGTACATACATTTATTTAACTTTTTCATTTATGTGAGTACTCTGACTATTACTAATTTTTCATTACTTAATATTTTATTTATGCCATGGATGCAATATATATGCTATGCAATATGATGCACATTGTCGGTGATAGCGAGTTCGTAAAGTTCCATAGATAATGAAATTGAAATTTCCAAGGAATCCTTCAACCTTACCCCTACCAAAATCAAGTGGGTCTGCATTCTCCAACTTGGAATAATCGAGTATTGTTTCTTTGATTGAAAGGCATTTTGAAAATGGTTGATTTAGTTACATGTAAACCCAAAGATTGTAATTATATCAATGATAACATATTTTGAAAACATTAAATCCTTGATAAATATTATGAGAGAAAATTCAAATTGGATTCTTCACCAAGTCTCTAAACAAGGTGCATAGACACATTTGTATATCATTTAATAAAATTACCATGATTTGTTAGATTAAGCTGCAAATAGTCCCCAAAAACTGAAAATTTGTAGGCTATAGGTAATAGTACACACATTTTCATTCTCTTTCTCAAAGCACTTGGTAGATTTATATGAGATCATCAAGTTGGTAATCTAAAGACCACTCATAGATATACCATTTGTTTTAATTTTCTCAAACTAGGTTGGTAAGAATCTATAGATACAACACCACAACTAGATGTGGACATGGATGCACTAGCAAAATGTCCATTGTAGACCTTGTTTTAGTAGATATCATTAATCCCAATTCAAATTGAATCTCAGATAAAGTAGGAACCGACCTTCTTCAAGTATCTTTCTGATTTTTTATAAAATTGGGAATCCATGCTTCTAATCATAACTTCTCTTGCATTGCTTCCAATGCCTTCATGGAAAACAAAGTAATTTACAAAATATTTAAATGTTAAATTACAAATGGTAAATAATCTACAAGGCTTCCTCAAACAACAAGAATTTGAGTTAGTAATTCACCCTCCTAGTTTGTACCTAAGCACTAGCCTAAAAAGACTAGCAAGGCATCTTTTTGCTCTTCAATTTTTCAACTACTTAAGTTTAAAGGTGAATGGGCATTCCACTATGTGGCTCTTGTTTAATTTAGTTTTTGAGTTGTATTGGAATTCTGGATAAAATCTATGTATGTGGTTTTGAAACGTCCAACATTTTGAGTGGACACTCCACCCATTGTTAGGGATAACTGAAGCTTGTATTGGATTTTGTTTCACATTGAATTGGGTGGTTGAATACCTATAGGTTAAATACGAGTATAATAAATTTTTTAATATCATTTTTGAGTTTTATTGGATTTTGTACATTGTTAAGCTTTATGTTGATAAGGTAATGTCAACTACGTCAATTGGGTCTAGCCCAAGTGCTTAAGAGGAGTAGTGCTATCCTCCCCACCCAGGTTCTATTCCCACAAGTGACAAGTTGATCTCTTAATGAGTGTATTGTTGTAGCAACTTCGAGCCCTATATTGACCTAGCCTTATGCCCTAAAAAATCTAAAAAGATCTGTTACTTGGAACAAAATAAACAACACATTTTTATTTAAAAAAACTTATGTTTTTGATTTTTTTTGGGGCAATTATTATTAGAATTTGGTAATGCAATTGTTGATGAAATCACAATTTTGCATTGTTTAAATCATTTTTTTTAATGCATAAATCCATTCAATGTCCTCAATGCATAAATCCTTAAACATATGGAATATAGAATCTCAACCACTAAAATTTGCAATTCCAACTATCCTTTTAAATTTCTGGTCGCATTTTGAATAAAACTCATTGAAAAAATGTAAAAAAAAAAACAACATTTAAAATACGTACTAGATATCTCTCACAATGATTGTGTTTTGTGAAAATGTCTAACATGTAAATGGTATTTGAAGATGTTTATCCATTGGTTAGTGTCCCCTCTGTCGACATATTTTTTTATCAGGGGTCACTTATCATCAAGCTTGTTGACAAGTTCACTGCCATTCAATTTGTGTCTACTGATCCAACAACATAGTTTAATGCGGGAGTCATTTATCATGGTTTTAATTATTTTAAATCTCGATGGCCGAGTCCAAGTGAAGCCTAGGCTACATCCTTGACACATGACAAGTTTCTTCCTTAATTGATTTAATTTTATTAAAGTAGCAATAGGTTTCAGTAATATGGTAGGTTTATTTTTTAGGGCATGATTAAAGGAGGATCATTCTATATTGCAAATAAGTATCTCTCAAGAAGAATAACAAAGACAACGAAGAAGAATGAAGATGTAAAAGAGAAGGGAGAAGATAAGAACAAGAGGAAGAGTTGAGGGCTTCAAGAAGGACATAAACAAAAGAAGAGGGAGGTAAATGCAAAAGAAGAAACATGATAAGTACACATAGGTAAAAATATTTTGTTTTTAGAAATTGTTGGTGAAGTTTGTATGCCTGGATCGACTAAGAACATCAGGATTTGCAATCAAAAGGTTTAAAGGGAATTTGATCCCATTGGCGCATTTAGAGAAATTGGAAGCCCTTTGAGGCTTCAATGTGTTTTTTAGAAATTTCTTAAGAAAATAGAAAGGCACAATGAGCCAATTTGATGAAGGAAAATCCCCTTTGTTCATGTTTTACTTACTATGTGTTTATATTTGTTGTGCCTTTGAGTTATTGTCTCTATAAGCTTCAGGGTCTGTCGTCCTCTCATTTTTGTGTTGGTGGAATTGAATTTTGCAAGGGACTAAGTGTTGGACATTGCGTTCAACACTTCCAGTGAGTTTCATGACATGGGTTAATCCCCTTTCATGGATCCTAACTTTGGTGATTGTGGTGGAGACTAGTGCCTACGGTTTTTGGTCTAATGAAAATCTTAGTACAACAAATGGTATCAGAGTGATAGGTCTCAAGTTCAAAATTTGCCCAACACATGTTGCGGGGGGAGGATATTGTTGGACATTGGGTTCAAAACTTCCTTCTAGTTTCAAGACATGGCTTAACCCCCTCTCGTGGATCCTAACTTTGAAAATTATGGTAGAGATTAACACTTGCAGTTTTTGGTATAACAAAAATTGTAGTCATACACTAAGTTCCCTCTATCATCAAGTGGTATCAGGGTAGGTGTATCCTGCTATAGTTTACAACTCTCATAGTTGAGGTTGTTAGGTAGAGTTTCAAAAGTGAAGAGGAATATAGATCTAGCTACAATTGGGTAGAGATATAAAGTGTGAAGAAGAATCTCCACATTAAGAAGTGTAGATATGGGTTATAGAAAAAGTGTGAATATTGGAAGTTTCAAAAAACAAATGTGTTGGGAGAAGAGGCCTTTGAAGAAACTTGTGATGGAATAAGGAAAATGGGGGATAAGTTAGAAGTTATGGAAGCAAACCAAAATAAGCAATCAAGGAATATATCTAAGGAAGAAACCCTGGGTCAGGGTGAAGCTTGGAAGATTTGATGGAGAAGAAAGGACCTTTGAGAGAGGAATCTGCACTAGGGGCATGGGGGGAAAATAATGAAAATATTGGAATCTCGGAGAAAGTTTGGAAACCCTGAGTGGTCAAGAAAGTAGAATTACATGGTGAAATGGAAGTGAGAGGAAAGGAAGGCCTCATAGTGGTTGAGGAAAATGATGAAGAAGATGATGAGGATACTAAGTAGGACTGGAGTTAAGAAAGTGATTTCAATAGTGATGCTTGGATTATTGAGTGTAGACGAGAAGAAGGTGAGTTATTGGAATATGTTCCTTGGGGAACATGAGTATTATCTAGTGATTTATTAGAGTACGAGTGTGTACACAAAAAAAGAAACAAGCTAAGTTTTTCAAATGAAGAAGAATACACTACTAAAAAGGTTAAAGGAAGGGTTAAAGAAGAAAAATCAAGTATAAGTGTGCTAATGTTTTCAAGAGAAGAAATACCATAAGAGTTGATGATGTGTGTTATCAATCAAACTAACGCTTGAGATCCAAACTCCAATATCAATGCTAGCTAATGGGAAATGAAAGAGGGATGAGAATGTTACCACACAACTCTCTTCTCACTCTAGACCAACTCTCCTCTGGTAGAAAGGGGGTGTCCCTAGGATAGGATTACCAAGACATAAGAAGTAAGGCTCAATGGTGAAATGAAGAGTGGTTTTAGAAAAATAGACTTCATTTTGAGTTTATAAAGTTGGTTTTAATGGTGGTTGATGGGGAAAGACTAGTGCCAAAAGTCCAAGAGGGCATATGGATTCATTTAGTAATAAAGAGGGATGCAAGTTGGCGGTATATGGAACTATTTATTATTGTTACAAACATGTGGAAAATCACTAGTGGTGGCCAATATAGATGGATGAAAATTCATGAGTAAGGCCTCTTCCAAAGACGACCTTGTATGCACATGCAATATAGTAAAGTGTTATCTTACTACTAGATAAAATTCAACATGAAACCTTCCACTTAAATAACATAAGATAGAGGCATCAAATAGAAAGTTAAAACAATGAGAACCTTAGATAAGATGCACCTCATCCAAAGCTCCTTCCTTGATAACTGTCCACCCTACTTGATATCTTTATTGTAGCAGAATTAAGTGCATATTCCAACAATGAAAATCAACATAAAAGTGAAGGATGGATACCACACATGGATGGAACTCCACAATCACATTATCAAAATACCCTTAGCAAAGTACCTATCCACTGGAACTTCACCTGCTTGTCTGCCAGTTACAATTTTTTGAGAATATTTACAAAGTTAATATATAGCACACACATGTGCAATAGTTTGGAAATATGGTATTGAATTTACTTTAAAGACAATACAATTTATAGTAATCTATATGTTTAGTAAACCTTGATAGATATAAGAGAGAATACACCATAAAACATCATAAATAAACCCTTAAACTCCAAATATACCGAAAAAAATCACCATACACATCACGATAATATAGAGAAGAACCCTTAAGGTAGGGAAACATCATCAAATACTCCTTATGGAAAGAATTACTCCACAATCCATGCTTGATATAAAACAATACATCCAACACATCTTCAATACAATGATACTTGTTTATTTATACTTTCTCATGAGTATTCCTAGGGGTCTATGTCAACTACCCATTATTATTATATTATTTCCTTTTAATTACATAGCAAGCCTATTTATTACCCATCAACTAGTAGGTGGGACTATTCCATGATTATGGCCACATTACATTCATTATCCCCTTGCGTACATCCCTAGGTACCCTGTATTATCCTCCATAGGTACATTACATTCCATACCACTTTGCATGTTTCATCCCCGACACACGGGAAGAAGCCATATAATATGACCTACTAAGAAATGTAGTCAACTGGTGCCCAACACGAGCATCCATCCATCCTAGTGAAATATGGACATGGGGTACAACTACGACCTTTCCTCCTCGATATTAATTCTAGTATCTCCTTGGGATCCATGCCTTCGATGTGCCACTCTGATACCTCCGAGATTTGATTTATGTCCTCCATGTGCCTCTATACTGGTTGAATTTATGCTTCCATGTTGATCCATAGTAAGTTCACAGATGCTCATGCCTTTTCCTTGATGATTGTTGTTTATTTGGGTGGAGTGGGTGGTGATATACAACAATCTTAGCTATTGGTTTTTCCTATTGTGAATCTTCAACATGAGGTTCCTTTAAGTCATCTAGCTCCTTAAATTCTTCCTTTTTATGCTCTTCCTGGGAATTTTCTTCAAGTGCTTATGTAAGATCTTCTTCAACTTTAGAATCTTCATCTGATGTGTCATTAGGTACTACAATTAGTTCCCCTGCAAGGAATTCTTTGTGCCTCCTTGGGCCCTTCCCGTTTAATAAGAGAAATATCCCACAATGTAATTTTGTTTCTCTTGTACCAAAGCTTCAAAAACTTCTTTTGCACATTAAAGTCCATACAAGAATATCCTAAAAAAATATCCATATCATCCATATCTATAACATAAAAATATGAAAGAAACACATATTTATCCATGATAATCTTCAAATATTTAAAAATTTGAACATTTTGACCCTCAACCTGTGTGCTTTGAAAATTTTTTGTGGGTACTTGAAATCTTTTAGCCAAGTTAACATTGATGAAATTATGTTTGCAACTAGGGTTAATAGAAATAATGACCTTCTCTTAATAAATACATCCATGAACCTATAATATGAACTTTTTACTTGAAAATAAATCCCCGGGGATGATAATATGGGGTACCTAGGGAGGTACCCAAGGGGATATTGAAAGTAATGTGGCCATAATAATGGACTAGGATAACTTGGTAGTTGATGGGTAGTAAAGAGGTCCACTACATAATTAAAAGGACATAATACAATAATAAGGGGTGGTTAGCATAGACCACTATGAATACTCATGACAACGTATAAATACACACGAGTATTCTTAGGGGTCTATGCCAACCACTCCTTATTGTTATATTGTTTACTTTTAATTACATTGTGGACCTATTTACTATCCATCAACTACCAATTGTGCCTATTCCATGATTATGGCCACATTACATTCATTATCACCTTGGGTACCTCTTCGGTACCCCATATTATCCTCCTTAGGTATCCCATATTATCCTCCTTAGGTACATTACAATATGCCCCACAAAGTAGAAACAAGATTGTTCATTTATTTTTAAACTTACCCTCGACATACCAGATCTTCAAACAATATTTTAGACCTGCCTCATTCCAAAGGTTAGAAAATCCCATCCATTGCTCCATATCATTCTAGATTTGTTTTGCAAATGGACATTCTAAAAAGGGATGTGAAGTTGTTTCGACTCCCTTTCGACAGAGTAAGAATATACCAAGCCCAACCTTATTCCTCTTCTACAACATTTATGATGTGAGTACCTTATTTTTCAAGGCTAACCACATTAGAAATTTTGTATTCAAGGGATATTTGTCTTCTATATTTTCGACCACAACCACTTGACCTCCTAGTTTTCTAGCCCCTATAATGCACAATATCCCAATTTGGATATATAAGAACAACAAACCTTATTTTTCACCTAAATAAACTTGTCAGATTCACCCCCGAGCCTTACACAAGGTTTTCTCAGTTTAGAAAGGAACGTATCAAAATGCATGTGTAGTCAACCGACCTTGATGCCAAAGAGGAATTATGGTGGGATTCCCGGTCAAATTCAAGGTATATTTACCAATATCTTATAAATGAGAGGCATTTTTCTTCATTTTTTTATTTTTATTTTTATAATTGGACCACCTCTTGAGTACATTTTGTAGCGTTCAAGATGTGATAATGTGTGTTAAAATGGGGAATTTAATCCCACTAGAAGTGTGGAAGAAAAAAAACATTGAGTTCCTATTGTGCACATGTAAGCCTCATGGTGTGATGCAATGGTATGTCATACATTGCTTCTATAAATGCCATGTTATTATCCATAGATTATTCCTATATAGAGCAAGATAAATTAACATGGAATGCATAAATTTTTGTGTTCTTATTGTAAATGTGAATGAACCTGCACAGATAAGATCTAGCTAGAAAAGGACATATATAGTTTGCAGAAAAATGAGAAAATATGGAAATGAGAGAGAGAGAATCAAAGAATTGTATTAACTAAATGAATGAAAGATAATTTACACATGATATAATATGTATAACTCAACTAATGTGTTAAGCCCTAATATTGGCTCATTACCACTTAATTGGGGCATATTAGATTAGTAATGTTATTTTATTTATGTCATCTTTAGGCCATTAGTTGTAATTTAGATTAGTAATGTT
>JZKD02S1604879.1:642743-656365 GCA_000966675.3 Picea glauca | reverse complement strand
AAAGGAGGTTGCCCCCTCAAAGAGGCTTATTATCTGAAATTATCTCTTTTTCAAGGCGTTGAGTACTTTTCCTGAGGTTTTTCTATGCTATATTGATGTTTGGTTCTTAACATAATGCGCAATGGAAGAGAAGCTAATGTGCCATAATGGTGGTCTAGAGTGATACAGACACTCACCGAAAGTGACAGGAGTTAACTGCAACCTAGTCTAAGTCAACTAGCCTCTCAATCCTCAGTTAACTGAATGACAACATAAAAAATGTGCCACTCTGGTGATAATCCCAAGGATAATGTGTATTATCAATGATGATCCCAATGATACATGGTGATAGAACCAATGTGGCATCAAGACTCCACTCAACTGATCCAACTGAAGTGTGAAATGAAGCGAATATTCCCATAGAATGTAGGAAAATGAGTATTCTCCCTAAACTATAGGATACTAGATAATGACTAATAAACATAGGTAAAACATTAGGAAAAATAAATCCTAGGTGTGTGTGAAGCATCTCCAACACCCCCCTCGAACATCACTATGGTGAAAATAAAATAATGGGTCCCGAAAACGAGGCCATGTTAGGTACTTGAAAACAAAATACATAATGAAATAAACGAGGAAAGAGAGAAAACCTCATGGGAAACCCCCCCCTCAAGGTACAATGTATCAAAAAAAAGAACTGACAGTTGCTAGGAAACTGTGTCCTTCACTCCAAGATGACTGCGTAGAGAATGGAACTTCTGCTCAGTGAAGGACTTGGTGAAGATGTCTACAATTTGTTTTGCTGAAGGACATAATTGTAGGTCGATGATCCTTTCGTGTAATAATTCCCAAATGTAGTGCAAGTGGATCTCGATGTGATTCGTCCACTACCTATGAAATTGATCTTTTCATAACTTCAGAGTGCTATGGTTGTCACACCAAATGACGATCTACCAATGAAACTGAATGCCCAACTCAATGAGAAACTTTTGTAGCCACATAGCCTGAATGGTTATATTAACTACCCCTCTATACTCTGCCTCGACTAAAGATAAATAAATAACAACTTGCTTCTTGCTTGACTGATGCAGGAGAATCGCTCCAAGCCAGCTATGCGCCAGCCAACCAACACATCAAAGCACACATTCAATGGAAGGAGAGAGGCGCAATCCTCTCGTTTTTAAAATTTTTAAAATTGTATTAAATGTTGTAAGGCCGAAGAGCCAAAAGCCATGCATGTGTGCAAGCTTTATATAAAGGTTTCCTTAAATGGTTGTAAATTCAATGTAATTGAATGTAAATTAATGAGAGTTGGTGAGGATGGAGGGAAGCGCTTGAGGAGCTCCCTTTTGTAAAAAATATATCCTTTGTATATGTAGGAATTAGTGAGTAGAGAGGTAGAGAAGAAGAACAGAGAGATAGGAGAGGAGAGCCGAGACTCTGTTGCAGTCCGAGCTCGAACACATTGTAATCATACATTCTTGATTAATACAAACATAGTAGTTTTTCCTGCATGTTGTTGTTCATGTGTTTGTGAATTCATGAATGAATGTCTTTATGTGTTGATGATATGTTGTAGATGTATGTTAGAGGTGCATTTTCAGGGATAGATAGATTTCCTATCTGTGAGTTCTTTGATTTCAAGTTTGGGTTCTTTGAGGCTTCATGCAAGAGGTTGCATGACATAATACTGCGGGTTCTGTAAGCCAGTGCAAGGAATGCACTTTTGAATTCTTTGAAATTTCAGACAAAGACATGCCAGGAGGGCGCACCAGCTGAAGTCATTGAATCAAGGAGGAAGCCTCAAGGTTGCTGAACACCTTGAAGGAGGAACTGTGTAGAGGAGAGCACAGAGAGGAGAAGTAGAATTGCTGAGGATTCTGTAAAGGCTCTGCTAGGAGGGCATTGAGAAAATGCATAGGATGCATTGAGCCAGTGCATAGAGTGCACTTATGAATTCTACAAAATTTGGATAGATTTGTGCTAGGAGGGTGCACCAGAGGAAGTATTAGATCGAGGGATAAACCTCAAGGTTGTTGAACACCTTGGAGGTAAGACTGTGCAGAGGAAGGCACAGAAATAACAGAACCACTGAAGGTTCTGTAGATCTCTTCTAGGAGGGCATCGAGTGAGTGCAAGGAGTGCACAGGAGGAGCTCTATTTTCAGTTTAGGGAAGAAAGAACGTCTGAAGTTCTGTGAAACTCTGCTAGGAGGACATCGAGTAGTTTCATAGAGTGCATAGAAGGACTCTTTTCAAGTTATGAGATAAGAGAAGTGTCGAGGAGAGATACCCACAGAGTTACTGTATACTTTGTTAAGATCAACAAGGAAGGCTTGAGTAGAAGGTCGTCAGGAGGACACCAGATTTCCCTTTGAGGACACAGAAGGGGCGAGTCCACTAGAGGCTTGGGTAAATAAAGCTCAGGAAAGATAGCATAGTTGTGCACAGGGACCCTACAAGGAGTGCAGAGGTCGTGAAACCTTTTGAGGTTTTAGAGTGAACAAAGATCAGGAGGGATAGCGTTCCTAGAACGTAGGCGATATCCAAAGGAATTGAGATCGCAGAGGAAGCAAAGGTCGAGGCCTTTGAAACTTAAAAAATTCTCCTAAGGGGAGGAAGGAAGTTCTCAAGTTCAGGAATGAGAACAACTGTCGTTAGATCAGCTGGAGAGGCGAGATCTAGATCGTCGAGTTTCACGTCCAGACAATAGGAGGAGAGAGCACAAGGAAGAGAAACAGATCTGGGCCATCAGATCTAGTGCAAAGGACCGATAGCTGTCGAATCCGGAGGAAGGTGCATGGAGTTTAACGTCTGGGAGGTTGTGCAGGAGAAGAGATGAAACGGATGGTGGGGACGCTTCATGGAGAAGTGCTGAAAAACCCCTGGACCATCAGATCTCACAGATCTGTGAGAAGGTTAAGGCTGAATGTCTTTTCGGCATTTCACTATTTCAGGGTTCAAAATTTTGGCAATCTCGATGAAAAGGAGCTAGGGCACTTTGCATTGAAAACCTTGAAGTTCCGAAACACGACGTGCCTTTGGATTAGGGATGTGGTCCTGGAGGAAGCAGCCATTTCAGGGCCCGGGAGATCGAAGGACCAAGAACCGTCAGCAGCCGAAATTGCGGGATCGTGAATTCTGAAATCCCGAAAAGTGGACCGGGGTTGGGTAGATTTCGAAATTTCTAGACCCAGGTGGTTGAGAGGCCAGGATTTGGGAGACGTGGAGTCCTGACTCGCAAAATTGTGAAGCCCCAAAAAAATTCGGAGGAAATAGCACGAGCCAGAGCCGTTGAGCCCATTTCAACATTTCGGAGTTCGGGAAGCAGAGGAGGTGAGATTTTGGAGTCACTGCATCGTGAACTCCCGGTTCGTGAAATCCCAAAAATATCTGAGCTCATTTCGACATTGAGCCATTTCGGGAATTCGGGGAATGGAGTGACCAGTGGTTTGGGCCGCTGCATTTCAAACTCCCGGTTACCGAAATCCCGATACAGCCAGGACCGTTGTGGTAATGTGGAGGTGAAGCTCGCGCCTAGTGATTGTTCGCATAGGTGGGGTTTTTGAAGGACCTATGGATCAGATTCGTGGGGTTCCAGTGAGGGCCCGAAAGAACTATTTCAGTTCTATGGATTCATAGAAGAATGATCATGTGCAGATCTCGGCCCGAGGGCAGGGGGGGTCTGTGTCAAGTGGTATTAGAGCCACTTTATATCTGTAGACTATAGGCAGAGGGAGGCAGATTAGATAAAGAAAATACTTTGATACACACCAAGTGGTATCAGAGCAGGATTTTTCCTGTATATTTCAGGCAAAAGAGGGAGACATAGTGTTGAAGCTCTGTGATGATTTTTGCAAGGTGCACATCAGTCAATAGACAATCGGGTAGACTATAGGAAAGGCTAGAAGCACTCACAGTTGTAGAGTGACAACAACAAGTTTTCCAGGAGGGTAGACAGGAACAAGAAGATGGCTACTAAAGGCCATGGACGTGGTGGAAAGAAGAACCACTAGTAGTAGAGAAAAGATGAGATGGATAAAGAACTCACTGAGATAAGGGTGAGAATGGAAGAGCTTGCACTGCGGGTGCAATAGAACGCAAAGACACATTAGGTGTATGAATGGCCTCTGAGGAGGAAAGCAAAGTGTTCAGTCAAGAAATTGTTGGCCAGAAGACAACAAAGGCTGTTGAGGAGGTGGCTGAGGTATGTGAAAAGCCTCAGAGCCACAGAGGGGATGGTTCATGCCTGTGAACCAGAAGCTGGGAGAAATCTCAGTGATGATGAAGAGGAGAGATCGAGAAGAGATATCATAGAATGCCAAGTGGGCAGAGATGGACTTTCGAATTTCCAGGTGGGCAATAAGAAGAGGTCACAGGATGATCTCAAAGACTACCAGGAGGGCAAAACATAAAGTTCAAACTGCCAGGAGGGAAATGAGATGAGATCACTAGAGGATCTCGTAGACTTCCAGGAGGGTAGAGAGGAAATCCCATATTGCCAGGTGGGAAAGGGAGAACAGATGAGACTGTCTGAGAGTCTCATGAACTCAGAGGAGAGTTCATATCAAAAAGGAGTACTGACAGGTAAGGATCAGAAGAGCATTCTGATGATTGGGGGAATTAGGGTATTCCTGCCACATAACCCAATTGGGGGGAGAGAAGGTGTTGCAGATGCAACAAAAATAGGAGGATAACCAGAAAAAATTATCATGGAGGAAGAAGTGGAGTAGACACTGACGTTTGCCCAAGGAGATTAAGGAGATGAGCATTCGAAAGAATGGTTCAAAGTTTTCAGCCAGGAATCTGAAAAGGAGATAATTATAGCACTGGAAGTTGCAACAAAAGAAGAGCATATAAATGAGGTACTCACTCCATGGGAGATGGAGTTGGAGATGATGGAGGATTGGTTGAACCATCCAGAGCCAGTAGACAACTGTCGAGAGATAAAAGTCATGCAGATGTTAGCAGAGGAGCATTTCGAGAAATCACTCAAAAATTTCAGCCAGGGAGCTGAACAGACGATGACTGTAATGCCAAGGCATGTAGCAAAAGATGAAGGAGAATTCCAGTCTGTAGAGAAGATGGAGGAAGCTGGAGATGCACCAGTAGGAGAAATGGTAGAAGAAAGTCTATCAGAGAAGATGACTGAACAATAGATCAGTCAAGAAGATAAGACTGCAGAGCTGAATTTTGCAGCAGGGTGGCAGGTTGAGGCCACAAAAGAAGAAGATAGTCTGGGGGATCAGGATGATCTACCCATTTGCAGGGAAGAAGTGCAGTGGAGCAGGTTGCAAAAGGAGAGCCAACCCTGGGAGTAGCTGGAAGAGATAATTGAGGAGATCAGAAGGTTGATGATCAAATCAACATAAGTGGTCAACAAAGAGAAGTTGAGAAGAGGAGAACCTGCCATAGCAGCAGGGAAACAGATGCAACAACAACAAGGCGATGGAGTGGATGGACAACTCCAAAGAACTATTTGGGATCCAGGTGGATTTCGACAACCATGCTAGGAATCTCATGAGCAGGAGCTCATGATTTTTTCACAGCAGAGGAGTATGATGCAGGAGCATCGCTCCAAGCCAACCAACCAACACATCAAAGTGTGCATTCAATGGAAGGAGAGAGGCGCAACCCTCTTGTTTTTCAAATTTTGAAAATTGTATTAAATGTTGTAAGGCCGAAGAGCCAAAATCCATGCATGTGTGCATGCTTTAGACAAAGGTTGCCTTAAATGGTTGTAAGGCTAAGATCTAGATCCGATTCAGACTAGACAACCATTCAATGTAATTGAATGTAAATTAATGAGAGTTGGTGAGGATGGAGGGAAGCGCTCGATGAGCCCCCTTTTGTAAAAAATATATCCTTTGTATATGTAGGAATTAGTGAGTAGAGAGGTAGAGAAGAAGAACAAAGAGATAGGAGAGGAGAGCCGAGACTCTGTTGTAGTTTGAGCTTGAACACATTGTAATCTGGCATTCTTGATTAATACAAACAGAGAAGTTTTTCTTGCATGTTGTTGTTCATGTGTTTGTAAATTCATGAATGAATGTCTTTATGTGTTGATGATATGCTGTAGATGTATGTTAGTCGAGGTTCATTTGTAGGGATAGATAGATTTCCTATCTGTGAGTTCTTTGATTTCAGGTTTGGGTTCTTTGAGGCTTCATGCAAGAGGTTGCATGACATAATACTGCGGGTTCTGTAAGCCAGTGCAAGGAATGCACTTTTGAATTCTGTGGAATTTCAGACAAAGATGTGCCAGGAGGGTGCACCAGCTGAAGTCATTGACTCAAGGAGGAAGCCTCAAGGTTGTTGAACACATTGTAGGAGGAACTGTGCAGAGGAGAGCACAGAGAGGAGAAGTAGAATTGTTGAGGATTCTATAAAGGCTTTTCTAGGAGGACATTGAGAAAATGCACAGGATGCATTGAGCCAGTGCATAGAGTGCACTTCTGAATTCTGTGAAATTTGGACAGAGTTGTGCTAGGAGGGTGAACCAGAGGAAGTATTAGACCGAGGGAGAAACCTCAAGGTTGCTGAACACCTTGGAGGTAAGACTGTGCAGAGGAAGGCACAGAGATAACAAAACCACTGAAGGTTCTATAGAACTCTGCTAGGAGGGCATCGAGCGAGTGCAAGGAGTGCACGGGAGGAGATCTATTTCAAGTTTAGAGAAGACATAACGTCTAAATTTCTGTGAAACTCTGCCAGGAGGGCATCGAGCAGTTGCATAGAGTGCACAAAAGGACTCTTTTCGAGTTCTGAGATAAGAGAAGTGTTGAGGAGAGACACCCACAGAGTTACTATATACTATGTTAAGCTCAACAAGGAAGGCTTGAGCAGAAGGTCGTCAGGAGGACACCAGATTTCCCTTTGAGGACACAGAAGGGCAAGTCCATTAGAGGCTCGGGTAAATAAATCTCATGACGGATAGCACAGTTGTGCGCAGGGACCCTGCAAGGAGTGCAGAGGTCATGAAACCTTTTGAGGTTTTAGAGTGAACAAAGCTCAGGAGGGATAGCATTCCTAGAACGCAGGTGATATCCAAAGGAATTGAGCTTGCAAAGGAAGCAAAGGTCGAGACCTTTGAAACTTCAGAAATTCTCCCAAGGGGAGGAAGGAAGCTCTCAAGTTCAGGAGGGAGCACAACTGCCATTAGATCAGCTGGAGAGGCAAGATCTGGACCATCAAGTTTCAAATCTAGACAACAAGAGGAGAGAGCACAAGGAATAAAAATATATATAGGCCATCATATCTAGTGCAAAGGACCGATAGCCGTCGGATCTGGAGGAAGGCGCATAGAGTTTAACCTTTGGGAGGTCGCACAGGAGAAGAGATGAAAAAAATGGTGGAGACACTTCGTGGAGAAGTGTTGAAAATCCTATGGACCATCGGATCTCACAGATCTATGAGAAGGTTAAGGATGAATGTATTTTCGGCATTTCAGTATTTTGGGGTTCGGAATTTCGGCAATCCCCATGACAAGGAGCTGGGGCACTTTGCATTGAAAACCTTGAAGTCGAAAAATGTGATGTGCCTTTGGGGTAGGGTGTTGGTCCTGGAGGAAGCATCCATTTCGACATTTTGACATTTCGGGGTCCGAGAGATCGAAGGACCAAGAACCATCTGCAGCCGGTATTACGTGATCGTGAATTCTGAAATCCCAAAAAGTGGACCGTGGTCGGGTAGATTTCAGCATTTCGGGACCTGGGTGGTCGGGAGGCCAGGCATCGGGAGACGTGGAGTCCCGACTCGCAAAATCGCGAAGCCCCGAAAAAATTCATAGGAAATAGCACGAGCCAGAGCCGTTGAGCCTGTTTCGACATTTCGAGGTTTGGGAAGCAGAGGAGGCGATATTTTGGAGTCACTGCATCGTGAACTCCCGGTTCATGAAATCCTAAAAAGATCTAGCCCATTTCGGCATTGAGCCATTTCGAGAATTCGGGGAATGGAGTGACCAATGGTTTAGGCCCCTGTGTTTCAAACTCCCAGTTACTGAAATCTCGATATATCTAGGACCGTTGTGGTCACGTGGAGGTGAAGCTCGCGCCTAGTGTTTGTTCTCACAGGTGGGGTTTCCGAAGGACCTCTGGATCAGATTCGTGGGGTTCCAGTGAGGGCCCGAAAGAACTATTTCATTTCTGCGGATTCAGAGAAGAACGATCCTGTGCAGATCTCGGCCCGAGGGCAGGGGGGGTCTACACCATCGACCAACAGATGGGCCCAAAACCCAGACTGACTGAGTAACTAGATGTGGACTTGCAATCAATGCTATCACCAACCCAATCAAAATTAGTGAACCTGATGAGGTCGAATGCATAGTCTGCTGCATAATGAATCCCAAAGGTGATGGCGCCCTGTATGTACTAAAGGATACACTTTGTAGCCTTCCAATGTAGCTCATGCGGCTCTTGCATGAACCAGGAGACTGCTTTGACTGCATATGAGAGGTATGGTATAGAGTGTGTGAGATACAAAAAGCTCCCCACTAATTGTATGTATAGTGTGATGTCCACTAGTGGAGTATCCCCACCATCCTCAAGTCTGACTCCTGATAGGAAAGGAGTTGGGGAAGACTTGCAGTATGTCATTTGGAATCTCTCGAGGAGATCTCATGCATACTTGGCATGAGATAGTTTGATGCTTGATGCATCCTGACTAATCTCAAGTATGCAGAACTAGGAGTAGAAGTGAATCAACTATCTTGAGCATGCAAACGTTCGGGTCTGACTTACAACGTACAAAGTTCTGTGACAACAGGTTGGAGTCTATGTGGCATACCATGCCCTTGGGGTCTACTTGAGGCCATAAAGGGACTTCTTCAGTCGACATACCAAAGATGAATCCTACATGAATCCCTGAGGATACTCCATATAGATCTCCTTAGAGATATCTCCATGAAGAAATGCATTCTTCACATCCATTTGATGAACTTCCCATCCTTTTGCTTCCACAATGGCAAGTGCCAAGTGTATGGAATCCATCTTCGCTATGGGATAAAATGTCTCATCATAGTAAATGTCGTGCACCTGTTGAAATCCTCTGGCGACTAGCCTAGCTTTGTGTCTGCTAAGCTATCCATCTGCTACGCTCTTGCTCCTGTAGACCCATCTACACCTGGCAAGTTTCCTTCCTAAAGGAAGGGGAACTAGATCCCAAGTCTGGTTCTCGAGGAGGGAGTTGTACTCCTCCTGCATGGTGAATTCCCAAAAGGGATTCCCATCAGCCTCTCCATAGGAACATGGATCTGAAGAATGAACCAAGAAAGGATGCATGGGTGGCATTGGTTTAGTGGCGGTGAGTGCAAGAGTAGGCTCCTCGAAATCAGATCGAGTCCTCCTGGCATCAGCTGGATCCCCAACAATATCTCCTCCATCCTGAAGAGTAGTCTTGGCCCACTTGGGCCTCAGATCTGGCTCTGAATTTTCATCTACGTGCACTAACTTTGCATCTGACTGTACTGACTCGATATTTGAATCATCTAAATCCTCTAAATCAAATCTCTCATCTAAATAAGGGTTGGCATGTGCATGCTCATCATCTCTGATAGGTGGAAGAACAAATGTGTCTACATGCGGCTCCTGAGGTGCATGCGAGATACTTTCCTTGAATTGGACACTGTGCTCAATGATGAGGCGGTACATAGAGGGATAAATGAGTCTATATCCATTCACATAGTCTGGGTATCCAACAAATATACACTCTGTACTCTATGGATCAAGTTCCTTCCTATTCTAAGAGGGAATCCTGGCCCATGCACGTGAATCGAATATACAAAAGTGGGTCACTTCCGATTTGAGGCTGCTCCAAGCCTCGAAGGGGGTCTTATCCTTGAAAGATCAATGTGGAGATATATTTTTTATGTCATTCTCACAATTAAGTGCTTCAACCCATAATCTCCATGGAAGTGACTTTTCATGCAACATGCAAGAGGCCATCTCTTTCAGGGATCTATCTTCTGCTCAAAAAATCCATTTTGCTGTGGAGTATAGGGAATCGTGTGCTGCAACTGAATCCTGGACTCAAGACAAGGATTATATACCTCATGGTTGACATAATCCCCCCATTATATGTTCATAGGACTTTGATCTTCCTTCCTGACTGTGTCTCAACAAGAGATTTGAAATCTTTGAGATGCTAAAAGACCTTAGTTTTTTTCCTGAGAAAGAAAGTCCAAGTGTAGCGTGAGAAATCATCAACAAAAATTAGCACATACCTTGCCTTACTGATTGATGGATTTGGAAAAGGGCCCATGAGATCACTGTGGATAGGATCCAAAGGAGAGGAGGCCTTCTGAGTCTTTCCTTTGTCAAATTTCTCTTGAGGGTGTTTTACAAGGACACATCCCTCAGACATTTCTTTGGAGAAGTGGATTTTAGGTAGACCTTCAACCATTCCCTGCTTTCTAAGCTGTTACATGTATCTAAAATTTAAATGCCCAAAATTTTGTGCCATATCCTACTACTTTCATCAACATGCATAAGCAGTGATGTAGAATCTGGTTCAATAAATTCAGAAAATGTGTAGAGTTTGGATTGGTGATTTACCTCACCAGTAACAAATTTGGAATTGGTTTGTATGTCATAGATATCCTCTGCATTAGGTGTGGATATTACTCTCTTTTTGGTGCCATATTTTCTTAAATGATACACGGAGAGAATATTGACAGATAGTTTGGGAACGTGTAGCAAATTCTTGAAGCTCTTGTTTGTGAGTTCAACTCTTCCTTTGCCGATGAACTCGATTGGAGAGTTGTCCCCCATTAGAATAAGATGACCTTTGCATGCATCCAATGAAGAGTAGACTTCTTTTGTGTATTCCATGTGGTGTGATGCACCTAAATCTATGATCCAAGCATCAGGAGAGAAGTTAATGGCAATCAAAACATGGCTAGAACTATCTTTCTTGGGGTTTTGGTCTTCTGGCTTCTTCTTCTTGGTACCCTCAAGGATGTGATCTCAAAGGTTGTTTTGATGAATTATTTGTGCCATTTGATCTATCTTCTTCTGCATGTATGCAGATTCTTGATGGAATCCTTGTTGGAAGTAACTACATTTCTCCCCTTTCCACCTTTGGATCCAGAGGAATTGTTGAAGGGTTTTGAGTATCCTTCCTTATTTGGATTTGCATGTCCCTTCCCTTAGTCTTTGTTTTTATATTTCTGATTTTGGTGACTTCTACCATCTTTCACAACAAGTGCATGCGATTTTGAGCCTTTGAATTTTCCCATATTGATGAGCTTGGTCTAGTCTTGCGTCATAGACTCGATAAAGGCCTCAAGAGAGGGCATTTTCTAGGTAGCTCTAGAGGCGAGCCTAAGTGAATGAAATGTGGATACAAACACTGAGTATTTTGGACCAAGTTTGGAAATAATGGTAAGAACTATTTGTTTCTCCTCATATTTATCAACCCCGCAAGCCTTGAGTTGCCACAAAAAATCCTTATATTTGGTAAACAAATCTTGGATATTGTCGAAGGTTTTTGGATCCAAAGTGAGCAATTCCACCTCAAGTATATGTCCCCTCATCTCGTCCTATTTTCCAAAAATTCCTTCCATGGTGGTCCATACTTCATTGATGGTTTTACATGAGGATATTTGAAAGAGGAGCTCAGGATAAATAAGACCACAAATAGTTCGATACGATTCATTCATCTGATTCAGATACTTGGATTTTTCTATGGATGATGTGGGTTCAGTCTCTGTGCCCATGGTTAACCTGCATAATCATCTGCTTTGAATATGCAATTCCATCTTGGTCTTCCATGCAAAGAAATTGTACGGTGTAAGAATCAATTCTTTTGGAAATTCCATTTTCCCACTATCTTCAATCTTCGGTACCTCCAAAGAGTCTGGTGTGTATTTTTCCTAGCAATCCTTCGACTATGATACCATGTAAATGTAAATGAACATGTACAGATAAGATCTATCTAGAAAAGGACATACGTAGTTTGCAGAAAAATGAGAAAAGACAGAAATGAGAGAGAGAATCAAAGAATTGTATTGATTGAATGAATGAAATATAATTTACACATGATATACTCTGTATAACTCAACTAATGCGCATTGGAAGAGAAGCCAATGCACCATAGTGTTTTTCTAGAATGATATGGACACACACCAATAGTTACAGGAGTTAACTGCTACCTAGTCTAAGTCAACTAGCCTCTTAGTGCTCAGTTAATTGACTAAAAGCATATATAATGCACCACTTTGGTGATAATCCCAAGGATAATGCGCATTAGCAGTGATGATACCAATGTTGCATGGTGATGGAACCAATGTGGCATCAAGACTCCACTCAAGTGATCCAACTAAAGTGTGAACTGAAGAGAATATTCCCCTAGAATGTAGGAAAATGAATATTCTCCCTAAAATGTAGGAGATTGGATAATGACTAATAAACATAGGGAAAAACTTAGGAAAAATAATTCCTAGGTGTGTGTGAAGAATCTCCAACACTTATTTTCAATGATTTAAATTTTGTTGATTCAAGGATTGCTTCTCGTGGTTGTTATATGAGCTATGGTTATGAGGGTTGTGCACTGGATGGAAAAAATTGATATATAGAATTTCCAAAATTGATAAGAGCCTTTGGATACGAAAAATACCTTCTTTGGAAGAAAATTTATAAAAAGGTTATCAATTGTTGGATAGTGCAAAAAAATGGTGTAATTCTCTTAAGAGCATGCCCTCTTAAGATAAAAGATTGTTTCAATTAGAAATTACATTATATATGACATCACCTCCAACCACAAAGGGATAAAAGTAGATGATAGATGGCATCACCTACAAGAGATTCCTAACCATGAGGGTAGCCATCAATAGAATTCAAAACCAATGAGTTAAGGAGAAATACCATCACCAAGTGAATCCATTGGCAAGTTTGACATCACTATATTGAGTAAAAAAACCCATTGGAATTGAAAATTGAAGAGATGGAATTAACCACCAAGAATCCCATGTATAGACATTTCTATCGAGATTAAAAAAAAATAGATATTTTGTCGATGGAAGCCTACCATCTACATCGAGAAGTGGAAAATAAGGTGTCAACTAAAGAGTACCACTCATGGATCTTCATGCTTGTGGTTACTGGTATCTTTTGTTGTTGAAGAATTATTTTTTGTTGTGGATTGAAATTATTCTTTATGTTTACCATGGGTATGTTGTCATGCTCTATTCTGAAAATGAAGTTTTAGTGGCGTTTGTGCACAAGTAATGGCTACAATTTTCACCCCTAAGGATCTATTAAGGAGACTCCCAGTGATTATATGTCAAGACTCCCACATTCATGACAAGTGGATGACTAAGAAAATGACTAAGCTAGAGCTTCATATTACAATAAAATTTATTTCCATTTTTCAAAAACTACAATATTAGATTTCAATGAACATATGTAAGAATATAGGTGTATACTTGTTAATTTTTATGCCATTATTATAGTTCTTTGCATTTCATAAGATAAGAGCATAATAAGAACAAGATCACTGAGAAATACACATCCACAAGAGACACATCATTTATGCTGGGAAACCCTCTAGGGGAAGAAAACCCAGCAAAAACTTCCTTATCATAAATAGCTCATACAATGTTCAAGAGATAACTCAACCAATACAGAAAATGTCCTCCTCAAGAGATGC
>JZKD02S1604879.1:589820-637886 GCA_000966675.3 Picea glauca | reverse complement strand
TGTTCAAGAGATAACTCAACCAATACAGAAAATGTCCTCCTCAAGAGATGCGCCACCCTTCTTCTTCTCTCACCAACTTGTAATTTCAACTTGCCTCATAAGATCATGAGCAAGTAAAGTGTGTGTAAGAAGTGAGGCACTAGCCTCTTATTTATATCAATCTGGCACGTGTGAAGAGTCACCATCTGGCATGGACGACCTCTCACTCTGGGTGGGTAAACCCACCTTTAATTAATTCTGGCCCTTTCATTATAACTGCTGGGGCCGAATTCTTATTCTGCACTTTGTAATTGTCCGATGACCAATCCGCAAAAGGGGATTTGGTCCTTATACAATTACCGACTTGATTAATCCTCAATGGGGATTAATCTAATAACAACAATAATAATAATAACATGATTAATCCACAATGGGGATTTAATCCAATAACAAAATAATAAGAATGCTCTTCACAGTTACATTATTTCAACAATACTCATAGAAGATATGATTTTCCATGGATAAAAATTGTTCTTTCAAATTGATTCATGGTTGCTAGATTTGTTTTTGGATAAATGATCAATTCCTTTTGGTTGGAGTTCCATAATACTTATGGGATATTTGGGAAAACTTTCTCTAGTATGGGAGATTCCATTGATGTCATCATCCGTGGGTTCACTACTACAATATGGGGATGTAGCATCGCCATAACCCATTCTCCTTCATACAAGTTTTTTTGTTGACACGCTTTGGGTGTTTGTGACAATAATTTTCATCATCCTTGTGTTGATTTTACATTGTTATCATGATGCACACAACACTCAAAATATTTGTTATTTTCTCTTTGAATATTATTATATCAATGTGGCATTTTTGTTGCATTATAGTTGCATCCCTATGATATGTAGTGCGTCATATGCATCGTCATTGCATCATTTGCATCAAGCTAGTGTTTCATTAATAAATATATAACACTACGTTAGAGTCAATGTAGCATCGTGATATTGTATTCAATAACAAAACTTACGTGTTTTGAATTTTGAATTTTTTGTTATATTTGCACACAACTATCTTTTTATCAAATCTATGTATATTATAGTAGGGGATAATACATTCATTTCTATGGAAATATCATCTTAACACTATTTTCGGTCATTCTCAAGTCTTGAAAAAAATTGAATTTTTTGAAAGGAAGCCTTCTAAATGTTCATTTTTAGGAAAGTGATCATTTGAAATCAAATTAACAAGTTCTCATAGTGGTGAGAATTACATCAAATAAATTCAACTCATGTTTTCATATTATATAGTTTAAATCATTTATTTCTCATGTGCAGATGAAGCATTGTGTATTTTACTAGTTGCTTTCGAAGTGATGTTTCATGATTTTGTCGAGTCACCTAAGCGATATTTGAATGTTGATCATTGGATCCATAAGAAAAAGCCAAACATTGAGCCCTACTATACTATTTTTACATAAATACATTGCTTGATTTAGCTACAATACTTGGCATGGGTGATCACAAGCCGATTGCAGACATATTGATATGGCAAAGGATTCTCTACATGAATTGTTATCTATGACTTTGAATGGATTAGAGTATTGAAATATGACTAGGAAACATATGTTAAACTACTTTGAGTTAGCTGTATAACCATTTGTTAAAAATACATGTAGGTATGCTATTTTGAAAGAGTTTAATGCTAATGTTCAAGGTGTAAAATCTAAATTGGATGAAAAGGGTATTAGTTTGGCTTGTTTTACCTTGTCGTGGATAGTGGATGTTATTAAATGATATGATAGAAAATTGTTTGAAACAATGCTCAAAGTATTTCACGAAGATACAAATCTTCATAATTCAAGAGCTATTCATATAGTAAACATTTCCAACATCATTCAAGAAATTATTGTCGTATTTACAGATGCTTCCAATTCCATTCTTCCATGGAGTTCCAACTGATCATTGACAAGAGTGTAGTTTGTAGAGCTTGATGGGAAGAACTATAAGGTCAGTATGAAGAAAAAAAACCACTATATAAGATATTTCTAAATACCTAGTGTTGTGATATACCATCTAGCCTAGATTCATACTAAATAATTCTTTCCTATAAGAGTGTAGTCTTCATATACTGATGGGATAAATCATGAAAAACAATGTTTTAATGCGATAGATGCCAATGTAAATTTCATTTGCAATGTTGTCTACAAACTAATTTTCACTTCTAGGAATATGTATGAATGTGAGAGATTCAAAATTCCTTGACATAAGTTTTATTTGCAGGAACTTTCTAAACAGGTAGGATCATGAACATGGTAAACATTATTCAATTTCAAGAGGATGGACTAAGAATCTAGGAATATGCCAAGGTGTCAGATATGGAGTTGGGTAGCATAAGATAACAATCCAATCACAACAACATACTTTGCTTGATTATTTGTAGCTGGTCCTAATCATATGTTGCTTGAGTGAAGTAGCATGTGTGAAGGTGAATAAATGGACCAAGTCGTAGAGGGGAGATACCGAGTCCATCGAATATCACTATTGAAAAAACCGATGTGATGTGATAGTGAATGATTCATATGGTAAAACAAGAAAACATAAGTGAGCAGGAGCGTAAAAAAAGAGCAAATGTTCATAAAAATATTAAAAAAGATTTGAATTTTTTACTAGCTTAGAATGTGCAAATGACAACGAGTTAGAGTAAGTGGTTACTCAAGGGTAAAATTTCTCAAGTACAACCCATTGACGAGGTCCTTGAAGAGGCCACCCCTAGGGTAAGCAAGGATGTATGCTCCTTGAGTGAGGAAATGATTGACGATGAAGGGGCTTTGCCAAAGTGTCTCAAACTTTCTCGAGCACAGGGAATCGTGGGAGATATCATAAGCTAGAACAAGGCCACCCTCATTAAATAAATGAGGGAATATTTGGTGATCAGATGTGGATTTATAGCGTTTATTGGTTGCCACATTATTATGCAATGAAGAACATTGATCTTCATCTATTCTCTTTAAGGTGACAAGTTGTTGAGAGGGGTGCTATTCAAAAATAGTTAAAATTTCATTCATAGAGTCAGTATCTCACACTCAGTGGGTAAAATTGATTCCACACAATGGACAAGGTGGAAGGGGGTAAATCCCGTGGGATTTTTGACTGTGGTTCAGTAGGCCCAAAGTGCAGAGAAAATCATGTGGTGCCAATTGGTTTTGTGATTATTGACTTCCCATTGTAGCATGGTTTTGAGGACTTTGTTGACAACCTCAACTTGGTCATTTTATTGTAGACAATATGGGGATGTGAATTCATGGGTGAAGCCAAGAAGGGAGGAACACTCTTGAAACACTACATTCTTGAAATTTTTTCCATGATTCGAGACTATCTATTGGGGGAGCCCAAAATGAGTAATGATATGATTGTAGAAGAACTAGGTGACATTGTCTACCATGTTGTTGAACATTGGCATGACCTCGACCCATTTGGTGAAGTAATCAATGACCATGATTATGTACTTGTGGTGTTTGCTGAATGGGGGATTGTACATAATAAAGTTGATGCCCCACTTGCAAAAGGGATTGATAGTAATGGAAAGGTGCAAAGAAGCTAGTGGAGCTTGGGTTTTGTTAGTAAAAACCTGACACTTTATACATTATTTGACTATCTAAATGTAGTCGTGGAAGAGGGTAGGCCAAGAATAACCGACACCAACTACTTTTTGGGCAGTGGAAATTCCTGACAAATGACCATCGCATGCACTACTATGACAATCAATCAGGATCCATTTGGCCTCCTTGAGTGTGAGTCATCGAACCATGATAGTGTCCACTCTCCATCAGAATAGAGTGTCCCCTATGAGGAGATACTAGGTGGCTTGGTGGTGGATATGACGATCATCTCGAGAGAGATGTGGACCAAACTTCTGAGTGTGTAAGTAGGTGAGGATATCTTCGTACCATGGGTCATTGGATTATATCATGAACATGTTCATCTGGGAAGTTGTTGTTCATTGGTGGGCCCTTGGTGTCGAACAATAAGTTAGTGATGAACTCAACAAGGATGAACACATCCTTACTCTTAGAAGTATTAAACCATAGATTTAATTCTTGGAGAATTACGATCTACTGGGTCAATTTTCCATTGATCTATCACCGACTGAGTAACTGTTGCATGGGGTTGGAATTTACTATGACTTTGGTGGTACGAAAAAAATAAAATTACACAATTGTGACTCTAATAGTTTAATACTTATTTCATAAAAGTTTTCTATAAATATTCAAAAAAATGAGTTAAAAATCAATAGGGGAAAGGAAAACAATGTCAAAATTCATCTTAAGAACCAATCACATGTTTCCAAGTGTCGACTTTATGCAAATGAAATTATAGCACATGTTAAAAATACATTTAACACAACAAAAAGTAAAATTGATTGTATGCTTGATCAAATGATGGATGATAGATGATGATCAATGACTACAATTCTTTAAGAGACTTTGAGTAGGAGGAATTTTAATCTGATCTCAACATCTCATAATTGGAAACCACTCACCCTCCATGTGTTGTCTTGTTATTGGTTACAAGAATTTAAGTTTATGTTTCAAAACCATTTTTCAAAATCCTGTAAACCATTTTCGTTTTTGTGGTTTAAACACTTGCCACCTTGCCATCAATCTGGACAGTGAGAAAAATTTATTACACTGATGCATAAACATTAATAAACAAATTACATAATAAAAAGTGGTTGCTCCAAGCACATGACAAGAGACAAGAGTAAGTTTGAATTCCTAACTAAAGAAAAATGTGGTGTTACTTTTGGAAACAATGCTCCAACTAGAATTAGAAGAAAATAAACTTTTGTGCTAGGTGAAGATAAGAAGGGAAACACCAAAGAACAAAATGTGTTGTATGTAGATGGTCTAAAACATAACTTTTTGAATGTGAGTCAAATGTGTGACCAAGGACACAATGTTCTCTTTCATTCAAAAGGTTGTAAAGTAATGGGTGCGAATACATTCAACACTATTGTTAAGGCAGTTAGAACTTCAAGAAATGTGTATGTTCTAGAAGAAGGCAAAGAAAAATGTTGCATGGGTAAAAATGATGAGAGATGGATTTGGCACAAAAAACTAGGCCATCTTGGTTTCAATCATCTTGCTGTGAGAGATATGCCCAAAATTTGAAAACCTGAGAATACTATATGTAAGTCATGTCAGTTTGGAAAATAATCAAGAGTTCAATTCAAGGAAAGAGAACACTCCACCACTCGACCTCTTGAGTTGATTCATACACATCTTTGTGGCCCCACTAGTACACAATCACCTTGAGGTGAAATATATTTCATTTTGTTGATTGATGACTATACCATAATGACTTGGGTTGGATTGTTGAAGCATAGATTTGAGTCCTTTGAAAAATTCAAAATCTTCAAAGCACAAGTCAAAATTGAAATGGATTCAACAATAAAGTACATAATATCAGACAATGAAGGATAATTCACATATTATTAATTCAACAATTATTTTGAAACGCATGGGATCAAGAGACAGTTTGCTATTTCCAAAACCCCGTAGCAGAATGGAGTAGTAGAAGGGATGAACAAAATAGTTCAAGAAATGTCTAGGGCCATGCTTGATGAATGAGAAGTTCCTAAAACCTTTTGGGGAGAATCCATTCAAACCACTATTAAAATTCTCAATAAATAACACATAAGAGTAAACAATGATAAAACCCTTTATGAGCTATCGCATGGAAGACCAACATCAATAAAACACTTCAAATTTTTTTTGAAGCAAATTCTACATTAAGAGAAATGAAGAAAACTTAGGGAAGGTTGATTCTAGATATGATGAAGGTATCTTGTTAGGATACTCCTCCAGAAGTAAAGGATACAAGTGCTACAACAAAAGACTTCACAAAATAGTTGAAAGTATAGATGTAAAGGTAGATGAGAAACCACTTCATCTAGAGAGACACCAACGACATGATAATTCATATGATGAACCAATCAGAAATGAACCACAAGGAGATAATGCATGAGTATTAGGAAGAAGGGGATTCCAAGGAAGAATAGAGAATGGAGACATCACAACCAAATATCCCATCAAGGTATGTTCAAAAAAATCATCCAGAAAGTCAGATTCTTGGAAACAAGGAAACAAGTGTACAAACTAGAAGAAAACTTATAGAAACATCTGGTTCTGCAAATTTTGCACTTCTATCCATGAGTGAACCACAAAATTTTATGCACGCAAGTCAAGATGACCATTGGGTCAAATCCATGAATGAAGAAATGGACCAAATAGAGAAAAACAAGACTTGGGATGTTGCCCCAAGACCAAATGACAATAATGTAATTGGCACTAAATGGGTATACAAAAACAAGTTAAATGAAGATGGACAGATAGTCAGAAACAAGGCCATATTGGTATGCAAAGGGTATGCTCAAGTTGAAGGAGTGGACTTTGAAGAAAATTTTTCCCCTATTGCAAGAATTGAAGCTACTAGAATGTTTTTGACTTTTGCATGCTATAGAAAATTCAAAGTCTACTAGATGGATGTCAAATCAACATTTTTGAATGGTGACATTGTGATCTTGAGGAAGAAGTTTATGTGGAGAAACCAAAAGGTTTTCTACTAACTGACAAAAATGATTATGTATGCCGATTAAAGAAATACCTGTATGGGATAAAACATGCTCCAAGATCTTGGTATTACAGACTCGACAAGTATCTGCACCAACAATGTTTTAAAAATGGAATAACTGATAGCAACTTATACATCAAGGATGAAGGTAATGACCTGTTAATTATTGTAGTATATGTTGATGATATTATTTTTGGTAGTAACATTGAACTAATGAGTAAGAAGTTTGTAGCTGCAATGCAACAAGAGTTTGAGATGCCCATGTTAGGGGAAATATCCTTCTTTTTTGATCTATAGATTCAACAATCAGAAAGATGAATTTTCATTTCTCAAAGTAAATATCTCAAGGAAATCTTGAAGAAGTTTGACATGGAAAACTGTGTACCATCTAATTGCAAACTCAACAAAAGATGACAATGCTCCAGAAATAGATCAAACCATGTACATGTCTATGATAGGCAACTTACTCTATATGATCACAACTTCAATTCATGACATCATACAAGCAGTTGGTTTGGTAGGAAGATTTCAAGAAAATCCTAAGGAAAATCAAGTTCTTGCAGTTAAAAGAATATTTAGATACTTGCAAGGAACTGTTGATTATGGATCGTGGTATCCAAAATACACAAACATTGTTCTCAAAGATTATACTTATGTAGACTGGGCATGAAGTATTGATGATAGAAAAAGCACCAGTAGAGGAACATTTTTCCTTGGTAATTGTTTAGTGTTTTGGCTCAGCAAGAAACAAAATTCCATTTCTCTCTCTACAACTGGAGCTGAATATATAGCCGCAACATTTTGTTGTACTCAAGTGTTTTGGATTAAAAAAAATCTCAAGAATATTCAAGTTCCTTGTGAATAACTTGTCTCTATTATGTGTGAAAATACTAGTGCTATTGATATCTCTAAAAACCCTCTTCAACACTCTAAGACTAAGCATATACCAATCAAATATCATTTTCTCCGAGAACAGGTTCATCATCAGGTGGTCAAATTAGAGTATGTTCCCTCCAAAGAGAATATTGCATATATTTTTACCAATACATTACCTAGAGAACCCTTTGAGTATATCAAACATAAGTTGGGGATGATATCGTCTTCCTTTCTTCACTAAAGAACACTGTTCACTACTTCAAAATGTTCCCCACTCATTGTTGTATCGAGGAGAAGTTTGATTTTTTGGAGATGCACGTAGTTGAAGTTTGCAATGGATATCGATTACATTCTGTTTGAGGATGGTTCTATGCGCACAACAAGGACTGGAGGAAAGAATATCCAAAGACTCTTTGTCATCACTGTCAAAGGGAGAGAATAAAAAAAGACTGATGTTGATGCACATTGAAAGGGGGACTATCTCAACATAAAGGCCATTGCATGGTCAACCACCTTTCAGAACATAGATGAAAGATATTTTAGTTTCCATCAATGACAAAGGGGGAGTTTGTTGCACATATATTGTCATTGATGTCAAAATGGTCATGGACATGGTCAGTTATAGCACAATAAAATACATAAGAAGTGCACGAAAGGATCAAAGGACGAATGGATCAATGACATATAATAAGATTAATGGCACAAAAAGTATGGCACAATGTATAGTGCACATACAAAGGAAGTCATGAAAGGATGAAAACATAAATGCCTAGTAAGATCGAAGGATGAAAGGATAAATGGCGCAGAGAAGGGTTAATGGTGCAGAAGAAAATCTTCAAGGTGCTTTGAACCAATGCAATGAACGGTGCAATGGAGTGTGCTGAGATGAAACTAGTGTGACGTAATGGAATGCAACATATTGTGTGGAAGATTGCATAGAATAAACTCTGCATGACACCTTGAGATAGTGCAACAAATGACACAATAGAGTGTGATGAAACAAATCCCATATGACAAGTGACATAGTGAAATGCGACGGGATGAACGAAGTGACTGGGTGAGCACATTGTAGGGTAAGTGTGACATGATGAAGAATTATGAATTGAGCTTTGGGATCTTATTCTATCTGTGTAGTAAATCATATATAGATCAAAATGTGAGTCACCGCGTCATTCACAAGGAGTTGCTATGATAAGAATAAGTTATGTTGCTGGAGATGAGATGGAGCTCATTCGTAGGAAGATTTGGTCTGTTTGATTTAGTCAAAGAATGTCCAGTTGTAATTGGATTTTGACTTGATCAAGATTTGTACACAATATAACTGTCATGCATCCACATATTTTATTTAGACATAAGTGTAATTGACATGAGTTTGATCTGGTCAAAGTATGCCCATAATGTAACTGTCATGTGTCCACATACTTTATTTATACAGAAGTGTACATGACAAGAGTTTGATATGGTTAAAATATGTCCACTATGTAACTGTTATGCATCCACATATAGGAAGGGGAACTCCGGAAAAAACATTATAAATAAGGATGTTCTATGTTTGAGTTAAACGTGGATGAAAATAGAAAAAAAAGGATCTGTAATTATTAAACGAAACTGAACTGGAGACATATCAGATTAATTTTTGTAGAGAAAGGTCCAATTCTGCAAGAATATTTTTAAACTGAATTCAAGGTGGTAGGGTGGTGCTAGGGTGGGTTGAAGCCCACTGAGGATTGGTTTCCTCATTATTTGCGACAGGTTGGTGCATGAGAGGATTGGAATCCTCATTATATTCGATAGGTTTGTGCCTGAGAGGATTGGAATCCTCATTATATTCGATAGGTTGGTGCCTGAGAGGATTGGTGTCCTCATTATCTGTGACAGGTTGGTGTCCTCATTTTTTGTGACAAGTTGGTGCTTGAGAGGATTAGTATTCTCATCTACAACAGATGGGTGCCTTTCAAGGTGAATAATTGTAAATTATAAGTTGGTGCTTGCAGAAGAACATAAAGAAAGATGTTTAGTAGTTTTCTCCCGCATTGGGTTTCCATGTAAAAATTATGGTATAATGTGCTTTCTGTGTTGTGTTTAGATTTTTGCATATATTATTGATTAATTAATAACTTATAAATAAACTTAATTTGTTGAAAGGAAATAAAAGTGAAAAATATGATACAATACTGATTCACCCCCCTCTCAGTATTGCTATAAGTTATAACACCAACAAGATTTTTAGACACCTTCTAGGACACCTAACTGTCGAGTTCATAAGAATCATCCACCAGAACAAATCATTGGAAATAGAAGTGCCAGAGTAGAAACAAGAAGAAGAATGAAATCACAGACGCTTGAACAAGGATATTTTTCATTACTGTCCATAGTATTGGACCTAGTATTATGGGGTTGACATTGATGACAAAAAGGACCAATATGGTCAATGTTGGGCATGGAGTTGATATTGGAATTGATACAAAAGGATCAAGAATATATCAAGAAGTCTGGTATAAACATCTCAGCAAGAATTTGAAAAATTTGAAGTCGAAGAAAAAGGTCGAAGTTGAAGAAGTTGAAAAAGTCGAAGGTCGAAGTCAAAGAAATCGGAGGTCAAAGAAGTCGAAGGTAAAATTTGGATAAGTAGAAGAAGTTGAAACCAAAGCAAGTTGGGTCGATGTAAAATCAAATTACTCAAGTTAGTTTTTCTCTAAGTCAAGTCGGTCCAAGTAGAAGTAAAGTAAATTATCCCGAAGAAGGAAAGCATAGACGCTTGAAGAAGGATATTTTTCATTACTTTCCACAGTGTTGGAACTAGTATTATGGGGCTGGAATTGATGACAAAGAGGACCAATATGGTCAATGTTGGGCATGGAGTTGGTATTGGAATTTATACAAAAAGGATCAAGTAGATATCAAGAATTTTGGTATAAACATCTCAACAAGAAGTTGAAAAAGTTGAAGTCGAAGAAAAAGGTCAAAGTTGAAGAAGTTGAAAAATTCGAAGGTCGAAGTCAAAGAAATCGGAGGTCGAAGAAGTCAAAGGTCAAATTAATATAAGTAGAAGAAGTCGAAACCGAAGCAAGTCAGTTCGATCTAAAATCAAATTACTCAAGTCGGTTTTTCTCTAAGTCTAGTCGGTTCGAGTAGAAGTAAAGTAAATTACCCCAAAGTTTGACGTCGAAATAAAATTGAGTTGGGAAATAAAATTCGACCAAATCAAGTTGGGACAACCAAAGTCAAATCTCTCAAGTTGAAATTTTGCCTCGTTGAGTCGACCAAAAAGATGTGTGTCGGTCGAATGAGGAAGCAAATATGAAAAAAAAGGGTGGGACCAAGTCGAATCTTTAGTGCCTAGCAACTGAGAGGGAACCGATTTTAATATCCACCATCAAGTAAAATGTTTACAAGTTGAGTTTAAATAGTCACCAACAAATGATATATATGGAGGTTGATTTAGACATTCACTAAAAAGTAAAATGTACTGAAGTCGATCTGACATCCGATGATGAAAGGAAAATTTGGGCAAGTTTCCTTCAAAGAACTTCCCGTACCTGCCACCTCAAACCGTTTATGGGGAAATCAAATGAGTGTCAGATAACTAAGGATGTTCTACACAAGGATGTTCTGCACAAAACCCATATCGTAGAATTTTAAAATTCGTTTCCATCACTCCAGAATCGTCATACGAAAATCACTGAATAATTTGGTGTATGAAAATCAATTGATACAAGTTATCATTTGAATTAATTAAATGAAGGGGTGCAATGTTTCATTATCAAAATACACATTGGTTCAAAACATTCCCTTTATAAGTCTATATAAATGAAAATATATGAAGGAAAAAAGATGTCTCTATGGGTTTCATTTGAAAATCAAAAGGAAGAGAAGAGTCTAAGGAACTAAAGAGAAGATATTTATGTAACGAGGGTGGAAGGGTGGAGCAAGGAAGGACTAATGTCCTTTGCTAATTAAAGTTTGAAGATAGGAATATGGTGCTTCCTAGAGTTGGTTCCCTAAACAAGGGAGTTGGTGCTTCCTAGGGTTGGTTCCCTAAACAAAGGAAATGGTGCTTCCTAGTGTTGGTGCCCTAAAACAAGGGAGTTGGTGCTTCCTAAGGTTGGTGCCCTAAAACAAGGGAGTTGGTGCTTCCTAGGGTTGATTCCCTGAACAAGGATATTGATTTCTCCCAATCATCATTGTAGCTTGTATTATTGTATTGATTTTATATTCAAGTTTATTGTTGTTGATGAATTGTTGTTAATAAGTTAAAATTATTAAAATTTTAAATAATTAACCAATACTGATTCACCCCCCCTCTTAGTATTGACCAAGTTTCCAATAATTGGTATCAAAGGGGGTATCTTCTGCACATCCTAACAACTAGAAGGTATATTTAGAAGCAATGGATCAACAAGAGGGAATGTCTTCCAACAAATCACCTATGTTCAAAGGGAATGACTATGCATTATGGAGTGTGAGAATGAAAAGTTATCTCATGGCCCTTGGATGTGATGTTTGGAAATTTGTTTAAAGTGGTTATACTACACCATCAACCCCACCTACTGATATTACTGCAAATAAGATATGCAATGAAAATTCAAGAGCAATCAATGCTATTCTAGGAGGATTAACCAATCCTATATTTGTAAAGGTAATGCACTGTAAGTCAACAAAAGAGACATGGGACAAATTGAAGGTCATATTTTAAGGATACATCAAAGTCAAGGTGGCCAAACTACAAATCTATAGAACTCATTTTGAAAACTTGAAAATGAAGGAGGAAGAAAACATAGTTGAATATCTCCAAAGAGTTGATGAAATTGTCAATTCAATCAAAGCATTAGGAGAAGAACTCAAAGACAAACTAATTGTCCAAAATATCTTGAGATCATTACCTATGAGGTATGATGCCAAAATTTCTACCCTTGAAGACATACCAGATCTTGATAAGCTCACAGTGGATGAACCACGTGGGATCCTCATAGGATATGAGATGAAAACAAGACAAGAAAAACCAAAAGAAGGAGAAACAACCTTTAAGGCATCAATATAAAGGAAGAAGCAGGAGCATGTACCTAATGAATATTTATCATAGATATATGATGAAGAAGTATCTAAATTTATGAATAAACTCAAGAAAGGGACCAATAAATACAAGGGGAAGTTTCCTCTGATATGCTTCAAGTGTGAAAAATTTGGACACTTTGCTAACAAATGTCCATATCCCAAGCAGGAGGATAGTGATGATGAATAAATTCATAATCATAAAGAACATAAGAAGGGTAAGACAAGGAAAAAAAATAAATACTAAAAACAAAAGAAGAATCTCTACACCAAAGAGGACAACATCTCTTTTGAAGAAAGTGAAGATGAAGATTCAAAGCTTCTATTTATGGGAATGAACACTCAAAATAATGATGTAGATGATGAAGAAAAATCCAAATTTGGAGGAGAAGTAGACCTAGAAGCAGAACTAATTAGTGAATTGGAGGAACTAAGAAAGTATAAAAAGAATAAAAGGCTACTGAGGGCACAACTTCAAGAGTTTGAAGAATCAAATCAATCAAGAGAAATATATGCATCAAGAACCATCAAAGAATTAGAACAGATCATCAATGATCTGAAGTCCCAACTCCTAGAAGCTAAAATAATTGAAGACGCCATTTTAAAACAATTCAATGATAGAGAACAAGTATGTGAGAATATAGAAGCTGATATTGAGCTTATAAAAGGTGAACTTGAGAAAGAAAAGAAGGGATCAAAATTTGAAAATAGTTCAAATATCTTGGATGAAATTATCAGTAGTCAGAGGTCACCAAAAAACAAGACTAGTTTGGGATACACCCAAGACTCAACTTCTACATCAAAAGGATCTATCAAAAGACCAATCAGTTACACAGATGCTCTTAAAATCCCCTTAAGAAGAGAAGATAATAAGGCAAGGATGATGCCATTGGAGACGTCCCCCAAAAACAGAAATCAACACCCCCTACTAAAGAAAAATATGACAAGAATAATACAATCACCAGAAGAAATCCCTCTAACAGATATCAATATATATTCCTTGGATATTTCTATTCCTGCAATAATTTTGGACACAAAGTAGTACATTGTAAAGCCTATAGAAGGCACAATCCAAAAATTTTCCAAAGAAGTCAGAAGTTCAATATAGAGAAAAGAGACTATAATCTATTCTCTCCATTACAATATTACAATATGGAATGCCTCAAGTGTAATAACTATGGACATGAATCCAATGAATGTATATTGTCAAAGTATGTCAAAGAGATAAATATTCCCAACAATAAAAAAAGTATGGAAGAAAAAACAAGTAGAGAAAACATAGTGTAAAGTAGCCTTGTATGCTAAAAACAAAGGATGTCAGTGGTATATAGATAGTGGATGTTCTAAACCCATGATTTGAGATCAAAGAAAATATCTCAAGTTAACGAAGAAAGAAAAAGTAAAATTCACCTTTGGAGATAACGTGTCAGCCAAGATACTTGGAAAAGGCACTATTAGCCTAGGGAATAACAAGGACAAAGCAAAAAATGTACTTTTAGTAGAAAATATTAAGCTTAATATCCTAAGTGTAAGTCAAACATGTGATCAAGGTCACATACTTACCTTTGATTCTCAGAAATGTGAGATCAGAATAGAAGATACATGGAAGCTAGTGGAAGTTGCACCAAGAACATCCAACAATGTGTACATCCTTGACATAAAAGGAGAAAAAAAATGTTGTTTAGGTCAAGAAGATGAAAGTTAGGAATAGAAGGTTGGGACATATAAGATTTAAAAAGTTAATCAAAGCCAATAATAAGGAGGCAATAAGGGATCTGCCAAAGATTATAAAGCCTTCAAATCCTATTTGTAAACACTGTCAAATAAGGAAGTAGACAAAATTCAAGTTCAAGACAAAAGAGCATTTTTAATCAAGACTTTTGGAGCTTCTTCACACTGACCTATGTGGTCCTTCTATAACTAAAAGTATACATGGAAAACATTACTTTATGTTGGTCATTGATGACTACACAATAATGACATGGGTATACTTTCTAAAGGATAAATCATAAGCCTTTGAAAAATTTGAGGCATACAAATCCTTTGTAGAAAATGAAACAAATCTCAAAATCAAATGCCTGAGATCAGACAATGGAGGAGAATTCACCTCTAAAGAGTTCATTAAGGTTTTTGAAGATCATGGAATCAAAAGAAAATTTTGATCTCCCAGGACTCCTCAATAGAATGGAGTGCTTGAAAGTAAGAATAGAATTATCCAAGAAGCTGCAAGAACCATGTTGAATGAAGCCAAACTTCCAGATAAGTTTTGGAGAGATTAAGTATACTCAACATTTCACATACTCAATTGAGCACAATTGAGACCTAACCATGACAAAACACCTTATGAACTATGGTTTGGTATGACAACATCAGTGAAACACTTCAAAGTCTTTGGAAGTGAGTGTTACATAAAAAATGATGAGGATAATCTAGGGAAATTTGACCCAAAATCAGATGAAGGCATATTTCTAGAATATTCACCTAACAAAAAGGCTTACAGATGTTATAACATAAGAATACATAAAATGGTGGAAAGTGCCAATGTAAATATATATGATCTAAATTTAAGACAGTCATACCCCAAAAGATATTAACATATGATGATAAAAGTGATGTAGAATATCAAAATGAAGAAGTTGATGAAGAACCTCAAGAAAATGAAACTCACACTGATGATGAAGATGACCAAGAAACACCCTTGCTAAAAGGCCCATCAAAAAGGGTTTAAAAGAATCATCCTGAAAGTCACATTATTGGAGATAAAAATGGAGTGGAAACAAGAAGGAAACTCACATTTGACTCAGAACAAGCAATGTTATCCATGTTAGAACCCAAGTCATTTAAATAAGCCAACAAAAGTAAATATTGGATAAAATCAATGGATGAATAATTGGACCAAATAGAGAAGAAACAGACTTGGGAACTAATTCCAAGACCCAAGGACAAGAATGTTGTAGTAACTAAGTGGAAATTAAAGAACAAACTCAATGAAAATGGACAGATCATAAAGAACAAAGATAGATTAGTATGCAAGGGATATGCCCAAGTGGAAGGTATTGATTTTGAAGATACTTTTTCTCTAGTAGAAAGACTTGAGGCCATCAGAATGTTCCTGGCATTTGCATGCTTCATAAATTTCAAAATCTATTAGATGGATGTCAAGTGAGCATTCCTTAATGGAACACTAGAAGAAGAAGTCTATGTTGAGAAACCAGAAGGATTCATGTTAACAGAAAATCAAGACTATGTGTGAAAGATAAAAAAGGCCCTATATGGTCTTAAACAAGCCCCCATAGTATGGTTCTCAAGGCTTGATCAATACTTGCAAAAACAAGGATATACGAGAGGGACTACTGAAAACAACTTATACATCAAAATTGAGGATCAAAACATGATTATTGTGGTGGTATTTGTAGATGACATCATATTTGGAAGTAATCTTACTATATTAAGAAGAAAGTTTGCAACCAAAATGAAAGAATAATTTGAAATGCCTATGCTGGGAGAATTGTCCTTCTTCCTAGGTTTACAAGTAACTCAAACAAAAAAAGAAATATTCATTTCCCAAGATAAATATATTAAGAAAATGCTAAAGAAATTCCAAATGGAAGACAGTAAACCTATGAGTACTCCCATGTCCACTGAATGTAAACTAAGCCTAGAAGACGACTCACCAAAAGTGGAACAAACTATGTACAAATCAATGGTTGGAAGTCTGCTCTATTCAACAACAACAAGACATGACATCATGCAGGTTGTAGGACTCGTGGGGAGATTTCAATCTGCACCTAAATAAAATCACTTAAAAGAAGTAAAGAGGATATTCATATATCTTAAAGGCACCTTAGAACTTGAATTATGGTATCCAAAAGATAAAGACTTCACTCTAACTGCATAAATTCATGCAGATTGGGATGGTAGTATAGATGATAGGAAAAGCTCCAGTGGAGGAGAATTTTTTCTAGGATAATGCCTGGTAGCATGGCTAAGTAAGAAACACACATCCACATCATTGTCTATAATAGAGACAAAATACATTGCTACTGCATCTTGCTGCACATAAGTTCTATGGATGAATAAAACATTAGAAGATTTACAAGTAAGATATGATCATCCCATTACTATTAACTATGATAACACTAGTGCCATAAACATATCTAAAAATCCTGTAATGCATTCTAAAACCAAACACATCCCAATCAAATATCATTTCTTAAGAGAGAAAGTTACTCAAAAAGTGGTGAAATTAGAATATGTAGAAAAAAAAGAACAAATAACAAAGATCTTTACAAAACCTCTACCAAGAAGCACATTTTAAAATCTTAGGCATAAATTAGGAGTAATTCCCATACCTCATTAAAAATACAAAAGTTTCATCAGAAGAAAGAAACACATGGACAGTGGGAACATCACCTCATAAGGAGCATCGCCTCAGGGGAAGTGGAGAAATATCTCTTCTGTCATTGCCATCGAAGGGAGAGGATAAGCAGTAAAAACCTGATTAAAAATAGAGAGTCTTACTTTGTTGCCATCAATGCCAAAGGGGGAGAATGTTGGGCATAGTATTATGGGGTTGGAATTGATGATAAAGAGGACCAATATGGTCAATGTTGGGCATGGAGTTGGTATTCAAATTGATTAAAAAATGATCAAGTAGATATCAAGAAGTCTAGTATAAACATCTCAGCAAGAAGTTGAAAAAGTTAAAGGTCGAAGTCAAAGAAATCAGAGGTCGAAATCAAAGAGGTCGAAGGAGTCGAAGGTCTAAGTCAGATAAGTAGAAGAAGTTGAAACCGAAGCAATTCGGGTCGATCTAAAATCGAATACCCTAGTTGGTTTTTCTCTAAATCAAGTTGGTATGAGTAGAAGTAAAGTAAATTACCCCGAAGATCGACATCGAAAGAAAATTCAGTCGAGAAATACAAGTCAGCCAAAGCAAGTCGGGGCGACCAAATTCAAATCTCTCAAGTCAAAATTTCTCCTCGTTGAGTCGACCAAAAATATGCGTGTCGGTCGAATGAGGAAGCAAATATGAAAAAAAAGGGTGAGACCAAGTCAAATCTTTAGTGACTAGCAGCTGAGAGGGAACTGATTTTAATATCCACCATCAAGTAAAATGTTTACAAGTTGAGTTTAAATAGTCACCAACAAAGGATATATATGGAGGTTGATTTATACATTCATGAAAAAGTAAAATGCGGTGAAGTTAATCTGGCATCCGATGACGAAAGGAAAATCTAGGCAATTTTCCTTCAAAGAACCGCCTGCACCTGCCACCTCACATAGTTTCTAAGGAAACCACTTGGGGGTCAACTAGTTGGGGATGTTATGCACAAAACCCATGTTGTATAATTTTAAAATTTGTTTTCATCACTCTAGAATCGTCATATGAAAATCACTAGCTAATTTGGTGTACGAAAAGAAATTAATAAAAATTATCATTTTTATTATTTAAATGAAGGGGTGAAATGTTTCATTATCAAAAGACACATTGGTTCAAATAATACCCTTTATAAGTCTATATAAATGAAAATATATGAAGGAAATAATATGTCTCTATGGGTTTCATTTGAAGATCAAAAGGAAGAGAAGAGTCCAAGGAAGTAAAGATAAGATATTTATGTAATGAGGGTGGAAGGGTGTAGCAAGGACAAGCTAATGTCCTTTACTGATTAAAGTTTGAACATAGGAAGTTGGTGCTTCCTAGGGTTGGTTCCCTAAACAAGGGAGTTGGTGCTTCCTAGGGTTGGTTCCCTAAACAAAGGAGTTGGTGCTTCCTAGGGTTGGTGCCATAAAACAAGGGAGTTGGTGCTTCCTAGGGTGGAAGCCTTGAACAATGATATTGTTGTCTCCCAATAATCATTGTAACTAGTATTATTGTATTGATTTTATATTCAAGTTTATTGTTGTTGATCAATTGTTGTTAATAAGTTAAAATTTTTAAAATTTTAAATAATTAACCAATACTGATTCACCCCCCCTCTCAGTATTGACCAAGTTTCCAACACACAGTTGAACCAAGTAACTTTGAGGAAGCTAGAAATGATGAACATTGGATCAAGGCTATGGAAGAAGAACTAAATCAAATAGAAAAGAATGATTCATTGGAACTAGTGCCAGGACCAAAGGACAAAAATGTGATTGGGACAAAATGGGTCTTCAGAAACAAGCTAAGCGAAGATGGATAGGTAACCAAAAACAAATAAATACTAGTGTGTAAATGATATGCTTAGGTTGAAGGAATATATTTTGAAGAAACCTTTGCTCCCGTGGCCAGAATGGAAGAAATCAAAATGTTCTTGGCTTATTCATTCTCCAAAGGGATCAAAGTGTATCAGATGGATGTAAAATCAAATTTTCTAAATGGAGAATTAGAATAAGAAGTATACATAGAACAACCATAAGGGTTTCTACTATCAGTAAAATAAAGTCTATGTTTGGAGATTGAAGAAATATCTATATGGACTTAATAAATATCCAAGAGCTTGGTACTCAATATTGTATATGTACTTACAACAACAAAAATTCAGAAGGGGAAATGCATATAGTAACCTCTACATAAAAGTGGATCAAGACAATATGATTATTATTGAAGTGTATGTTGATGACATCGTATTTGGAAATGATAATGATACATTGAGTCATAATTTTACCAATGATATGCATAAAGAATTTGAAATGTCCCTATTTAGGGACTTTAATTTCTTCTTGGGACTCCAAATATCTCATCTAGATGAAGACATTTTCATTTCCCAAACCAAGTACATAAGGGAAGTGTTAAAGAAGTTTAAAATGAAAGACGACAAACCTGTGAGTACTCTTATAATTACTGGTTGCAAGTTGAGAAAAGATGATGAGTCTAAAGAAGTGGATCAAAGACTCTGTAGATCAATTATTGGTAGTCTACTTTATGTGACAAATTCAAGAACATAAGTAATGAAAGCAGTTGGATACATCGTAATATTCCAAGCGACACCAAAGAAAACCCATGTTTTGGTAGTGAAAAGGATCTTCAAATATCTTTAAGGATTAACATATTTTGGGCTATTGTATCCAAAAGGAAATGAGTTAACTCTGGTTGCCTACACAGATGCAGATTGTTAAAGAAGTATTGATGACAAAAGAAGTACAAGTGGAGCAAATTTCTACTTATGTGACTTCTTAGTGTCCAATTTGAGCAAGAAGAAATATTCAATATCCTTATCCACATAAGAAGCATAATATATCACAACAACAACATGTTGTACTCAGATTCTCTGGATGAACCAAACCCTGCAAGACATACAAGTGAGATATGATGAGCCTATTCCGATACTCTATGACAACACTAGTGATACAAACATCTCCAAGAACCCAGTGATGCATTCCAATACCAAACATATTCCTATTAAGTTCCACTTTCCGCAGGAACAAGTCACATAAAAGAATATCAAGTTAGAGTACATCGGGACAAAACAACAGTTTGTAGACATCTTCACAAAGCCTCTTCCTAGGGAGACCTTTGAGTATATTCAACAAAAACTTGGAATAAATTTTTCTCCAAATTGATTTCCATAATATTTTGCAAGAACAAAAAGGGGAATACTGTCAGGGGGAGTTACCCTTTTCCATTGATGTCAAAGGGGGAGATAAAAACAGTAAAACAAAAAGCACGAAGACAGGGGGAGTCAACATGAAGAGAAGAGGATAATATAGTCATTGAGATCAGAGCACGAAGACATGGGGAGAAAAATTGTTTTACTAATTTTCCATCAATGCCAAAGAGGGATATTGTTGGAAAATTGGTTGTCATTGATATCAACCTTAGAATAATCCCTAAAGAAAAGCCCAGAAGCCCCTAAAAGTGGCGATGATGTGTCCACTTGAAGAAGCATTGAAGAGAATTGAAGGAGACATGACATAATCATATATAAATCCAAAGTGGTCCCCTTATTGTGTAGCTTTTAAACATGTCCCTCATAGGATGAGATAAAATGCGCTTGTTTCCATATGCTCACTTTGCATTGTACACAAATGGAGACTTGAAAAATCCAAGTGAAGAATCCCCTAAAGCCAAGAGAAGAATCCCCTAAATTCAAGTGAATAATCCCCTAAATATAAGAGAAGAATCCCCTAAAGTAAAGTAAATAATCCCCTAAGGTCGACCATCCTTAAATAAGAGGTGTGACCCAAGAGTTGCGACCCTTGGTCACAAACCCCCATGTGGAGAAGACTCATATAAATAATATGATCCTCTTTTCATATTTGGATCACACCAATTCAACCTATCCAAGGAAGAGGAGAAAATTTCCAAGGTAAGATGAAGTGAAGAAGGGAGAAATTCTAATGGAATATGAAGTCTTGTGATGATTTGTTCTAGGGTTTTCTTTGAAGGTCATCTTGTCATTTTCGATATAATTTTTTTTCTAGAACAATTCAGATAGAGAAAATTGGAGGTGTTTTCGAAGAAATAGCAAAGAATTTTGTGTATGAATGTTTGGTCTTGACTCATTACAGGTTTGGAGTTATACTCAATGGAAGTTGACGTTCTTTAAACTAGGGATTTCTTCTTCAAAACAAGTCATCTTTTTTTTGCTATAATGTTTTTTGAGGGATGATTCAAGGAGAAAAAATGGGAGTAATTTCAAAGAATATATTGAATAATATTGGGTACAAGTTTTATATCCTGATTCATTACAAGTATGGAGTTACACTTGTTGGAAGTTAGGGTTTGTGACTAATCAGGAAACTAGTCCCAAACATGCGTTCAAGATAAAATGGTTATATATAAAGTTTGGTAAGTACAAATTTAATTCCACTTGTTGCATTAGAAGGAGAATAAATCCTAATATTTGAGGTCCAAGTTTCATAATTATAAATGGAAAATTGAGCTCGTGGAAAATCTTACAAGTTTGCAGATTTAAGGTACAATTCTAGGTAGTTTTGTATGCATATTTAAGAAGTGATTTTGGGATTGTATATGAAGGTTGATTTGATAATGTATACTAATTTAAAATATTCCAAGGGGATTGATGTCTCCTTCCAGTAGGTGTTGGAAAACTGAGGGAGTGGATGCTTCCTTCAAGTTGGTGCTTGTAAAATCTTGAAACTACTTAAGAAAAGTTTCCATGGTTTTCTCCGAGTTGGGTTTAGACATAAAAAGATGTGTGCAATGTTTAAGAATTTGTGTGATTATGAATGACATGATTAATGGTTAATGTTTATGTAGTGCTTGATGGTTAAAATTGTTTAAATAACTCTATACTACTTCACCCCCCCTCTCAATATTCTTGAATATTCTAACAATTAATACTAAACATAATTTAATTTTGATATCCTAGAATAAATGTGATTCTATGCTCAAGAATTCATAGATAAATTTGCAGAAGAATTTGAACTTGGGATTCTACCTCCATGAAATTCATATAGATGGTTTTAGTGTTGAAAGATATGAAGAGTTTGTTGATAATGAAATAAGTAATCATGAACAATTCAATGATGTTAGTGGCCCAATCATAGGCATAGTCATTTAGGAAAAGTTATTGCTACTTCATGTTACTTTTCACTATCACTCATCTACAAAAATATTTTCCTCCAACATCATATGATTTATTTACATAATTGGATATTGCTGCTAGAAGAATGGTAGATTTCAAAATACTAGAAGGGAATGATTGGCAACATATTTATAAGTTAAGAAATAAGGTTACATTGTAAACATCTATGTCAGAACCAACATCCACATTAGCATTAACATCCACATCAACATTGACACTCAAGAAGAAAAATAAGAACATGTAACTAAATGTGTCCCAACCATTTAAAGCACAAATATATGCGAAATAACGTGTTTTACAAAATATTTGGGCTTCCACTCTTATTTAAAATTGGAAACCATTATGAAAATGGTTGACAAAAAATGAATAAAAGGAAGAAAGATAAAAGAAAGTCGGTATCGTTTCTAAAATGAAAAAAAGAACTCGCTTTAGTAGTGGACTTGGTCATTTTTACTTTAGAAGTTTTTTTAAGTCCTGCATGTTTTTGTTTTCTTAGAGGATTCATCCCCTATTTGATCAACACATACAATTTTTTTTTTCTTTCTTCATTGAAGGTTTTAGACTTTGAAATAAGAAATATTTTTGATATTTTCTCTCAAAATACTTATCTTTGTAACCATTCAAAATTTTAATACACCAATAAGATTTGTAAAATTGTTCACTTGTCGAGTTTGCAATTCATCATTATTAGTATTGTATACTTAAATTTATATTTTTTTTTCAATAACCACAATATTTATTATTGAAGTATGTTGAAATTGAGAAAATTATGAATACAACATAGAAGTTTTCTTGAAAATTTGTGTTTTTCTTTAAATTGAAGAATCATTTCCATCTCACTTATATGTTAATCACTTTTCTATAAATTATACCTTTCCTAGAGAAAACATTCTTCTTAGAAATTCCACAGCAATCGAATGAGCACACAAAACTGCTATCGATCACCTTAACTCATGCACCTCCATGCATTAAGTATCATGTTGCTCAATATTGTAAGAAATTCCATCAACCATTATTATGCACAACCATGCCAAGTATGGGTCACAAACAATATCAAAGCGGTAAGTTGTGCACTGAATTATCCATCGTTTCAAAATGTAACATTACCAATTCATATGTTTTCCAAAATGTAATGTTATCAATGTATGTCTTTCAAAACTTATACTAATTCTTGGTTTATATGCCAAATATTTTATATAAATTTAACATATAGCACACCATGCCATATAAAATAACTTATAACCATGCCATACTATATATCAAAATCAATCAAATGTTGAGATGTGAGATATCCATTCTTCACTTGAAACCTTGCAAATGGTTTTGACACATATAACACCCAATCTTTTACAATGAATTCATACCAAGCATATGATGAAAAACACAACAATTTTGTCCATGATGCCATATATTTCACAAATTATGACCCATAAAATGATACTCTTTTAAAACTCATTGGATAAACTTCCTACTGGGACCCCTGCCATACCTTGGAAAAGTGAAATCATGATAGGGATTTAGCCTTGCAACCCTTTGCAGACTCTCGTAAGGTTGGGACAAATATTGGATCAACAAAAGTGAGATACTGGTGAGAGGCATGAACTATTTGGGTCGATGTTTTGGCACTATTAATATCACCTATGTGTGACAGTTTTCTAGGTGCCAAGGTACCTATGGATGTCGATACTATGTAGACATAGTAAGAATCTAGCTATTGGGAAACTACAATCCTGCTTGTGAATGGGAGACATGTATCAAAATTGATAGGGGAGGAATATTGAACTAGAAGTATAGGACCAATGGTTATGGAAATATAACAAATGTGCATATAATTATGTGTGTCATACTCTCTAGGAGGAGGTGTAATTTCTTGCTGAGGGATTGCTAGGGAATTGGGTGGGGTAGGGGGTGAAGTCTCTTGTCATCTATGTACCAGAGAAGAAATAGGGGAAGAGGATGGTTCTTTCTCCTTCTAAGAGGATTTACGTGAGACTTGATGGGTGGCCTCAATACTAGGATCTTTCATTGAAATTAGAGACTCTAAAAGCCAACTAATATTGACCATGCAATATGTTCCATACTCAATAATCATTGGGAAAAGGTAAGTAAATTGGTTATATTGTCTGCAAAGTGCACATGGATAACTATTTCATGAGTTCACTAAGGTTGACATGTAGTAAATAGTGGAATAACCTAGCTTGGTGATCGATGCAGGTTGTGATGTTGGTTGGTTAGGGGGTGTTGGAGAGACATTTGATGGACTGCAACCAATGTGTCCCAAAACTATGCTAGAACGAGACAATGGTGAGTGTAATGGCAATACGATGAACATATGGTGTAAGGGTGATTCATGCGTAATTTCTTGTTGCACACTGTGGGTGATTCCTTTGTAGGTCCCATTGAAGTACTGACGGTGGGAGGGGTGGGTGGTAGTGGTGCTACCATTGGTGTTTGGATAAGGTTCCTTAACTTGGGAAGTGTGGGGCATAGCTTCGTAGGGTGACCTAGGGTGTCACTGAGTGTGCATGGATGAGGTATCCAAGGTGTGACATGAGTATTTCCCCTTGATTTATCTTCACGCCCCTAGTGTTTTCACTCTTTCCCCCAATTGCGTGACCAATTTATGTCAGTTTTGGGTTGATAGGAGTTTGGTTTGGTTCTACAAAAAAATGAGGTGAGGTGTAGGAATTGGTACCATAGATGGAGGCTTGAGGTACCACACAAGTTTCCCCAACACAAGGTTAGAGAGAGTGAGTGTGGCGATCATTTGATACAATGTAACTCTTGGTGGTGGGTAGAAAAATGGGATCTCGGCGAGGGGGTAGGAAATGGTCAACATGGGAGGTAGTTGGTCATTCTTAAATGACAACTTGAGGACAGATGAGGGGGAATATGGTTTCACAAAAAAATATGTGATGGTGCACACTTGAGAAGAATATGGGGGTGAAATAGAAGGTGGTTCACTCTGATAAGTTCTAAGGAGTGAGGAGTCTTTATATATCCCTGAACCTATTTCAACAAATGAGGGGAATTCATGAAGTTCCCTAATGAGGAGAAGGATGTTATATAAGTTCATCATTGGCTGAGGTTTCTAGTGTGTCGGTTGGTCTATTGTGACAAATTTCCCTTTGTGAGGGAAGATCATTGTTCAAAACAAAAAATAAGCAATGACCTTCATTGCATACATGTAACTACGTCCTAGGTGGATATTGTAGTCCAAGGGGGCATCTACGACCTTGATGTCAATAGAGACCATCTTTCTCACTAGATCAACATGGATGCTTTGAAAAAGGCCCTTAGATTGAGATGGATGGCCATTGTAGGCCTAAAGGATGGTAGTAGAGGAGGTAAGTTAGGGGAGCCTAGATTCTACCATACGTTCTTGGATATAATGCAATTAGACACTCCCTCATCTATAATGAATCGATGGATGGTAATGTTTTTTACTATTACCGAGATTTGAAATGTGACCAAGGATGGGAGCTTGGGTTCTAAGTTATCCAAATTAAATGTGATGAGGCATGAATTACAAGGTTTGACAACCCTCGATGGTGACAACAAATATTTCCTTTGAGAAGGATAGGTCTACAAGACCTTGAGTGTAGACATGGCTATAGGGGACCAAGCAAATCATCCATGATGCTATAGCTATGAGTGCCCCTAGTAAAAGGGTTGTGAGTAGTATGCCTTAGAGATGCCTTTGGTACTCTGGGAGTATGGTTACCACTAGGATGCAAAATCATTAAAGGTGCACTAATTGGTGATTGGGTGGAATTAGACGTGTTTGGAGGGAATTCAGGAGGTATACTGTATTGATGGTTGCAAGTTTGCAGATGAATGTCTACTGAGTTCATGAATTAGATGTGGCTGGGAGGAATTACTAGTTTCTTGCTGGTTAGCCACAACTCCTTGTCGAGGGAAGGGGTTGTGTAGTTACATTGCTAGTTTTGGAGGTTGAGGGAAATTCTGTTGGGGAGGGGGACCTTGTAATTCCCTGGGCACTTTCAATTTAAGTATTAAATAATAAATAAATAGTCTAAAATAAGAATAAGAATAAGAATGAATAAATAAAAGGATAATAAAATAACAAAGAAATTACAATAAAATAAAAAGATAAAAATAAGAGAAATTACTAAAAAAGAATTGAAGAAAATCTAAATTGAGAAAAGGTTAAAAAAGTTGCATGATTAATTACTTAATGACAACTGTAAATCATGCATGAAACTTATTGCATGGATGGGTAAGAAGAATTCTATATAATGAAGGTAGAAGGAAGTGGGACATATTTTTCTTGTGCAATTAAGGGAAAGGCTTGGAAGATGACATAGGTAGTTGATTGAGGGTTCCAACACTCTCAGTGGTGATGACTGAGAGGTTGGTTGGGAAGAGAGCCGTGGATCAAATATTGGAGTGCATCGGTTCAACATTCATTGTAAGTAAGTTGAATCCTTCAACTCTTACTTAAGTTTCTCACTAATCACTCCTTGTGAATTATGTAATCAAGATTAATGTATATTTATTTTTTATTATTTAGATTTATATGAATTTAAACCATTACATATGGTATCAGAGTAGGATTACAACTCTTGAAGCCTATGAACCCTCACGCAACAATATAAGAGGATGTGAAGTAGAGTTGTATTAAGTATTATAAGAGCATGTGAAGTAGAGTTGTATTAAGTATTTGATTGGAATTCTAATTTCCATAGCTACAAGAAATTCTCTCGTTAAACAAGCTGTATCTTGTTACACTATTGCTTTGTTTGCATGTCTTTCTCTTTGCAATATTTTTTTTGGCATCATAAGAAAATCTCTTCAGATAACTATTGTTGTTTCGACAAAATTACACTAGTGGACACATGTTCTGTAAAGGGTGAATATTTCTTCTAACTAACGCTGATTAGTTAGTTGCTGTTTACAGTACATAATCCTTTTATCTCCCTGGTAGCCAAATAATCCTTGATTTCTCAACCATGTCATGCTTGGACCAAATCCATCGCCAAAGACATAAGAAGAGATGAAATTCCCAAATGCATCTAAGCAAAGTCATACCTAATACATGCAACAATCCACCACCATTGCGAGACCTCTCAAGATTTCCTCCTGTCCTGATTATTACACCACTTCCTTAAATGAGCAAACTTTCGATGTGGCGCTTCTAGATTTGTCTCTTGTCTTCACCAAAGGGAATGCCCACATTAATGTCATTCTGTAGCCACCAACCACAGATCAATTGTTTATCTCTCCTTCCCTCGACCTAGGAAATTTAGAATTGATAGAAATTTTCTTGTTTTATGTCAGGTTTTATAATTTGTTGAACTGCTTATATGAAGCAGTTTTCTAGAAGCAGACTCGAGGAGGCATAGAGGGAAAGTTTCCAATGAAAATATTTGAGTCGTTTTCCGGACTTGCTATGCTGTACGAGAATTGAATTCGCAACAACTGACTCGACTTAAAGTCGAGCCGTGAATTTGGCTGCGGATATGTCACTGGCCATGAGATCAAAGGGTCAAACCACGTGGAGTTGCGATATCCTTGGCAAATACATTTTTAGGCTCAAGAAAACCCATTGCAAACCATGAGTGGTTAAATCCCATGGCCAAGAGGAAATGGACGCTTGACAAAACCAGTCCATGCAAAGTGACTATGGCTTGCAGAATGTCCATGCAATGTGGCTTCTTGAAGTGTTCTCCAGGGTTGGGAGTAGCCACCGCTCATCTATTAACTGCGTGGAAGAAGCAATAGGTACACTGGATTCACATATGCAAACCCTAAGGTTGCTCATCCCGGGAAGCTGCCGACTGGACACACCCAATTTCTTAAAATAGGCCGTGGCGCTTAAGATGTAGGTTCATGCCATGCAGGCACTCACCGACTGCTAGTCAAATTCAAGTGCTCATGATGCTTTTCAAGTCTAGGTATAGCATCGCAGTGTCGAATCTCTATAACATCCCAAGATTGAATCTGTGCTTGGACAAGGAATGGCGAAGCATTTTGCATGCAGTTGGGTATATGTAACAGGCACTCCCTGCAAGAATGGTAAATAATGGCTTAAGGATTTTTTTTCTTTGTTTTTATTTGCTGTATATAAATTTTAATAAGTGCAGGCTTATGCAAATTGGCACAGGAACATTGTTAGGATGGTGGACCATGTGGCACTTCTAATCTACCAAATATGACAGATTATAGTTGGATTTACCTTGTTCTCCTTTTTTTTCATGCAGTCCCATGATTTTATTCAGGTTTCCAAAGTATCAAAGGGAGGTGACTAGAGGTGACTATGTTGCACTATCTGTCAGCAATAGATTCCGGCCTATGGGTTTTGAGGATAGTAACAACTTGGAAATATTTAGGGTTACAAAGAAAGTGTTCAAGATTTTAGAAAGGAAAACCATACTTAACTGGAACTGCTCCTCAAGTGTTCACATGGATTCTAACTTCATTGGTTTCTACCAGATGGAAAGGCCGCCATTTCTTCCGCTTGATGCCAAACCCCTCTTCTCAGTCTATCTAGTTATTCTTTTGAGAGTTTAGTTCCTCAAAGTATTACTGTATCGATATTCTCCTTATTAATGTTCAATTTTTATTGTCAGTGGCTTCTCCCCATGGGAGGATTTTCATTGATGAAGGTGTTTGGGGGTGTAGTTTGGGAACCTCCATTATTCATCTAACTATATTTGTCTCGTTTCCTTGAAAGAACGTTCATTTAAAAACTCGAAGGGAAGAGAAGAGATGTATACCTACACAGTGGTTTTGAAGTTATCTCCATTATTGGATCAAACCCTAGCAACTATGCATTACCAGTGTTTCATTAGTAAACTGCCTCTGGTCAGAACTATGATCCTTCTTCAATAGCCCAATCTTACCCTAAAATTTTTAGAAATTCTAGGAAACCCCCCCATTTCATAAGCGAGGCCAAGGTGACTGAGTTGGTATCAGTCTCAGTTTGAGGCACATGTGTGAAAGGGAATCAGTTCGAATCCCCTAAATAAGGCAATGTGTATATCTTCATTGCATGTACGCATTGCAAAAAAAAAAACTATAATTATCTTGGCACATGCACTTCCAAATACCCACAATTTCGAGGGCGAACAATTCCCTAGTGGGAGAAAATTCAGTGCCAAATACCCACAATTTCGAGGGCGAACAATTCTCTAGTGGGATAAAATTCAGTGTGTTAGAATACTAAGTTGGAGAACTCAACAAATTGCACCCTCCGCCATCTACAATTTTGATTGATATTCAGCTTTCACCAATCTATGGATCTTGAACCTGCAATTTTAGATTTCTTTAAGAGAACTTGCAAAGCCAAATTGGTTCATGTGTGTATTGCATCAAGGAAAATCCTCAATTAATGGTTGTTTGTTTGTGCCTTAATTAAGAATTGCTTGATAACTAGGCCTTTCCATTTTATAGAAAGTGGATAATTTTTCGATAGCTTACTCATTTAAGAATTCAACACGTCACTTATTGAAATTAAACATGGGTGAAGAAAAACACCCCTCAAAATAAACCACTTAAACTAAACCCAAACTAATTAAACTAAACCCAATTAAACTAATACACTAAACTTATCTGGCAAACAATCAAATTCAATAAAATCTCACTTTCATTTCTCAATCTCCACTTTTTCCTCCTTAAATTACCCAATATCTTGCTTACTCAAACCTTTAAAATTTATTTATTTTACTATAATCCAAGGACCATGGTTGAATAAATAAAATAATGATATATTGAGCTTTCAAATAAATCGTGTTGTTCTTTTTATTAAATTGTAGGCCAAAGACAAATGCATCTCTATCATAGATACTTTATAATTTAATAACCATTATGAAAGCTAGCTTTCTTTTATTAAGAAAATTTCAAAGAAATTGTATTACTTTTTCTTCAAACTACAACATGCAATTTGTGATTTTTTGTTTCTTTTATTTTTATTAGCATTTTTTATTTTTTAAATTACTTTATTCTATTAAATTTTTAAATAGAAGTGAAAAGGGTGATCATATATGTACAATGACGTTAAAATCAATATTCACGTGTTATACATATTATATATTATTTAACTATGTTATGGAATTTAAACATAAAATTTAAATTGAAAAAAATAAAAGAAATGATATTTTTTTAAGAAAGATTTTTTATTATGTATGTAGAGTTTAAAAAGAAATGAATGTGATTTAGGAAGTAATTTTTAAAAATTAGGATATATTGAAATAAAGTGTATGGTGGTAAAGGAGTACATTGCTCAGTTACAGTAAAAGCGAATGGTGCATTCCAACAATAGAATAAATAATAAATTATTAAATTCTTAATTTAACCAATATGTAAGACTTTGTAATTGGTTTGTATGTTAAATTTTTAGGACATACCATGATGTAAATGGAGGTGCAAGCATAGAAGATAAACATGAAATATAAAGCAAGAGAAAGAGAAAGTAAGAGGATAAAGTAAACGTATTATAATAGTAATAAAATGAAAGGTAAGTGGTTGAATTATTGTATATCTTGTTAAGGATATTTAAGATGACAATTCATAATTTATTTAAGAATGTTTATAATAGTTAATGAGATTTAAAAATGATAACTTAATAATAATGATATAATTCAATAATGGAAAATTTAGTGTTGATATGAATGGTGGATGAGTTGTACCAGCTCAAGTCATAATTAATGGTTATTGGGTTGTCTTGCTTTGAGGATGTCGCCTCTCAAGGGGGAAGAAAGGTAACACAATGAACTGAATAACTTGAGAGGATAATAGTTCAATTTCATGAAAGTACATATCAAATGAAGCCAAAACTAAAAGCAATGTGTATGCAACTACCTTGGAAGGATAGTAAACCTATTATTAGAATGAGAAGATGGAAAATAAAAACAAAGAAGAAAAAACATAAATGGTGAATGAAAACAAAGAAGGAAAAATAAAAATGGTGGAAATTTTGCAAGAAATGCCTCATCACAATGACAATATTCTCCTAGCTAGTCAAAGATTAGTGATAATAAGCAAGGTGGAAAAATTGAATAACAACATTATGGAATTGGGAGGATTGGAGTAGTTCATTAAAGCTCATATGAATCCTTTAAGGTGTATACCTAATGGATAGGATTGAAGTGTTAGGGGAACTATGGAAATGTAATAAAGCATGGGGAAATTTATGCAACAACAATGATAGAGTCTCTCTCTAGTGGAAAGTCCTCTTAATGATATGGATGAGTGGATTGATAAATATGAATGATGATTAAGGATGATCGGTAAAGGTCATAGAGATGACCCATATAATTTTAAATTGTCAAGATAGGAAAGGGTGACAAGTGACAGATGGGGAAAAGGGTTAAATGTTTAAATGTTCAAAGTATAACAATTGTCTACTTCTTAGTTTGTAGATATTTAAAGGCAAAGAAAATAGGCCATGTGATAAAATGAGTCTTAGAGATTTATGAATTAATACCTATCATGAGTAGTAAGAAGTTGGTATGCTAATGACTGGTTGTGCATTTGGATTAGGTGAGCTAATCCTTCGAAGAGTGAATGGTGTTAATTTAAATAATGATGACCTAGTCTTCACATGCTATTGGGTACAAGGGCGAATGAATAAATAATAGATGTAAAGGGGCATAAGAACATTGGGTAATGATAAAAATATATACAAAGTCAAGAATTTAAATTTTGATATTGATCGTGCAAGGCATGCTAGTAAGGCTAGTAATACCTTAATGTTGAATTTCACCAAATTTCACTACCTGGGAAATAATACATGATTAGAGATTGTGGATCTAGAAGTTGGTACTTACTTGAAATTTTAACGATGTACTCAAATAAAAAAATATCTATTAAAACTTGAGCATACTAATAGGGTGACTATACCTACCTCGTAAATTGTCAACTTTCTTGTGAAAAGAAGAGGAAACGATTATCAGGAAACAATTAGTATATTGATGAGAACATGACACTCATAGATGACATAATTAACCAAAGCAGATCCTGGATGGATTTTTGATGATATTATTACATTAGATGTGATATTTTGGTATTCCTTGTATATATAATCATGGAGGCTAGTGGCTTGATTTTGTTGATGAATCATGATAAGAATGTCCATGATGTTTTATTACTTTGCATGTGTTATGTTTTGAGATAATTATTATGTTCATGATGTTATGTTGCCTTAATAACCTTTGATATTTACATATGATGTTGTTATGTTGCCTTAATAACCTTTGATATTTACATATGATGTTGTGTGGTTCCATTTATTATGTTGATGCAATGTTATATCTTTGATAAAAATATGTTGAGGTTACAATCTTATCATAATATCTCACAATGTGATGGCATGTGGTAGTTTCATGTATTTTTTATGATAATATGTTCAATGATAACATGTGTGAGGATGTGGTGATGACAATGGTGTTGTATTCTCATGATGACATGCGAGAGTTAGCATGTGGATTTTTTTTTTAAGATGATGATTTTATGATTATAACTAATGCATTGGTTGCATGTTGTGAGGTGGTGATTGACAATAAATCCACCAATGGGCCAAGAGGGTTAGTTCATTTGATGATATTGTGGGATCCCATACCTATGAAAGAGAATATCTAAAAAGTAACACCTTATGGGATGGGGACAAAATCAATCAACTAACCTATGCTAGTGGTTATTTTTCCTTATATGATTCTTTATGGGAAATGAGACCATATTGAGAAGACCATAATTCTTGATATTGAATTTGTGATGCCAAAGTCTAGGAGAAGATCTAGAGTAGTACCCACTTATGGTGTTGTGGGATTGGACTTCAATGCCCGAGATTGGGTACCTATTAGGAGTTGTGGAGGAAGTTTAGGTTATCCTTTCAAGATGCCTAGGTGACACAGACCCCCCTTCCCTCCAAAAGGTTGCTTGACCTCCTAGTCTTGGATCGTTTGAAATGCCGAGTCAGAGCGACTCCTTGGGCCCCTGCGGGCACCCGAAACTACTTTACCCCCACACACACATCTCTTCCGCAAGTGACCATGGTTATGATTGTGGGTTTACCTCTTTGCGGTTCAGACTTCAGGGATATCCTGAATCCTTTTCTCACCCTTTCCTAAAGCGCTTGTCTCCGAGCTTCTGAAATCTCGCCACACATCTCCTCAACTCATTGAGCCCACTACGGTTCAGAATTCACGACTTTGTGAAACTCTAGGCCTTCCGCCCACAAACCTACGATACTCCAATTCCCTAAATCATCGATCCATTTCCATGTGTTCTTCTACGACCAACGGTCATGATTGAATCACGATTTTGGACTTCGCAGCTTCGACTTTCGTCAAGTTCCCAAACTTGCTGAATTTCGAAGTACCGAAACACTCCACAACGATCTTCCTCGTAGCTTTACCAGATTCGACAGTCTGGAATCATTCGCCTTCGTTCGAGAACGAATACCTCATTCACTAAATTTCAGTGAAGACTTCAGGGACTCCTTCCCTCGAATATTTTCGTCGCTCTCCCTCCTAAGCTTTCCTTCTTCGATTTCCTTTGTTCCTCTGAACAATCTCTCTGACAGTTAGTCGAGATTTCAATCTGTGCACACCTTGAAACAGATCTTCCTCCACACTTGACTTCTCCTTGTGGATGGCTCCCCACTCCCTATGAATGTTCTCCAACCACTTTCGTCTCCTATGACTAAAATCACACTATTTCTCCTGAGCTTTCGAGTCCGAAAACTCTGTCACGCACTCCTTTCAGACGTCGATGCACTCCTTGCATAGATATACGTTTCACTATATCTTTTGATATTTTGAGTCGAAACAGACTCGGTCACACACTCCTTGTGGATGCTATGCACACCTTTCACTTGCTCAATGAAAAGAAACGATTGAAAATTATCTACCCCTCACAGTGACTCATACATTCAACAAAGAAAATGTGGTCATGAATTCAAGAACCATAAATAATAGAGTGTTGAAGAATAATAGAGTGTTGAATAATAACAGAAACTCTACCATTCATTCAGATAGATACATAACAATACACATTGGAACAATATCCCTCTACTATATTCATTCAACTGAAACTTACATACATTCATACAACATTCCTTTAATTTGGGAAGAAAATCTAGAGAGTACTTGCGCTTCTCCGGTGTTGTGATGTGTACTTTTGATGCCTACTGTGGTCACTTGGGTGGCCCTTATAATAGTTACAACAGAGGGTGTTGTGTAAGAAAGAGGGAGAAAATAAAACCTATCAGTAACATAATTAAAATTAACTTTGGGATGAAGTTCCTTGAATGGGGGGAGTGTGTAATGTCCCATACTTTCAATTTAAGTATTAAATAATAAATAAATAGTTTAAAATAATAATAATAATAATAAATAAAAGGATAATAAAATAACCAAGAAATTATAATTAAATAAAAAGATAAAAATAAGATAAATTACTAAAAAGGAATTAAAGAAAATCTAAACTAAGAAAAAGTTAAAAAAATTACATGATTAATTACTTGATGACACATGTAACTCATGCATGGAACTTCTTGCATGGTTGAGTAAGAAAAATTCTATATAATATAGGTAGAGAAAGATGCGGGACACATTTTTCTTGTTCAATGAATGGGAAGGCTTAGAAGCTAGCGTAGGTAGTTGGTTAAGGGGCCAAGGGCTCTCAATTGTGATGACTGAGAGGTTGGTTGGGAGGAGAGTCATTCCCCACACTCTATTGCGGCATGATGGATCAAATATTGGAGCACATTGGTTTGAAATTAATAGTGTTGTAATTAAGTTGATTCCTTAATCTCTCAAGTAAGTTTCTCACTACTCATTCCTTCTTGTGAATTATGTAATGAATATTAATGAATCTCTATTTTTTATCAGTTAATAGCTGCAAATTATTATGATTATTTATGCATTTATATTTATTTGAATTTGAGTAATTACATACCTTTCTTGGACATAGATTCCTTTATCCATTTGAAATCCACAATTTGGGGGCGATGGTGAGTATAGTGACCATACTCACCACACAAGGAACAAGGAAAGTTTGTTTGAAGATTATTGTTCTTCCCCTATTTCTATTGGTCGTTATTGTTATTACCAACATTTCGATTTTGGTTTCCAACATTAACATTGCCCCCAACATTGTTTTTTATTTATTTATGGGCATTTCCCCCTTGTCTTTGGTTCCCTTTATATTTGTTCTTCCCATTATTTTATGTAGTTGTAGGATTAATCATATTCAAATGTTCAAATGCTTGAATTTTCTAAGGCGGTGAAGGTTGAATAAAGTTGATGCCCACTTTCTATTGCGCATGTGGGGGTGCAACACTTTCTTGTGGAGAAATAGGGAATGTGTAGTTTGGGTTATTATAGGGTGGGTTCCCATATTGGGTATGATGTGGATACCCCTCCATTACAATCTTGATTGTTGAAGGTAGGGTTTTTTATATGTGTGGTAGCATGCATGCCTTGAGGGGGCATGTCGGTCATTTGGATGTACTGGGTTGTTCCCCCCTGAGACTTAGGGAGGGGGGTTTGATGGAATACTATTAGATTCATATGATGTTCCTACAATAGGTTGATATGAGGGGGATTCCCCATCATGGTTTCCATAATGACTGGTACAATATGAGGGTGGGGGTCTGTAAGGTGGGTTGAAATAAGTCATGGACCTAATCAATCCATTTGCAATATGATATGTATTAGGTTTTGTTGGTTCAAAGGTTTGAGGACAAGGGGCATCCAGGAGGACTATGTATAGGTACCTCAACTGAGAACATATTAGGTCAAAGTGTTGTGATTTGAGAATAGATTTATCCTCAATTTGGGCATGGTGTTAGCCACATATTTGGTGATTAAGGGAATATGCATTTTAAGAACCAATCCATGAATAATTTATAACTCCAATCTTTCACAAGATTCTCCATTGACATAAATCATGGATGTGATCCATGATATGCATAGAGGTGTTTTTCCATAAATCAGTGATGATTTCCAAACCTATTTTATGACGAACTAGTAATTTGAAAAAGGTTATGAATGTGTTAACTAAATATTAAAAAGTGGCATGTGACCCAACGTTTTTGTTAATATATCACTTGGTGGATGGTTTGGTTATGGATTTTGTGGACAAGCATAACCAAACATAGTCGTTTGTGATTCTATCAAATGAACACCACAAGTGAAATGCTATGATATGGTTTCCCCGGTCTTATTGAATCCCCTTCAAACTTTGGAATGTATGGGGGTATTTTAGTTGAAATTGGGGCACAAGTTGCAACATGAAAAATGGGATCATTGGTAAGTTTCATCAAATCTAGAAGATTTAGCGAAACCATATGTTAGTACCATATTTTTTCCTGACTTGGTATGATGGTTTATTGAGTTTATGAGGGAGATATATAGAAAGATGAAGGCATAAGGTCAAGTTTCAGGAGCTTCTGCATTGTTCACAATCAAAGTTTCCTAAGGCATAATTAAGAACCAACAATAAAATCTGGGTCCTAGTGCGCATAAGGAAAAAATTAAGATCACGGGGCTTCGCGTAGTCCAAAGGGGCTTGGAACAATCCAAAGGGGATTTTCGTAGTACTAAAAAGGGGTTTTTTCGTGCAAGAAAAAGAGTGGTTGAGTCAATAACCCAGGGGATTTCCACAAGACCTCAACCTAAAGGAGTAAATTTAACAATTTTCTAGACCCTGAAATATCGATAGCTCATATTGCATTGCGTAACTGACCTTTAAATCAACGGTCATCAGAGTTCTCTCGTCAGAGTTCCACTAGTGACCTGGCTCCCAAGAAATTCGATGGGTGCACTCCCGATGAATGAACCATATTTGATAAGTGCTATCAGTCATGCCCCTGAGAAGATCAACAGTCCATATTTTCTCTCGAATATTAAATCTTCCCAGTCGTGGGTCACAACAACACGCTAGTGAGGCACTTTAAGAGACAATCAGAGAGTGCCACATGGATAGGTGGAACCCATCGAACACATAGATAAATATGTCAAAAATAGGTGACATGTGTCTCATTTCCTTGCCACCTTAGCACCATCGTGGGCCAATAGAAAGATGTCACATATTCAAAATGACCTCAACACGAAAACCTTTTCCTTAGCCATTTTTGGATTTTGGGTGAGATAGATCAACGAATCCCCTCACATCAATAACAAATCAATGGTATATATCAGGTCTAGGGTCATCGTCAGGAAAATGCAAAGAGAAACCCCTGATGCAAGTTTACACAGTGCCGACAATGACATAGTTGTCAATGAAATGCAAAGGAGATGACAATGTGACATGCCAATGAGACCCTATCAGAATTGCATTAGTTGTAATGGTTTTATCCCATTGGATCGAGGTGGATCGCTCTCATCCCATTGGATCAAGGTTGATCACTCTCGATCATGGCGGTCTAAAGTCAAACCTGTTGTAACATCCTACTCTTGCGCACATTGAGCGAACTTATTCTTTGAGGACACTTGCTCGCAAGTGATCCAGATTATTATACTATTAAACATTTGATTTGGATTATGAGGTGTTATGGGTTGATGACATGTTGTTTTGCTGCATTGACATAGACAGGTGCTATTGAATCGGTTTTACTGAGTGTGTAGGATTTTGGACCTCGAGGATGCAGAGGCATCAATGGAACCCCTTGGACTCTGAATCGAGTCGGGGAGTGAACTATTGGGGTTTGATTTCTTTATATGTGATATTAGTGCATATGATTAGATGATATGATTATGGATATATTCTGATATGATTCATTGATGATGCAGGCTGATAATAGCTTTCCGACTAGACTCACATGTGGAGTAGAGGGGTCACGCAGGACTGCCAGAGATGTTGAGGGAAAGGTGTGGAAAACAACCCTGCCACAACCTACTAGAACTCCCGATGTGGCTCGAAATATAAGTTAACGATTACCTAGTTCGAGAGGACCCACGATGCCGTGAGGGAAGACTACGACAGTCGCTCATGATGATTCTAAGGGGCACACAATAAGGAAAGGGCCTTATTCCTTAGAGGCCCTTAGTCTCCCACAAGATCACATGGCGAAATATTGACTCCAGGGGTTTTTGATGTCTACCAAGTCAGTGCAAAGGCGAGTGGAAACCTTGGAGCATGTGGTGCATCCTGAAGGGCACGTCACACAATAAAAATGGAAAGAGGCAAGTGGCACCCTTGGAGCACATAGTGCATCTTGAAGGGCACGTCGTGCAATAGAAACAGAAAGAGGCGAGTGGCACCCTTGGAGAACCTAATGCGTCCTGAAGGGCACGTCACATTGTTATTTAATAATTGGATAAACCTAGATTTATTTAGGAGGAATAACGTGTTAAGGAATATTTAAAACTTTTTCCCTAATAAAAATGTCACCCAGCCTAGGAAAATAAAGTCTAGGTCTAAATTATACTTGTGATAAAAAAATTATCAATTTATTTAAAAACAAAAAAATATAACATATATAAACATAAAAATATAATAAATAATAATGATAATCTTCTTTAATCTTGTGACAAGAAGGGGGTAAGCAATTAAATTGATTTATAAAAACCTTTTCGGATAAAAAAAAAACGGGAGGGCGAGGGAGGGGGGATAATTATTTTACTATGTTATGCTAATTAAAATTTATACATTAAAAAAAAGAAAAAAGGAAAAAGGGGTAAGTTCTGCACATGCCTTTTTGAGTATAAATAAAAAGGGAAAGAGGGAAATCTAAAATAATTAGGAAACTAGGAAAAAGTGGGAAACATAAAAAGAAAGGGGGAAACACAAGGAAAAAGAAGATAGTCTAACTTAGTAAGGTATCTAGCATTTAAGAACTTTCTAATTTAAACTCAACTAGTAAATTTAATAAAGGGGAAATTAATTAAAACTTGTAAGGGGATATGGGGACACCTAGGAATGATTCTAGGAGTGCCTTTAGGTGAGTGAGGGAAATAAGGGTAATTATTTAATTAATGAAATTAATTTATGGAGGAATGAAGGGGATGGATGACACATGTATGGGGAGGATTTTTATGAATTAATTTATTAAACATTAAATTAAATGAGATTTTGGGAAAGTAAAGGACTTCAAAACTCTATATAATGGAGGGAAGAGAAGGATGATGGATCTCTTCTATTTGCGTAATGTTACGCTGCATAAGTTTATACTTGACTGACTTAGCTTGTGGGAGTTGGAATACCCAGCTCGGTGAGGAGTGGTAGCTCAGTCTTGCGAGGCGAGCTGGGAGCTAGTTGATTCTCTGGTTAGTGTGTGTGGCCCCTTTGCAACTCGGGGGGCTAAGGGGGAAGAAGAGTAACCCTAGCATTGGATGGGAGGTACTGATGAAGTCTCATCGGTCGACAAGAGGGAGTTGCACGAAGCGTGCGGGACATCAACTCAGAGCGGGTGATTAAGCAACGATACGCTTCCTTTATTTCTGTGTGGTAGATTGTTAGTATGATTTAGGCTTTCAGTTCTGTATGCTTAATCAAGTAAATAATATGATAGTCTTAGAGTTCTAGTTGATGACTGAAATTTCCCCATACCCTTAGCTTGATGTTGATTGATTTCCCATGGCCTTCGATCCCTGCATGTCTTGATCGTCCTAAGGTTCATTGATTTCAATGATTGCGGCTTATTTTTTTCCTTCGTCTCTAGCTCATCAGTCCGCGTCAGAGCAGTCAACCAGGAGGTTGATCTACGGTTGTCGCTTCAGCATTAATAGACCTATGGATCTCAACGCCCTTCTTTTATGTGCGTGGATGATGAGCGAAGGATGTTCCTTTCAGTCGTCTACCTCTGTTGTTCGTCCTTGGCTGATTTTTGGTCTTGCGCTTTGATGCGTTTAACTAACTCTCCAAAATTTGATTGATGGCAAAGTTTTCTTTTAACTTAGGGTTTTTATATTTCGTTTGTTATCTCGTTTTATATCTTGTTTTTATGTCTTGCTAGACATTTCCTGTGTTTTTATATTTTATTATGTTTGCCTGACGATTGCTATTTCTTAGAATGCATTTTGTTTGTTTGGGGGCGAAATTTTTCCCAATGCATTTTTAATTCGAGTCAGATAGTTTAGATTGCCAATGTATATTGGGTTAGGACGAATTATACTTCTGGGCATTTTTATAAGGATATGAACTCAGGATTAAATTATTGAATGTCATAATCTTAGTGAACTTATTCAAATGTTCAATTCAACAAGATTTTTGGAAAGCTATAAACTCAGCGACTAACCTCGGCCTTCATTACCCCATTTCCTCTGTGATTTGTATCGTGTAATGGTTGTAATAACATTACCTCTGCGATTTTTATTGTGTAATGGTTGTAATAACATTTCCTTTGCGATTGGTATTGTGTAATGGCTGTAATAACTTTTCCCCTGCGATCTGGGATTGTAGGGTTGTTTTTTTCTTAACGACTTGATATCAATTAGTCACAGGTGGCCTTGAATTTATGTAACGAACTATGGTGGGTCAGAAATTCAATTTTTCATTTTACCAGAGTAAATTAGTGGCAGCAGGTTAGTTACCACAATTTGTAATGGAGTAAATCATGTAGTCTTTATTTAGTTCTACGGTGAACAATAATTAATTTGAAGTAAGAATAACCTATGACTGTGCCTAGTCACGAGCCTTTTTTTGAGACCACGATACCTACCTGGAGGGAGAATGTGATTCAATGTTTATAATTCCAAGTGCTAGCACTTCACCTAGCGCAGTCAGACTGAGCGTTTCACCTTGAGTAATTTTTTTTCTACAGTAAGTCCGTGCCTAGTGAGCACAACAAGAATTATCTCCTTGATGCATTCTTCTTGACACTCTTGAACCCCTGCAAAATTTATTTTCTGGATTGCTTGCGATCTGCCTTGATACCTGGCGATTTTTTCCAGACTGTTATGCTTGCGCCTTGCCATTGGATACTTGGTGGTTTTGCTAGAGGTTAAGACCACGATTTTAATTGTTGCTTGGCGATGGTGCCCTCTTTATGAATGTGTTCCTTTAATGAAGATCTGCGTTGAATGCCTTGCCTCCTTTCTGTTACATCTTTTGACAATGAAATTATATCTCGATTGTTATGACTTTACCTTCATCTATGTTATAACATCTTTGCCAGACAATTTTTATTGATGACAGCCCCGACCCTTAGTTTTTGTTTAAAAAAAAAACAAACTTGTCCAAATAAGAGGTATTTATCTTTTACAACTTTAGTATTGACTAAATTTAGACTTGATTAATTGATTGCCTTTAGTGTTAAACTAGACTGGTACATTGATAACCAATTTATAAGTTGGACTAGCTCCATTGATTTGCAATTCATGTTAAATTGATGGTACATTAAAGACTAATTGTAATTTATTATCCTTAGAAAATGTGATAATTGCAGCCTGTACCTTGATATTGATAAAGTTGGTTATGACATTAACTCCTGATTTAGATGGTAATTGTAGTTCATGGTTTAGTATGGATTAATTTAGATCTGTCAATTAGATGGTAATTATGGACAATGGTAATTGGACATGCTAAATTGGTGGTATTTAATGTCAATTGATTGTAAATTAATGACTAATTTATACTCTAGACAAGCTAGTTAGATTTTAATTAGATTTAGACTTGATGAATGAATGGGGTGTTGGCGAAGTCATGTAACAATTGTGCCTTTTCCTTGAGTAACGTCATCGGGAGTCTTGTCGATCGGTTGCGTGGGGTATAGATAAAGCCTTCTTGTCAGTATTCATCCCTAGCGCGTCGGAGTTATCCATAGTCCTTGGTTCAGATAGGATGTGTCGCGCCAAGGTTATAGTCGCGTCTATTCCCTGGGGACGACATGGTTCCCGATGAGGGGTTCACTGTGCGCCCTAAGGTCTAGAGGCAAAGGATAACTTGGCCGAGGTCTGTGCCTTGCATGTGGTTGTTGTTGGCCAATGTGAGCTGTTGTTAGCGCTTAGGGTGTTATGCCTTCATACGTTTGGTATGCGTGCCTTGAGGTTCTAGTCTTGACCATCAAGGTCGTTGTGTCAAGAGGGGGAATTTTGTCTCTTAGCTTGTAGGCATGTCTTGTTTGCGTCGGTCGGGTAGTCGTTCCTCCTTGTTGTCCTATGCTTGTTTTGTCCAGTTTCCCCTGTGTCAGTGAGTGGAGTGATAGTTTCCCATTTGCCTGGACTATGTGCTTGCATTCGTCGTCAGTGGTGTGGTTAATTTTCGTTGTCGTCACCTTCATTCATAAAAAAAAAAAATGTTTCATTGTTGTTTCACTTGTAATCGTAATGAAGAGGGATCTTTACATATGGTATTAGTGCGAGGTTCAACCCGCGAATTGAGATCACTACGGCTTTCGTTGATATGATTTTGGTTATAATGTTTCTAATTGAGTTGACTTGTATTCGTGTAGGTAATCATTGTTAGAGGATGATACAGAGGCAGACGACGGGGTGCTAGGGGAGGAGGCATGACACCTCCATTAGAATCCATGCATGAGGGGTCTAACCCCCAGGGAGATGAACAGGTTGTCGGGCAGGAGCAGCTAGTAGTGGGTGATGTGGGTGGAGTGATGAGATCTTTTCAGTGCATGTCTGAGGCACTAATTAGCCATTTGGACAGAGATGAGGCCAGAGTGCTGGCACCCCCTGAGGGTCTATCGCGTGCTCCAGTTCGTACTTGTACCATTCACTGTGAACTTGAGAAGGTCAAATTTCTTGAGTTATTTGGTGCCCCGGACAACGCAACCACTGAGGCATGGCTGGAGAATATGGCGATGTGATTTTCACTTCGCGACTATGCCTTCAACATGAAGGTCCACATGGCAGTATTTAAACTAAAGGGGAGCGCTCTTCTATGGTGGAAGACACTCCTACCGTAGCTGAACATGGCCATCAAATATGTGTCATGGGACCTATTTGAGGAACGGTTCCGAGAGAGGTACCTATCAGAGGAATTCATTGAGCCTCAACTCAACGAGTTCAATGCCTTACAATAGGGTGGTCGTACGGTGCCCAAGTATGAGGCCCATTTTATGAAGCTACTTCGATATGCTCTGCATATTAATACTGAGAAACTTAAGTTCAATAGGTTCATGTTTGGCCTTAATGGAAACATATGTGCAAAGGTTAGGATTTTGATGCCTCAAACCTTACATGATGCTATCCAGAAGGCCCTCATAGCAAAGGAGGAGATTATCAGTGAGGGTCAAAGTAAGACTCCAGCGAGACCAGCAGGTCAGGTGTCATCTGGTGCGTAGCAACATCAGATACCCACCAGACATATGTCAGGATATCATGGTTTCCAGAGGGGATCCTCTTTCACTACACCTTGGCAACCGACGCCTCAAGAGTTGACACCTTATCGGGGACCACAACATCAACAACAGCGTTTACTGCAACAACAGTAGTTTAGGCCTGTTTAGCAGAACATACTAGGATTCCAGGCTGGTGGGCCATCATCTTCTACTTCTGGTACTAGGAGTACTGGACCAAAAAAGGGGTGTTGGACATGTGGGGAGCCACACTACCAACACGACTGCCCTATGGAGAGGACTAGAGCATCTGGGTCAGCAGGACCCACCACCGTGGGATATTTGGGCAAGGCCCATCAAATTCATGTAGTCGTGAATAAACTCCAGGCAGAGCACCAGTCGACTGTGCTCGAGACGTCAGGTACCGTCGCTAATAAGACCCTTAGTATTTTGATAGATCCCGGTGCTACCGAGAGCTTCATTTCTGGTGTAGTGCTAAAAAAGATTAAGGTAAAGGCAGTCGAACAAGATGAGTTTAACTTCGTAGAGATGGATTTTGGAGCCAAACAGAAGGTTGGAGGAAAGGTTACAGGATGCACCCTCAACCTGGGAGAGTTTGTCACCATGGGAAACCTGTATGTCACGATATTAGGATCTTATGTTGTTGTGACTGGTATGGACTGGCTAGAATCGCATGAGGCGATACTCAACTGTAAGATGAAATGGTTGATCTTGGTCGATGACGAGGGACAGAGACGTGAGGTTGGAACCAGGGAGTTTCCTTGAGATTCATCTCTTCCTTGCAGCTACAGAAGTGCATGCACAAGGGATGTAAGCTTTATGCGATCCTTGCGTTAAATGAGAAGGGAGTAGTGAAAGGTCTAGAACACCTTCCTGTGGTGAGAGAGTTTACGGACAACTTCCCAGAGGAGTTACCTGGGATGTTGTCAGAGAGGGAATTGGAGTTTAATATAGACCTAAAATCGGGGACTGAACCGATAGCTAGAACTCCTTATCGGATGTTGACCCTAGAGTTACAGAAATTGAGAATTCAACTAAAGGAATTGTTGGACCTGGTATGATACATCCATGTGTGTCATCATGGGGTGCACCTGTTATTTTCATACGAAAGAAGGAAGTGTCGTGGAGGCTCTGCATTGACTACCATCAATTGAACAAGGCAACGATCAAGAATCAATATCCTTTGCTAAGGATTGATGATTTGTTCGATTAGATGAAGGGTGTGATGGTGTTCTTAAAGATTGATTTGCGATCAGGGTATCACCAGTTACGGATCAAGGAGGATGATGTCCCTAAGATTGCCTTTAAGATAAGGTTTGGACATTACAAGTTTACTGTTTTACCATTTGGACTGACAAATTCCCTAGGGGTATTTATGAGTTTGATGAACGAGGTGTTCCGTGAGTACTTGGAAAAGTCGTCCAAGTATTCATTGACGATATTTTGATTTACACTTGGACAATGGAGGAGCATGACGAGCACTTGCACTTGGTACTACAGTGTCTGTGAGAGCACAAATTGTATGGGAAGTTGTCCAAATGCTCATTTTATCAATCGAAGATTCACTACTTAGGGAATGTCATCTCTGGTGAAGGTATCGATGTGGATCCAGTGAAGGTCGAGACTATTATGGAATGGCCTGCACCAATGAACGTCCCAAAAGTACGTAGCTTCATGGGTCTAGCAGGATACTGTCGACGGTTCATCGAGGGATTTTCGAAGATAGCAAATCCGATCACAGAATTGCAGAAGAAGAACAAGAAGGTTGTTTGGACCGAGAAATGCGCGGTATCATTTTGGAGGCTCAAGGAGCTGTTGAAAACAACACTAATACTAAAGGTCCCTGACATGGACACAAAATTCTTGGTATGCACTGACGCATCCTAGGAAGGCTTAGGCAAAGTCTTGATGCAAGACGATTGAGTGATCGCTTACATCTCAAGGAAACTGAGAAGGCATGAGGAGAACTACGCGACGAATGATTTGGAGTTTTTAGCCATCGTATATGCCTTGAAGGTTTGGAGACACTACCTTGTTGGATGAAAATTTCAACTAAAGATGGACCACTGTGGACTACAACACATATTTACACAAAGCGACTTGAACACGTGACAATGTGTTGGTCAGAATTTCTTAGCGAGTATGACTTCGAGATTACTTACATAAAAGGAACAGTGAACTGAGTGGAAGATGCATTGAGTCAGAGACCACACATCTTATCGATGTTGCCTCTTCAAACGAATCTATGTGAAAATATTCTAACTTTATAGCGTGACGATGACTGGTACAAAGAGGTCAAGGGTTTTATCGGACAAAACACAATGATGGTACCAATATTTGAAGGATTTACGTTTGACGACGATGGTTTATTGAGGTTTAAAAATCATATTTACGTACCACCGAATGACGAGTTGAGGAGCTTGATCCTAAGCGAGGCTCATAGAGTAGTTTACATGGCTCACCCTGGAGTCATGAAAATGAGGGCGGACCTTAAACCCTTATTCTTATGGAAGGGAATGAAGGCAGACATAGTAAATTATGTGGCCAGATGTCTAGAATGTCAGCGGGTAAAGGATGAACATAGACAACCAACATGATTACTACAACCACACTCTATTCCAAAATTGAAATGGGAGGTTATTTCGATGGATTTTATTGTTGAATTGCCACTGACGACAAGGAGACACGACTCGATTTTTGTAGTAGAAGACACTATGACGAAGAGTGATCATTTTATTCATGTGAGTACAATGTATCAGGCACCTGACATAGCTAGAGTTTTCATCAGTGAGATTTTGAGGCTGAATGGTGTGCCTAAGAGGATTATATCCGATTGAGGATCGATGTTTACTGGGCGATCTTTGATGAGTTTCCAAGAGGCCTTGGGAACCCAACTAAACTTCAGTACTGTGTATCACCCGGAGATTGATGGGAAAACCAAACGAATGAACCAGACCTTGGAGGACATGTTGCACATGTACGTGATGGACCAACAAAAGCGTTGGAAAGAATTCTTTCCACTGGTGGAATTTGCTTATAACGATAGTTACCAAAGTACCATTAAGATGGTGCCTTTCGAATTTCTTTACGAGCGACCATATCAGACGCCTTTGAGTTGGGATAGGCTTGAGGATAGGGTCCTAGTGGGACCAGAAGCGACCCAAGAAATGGAAGAGAAAATGAAAACAATAAGACAAAGGATAAAAGAAGCACATGATTGGCATAAGAGTTATGCCGATGTGCACCGTGTGGACTGTAGTTACAAGGTTGATGATCGAGTCTTCTTGCGGGTTAAACCGCATAAGAGTTAGATAAAGTTTGGAAAGGGAGATAAAATCTCTCCTAGGTTCTTGGGACCTTTCGAGATTGTGGAAAGAAAGGGGCCCATGGTCTATCGACTAGCCTTGACTGATTCCTTGAGGCGTATGCATGATGTTTTTCACGTTTCTGTTTTGAGACATTATATTAGTGATCCTACACATGTTATTGACATGAGTTCCTTATAGATATTGCATGAGGGGGCACTCACAGTTGAGCTGATCCGCATCTTGGATCATCGCATTCAACAGCTACGACGTCGAACAATAGAGTAGGTCAAGGTCCAGTGGGACAACTCTAGTCCACACTTGGCGACCTGGGAGGATGCATATGACATGCCCCATCTGTTTCCATTTTTGTTTGATAGATAGACTTATGATACTAAGATGCACATTATTTTGGCACTTATACTGTGAAACTTTGGGAAGAATTTTAGACCAAGAGGGGGTGTATGTAACATCCTGCTCTTGTGCACACTGAGCAAACTTATTCTTTGAGGAAACTTTCTTGCAAGTGATCTAGATTATTATACTATTAAACATTTGATTTGGATTATGAGGCATTATGGGTTGATGACATGTTGTTTTTCTACATTGACATAGATGGGTGCTATTGACTCGGTTTTACTGAGTGTGCAGGATTTTGGACCTTGAGGATGTAGAGGCATTGATGGAACCCCTTGAAATTTGGATCGAGTTGGGGAGTGAACTATTGGGGTTTGATTTCTTTATATGTGATATTAGTGCATTTGATTAGATGATATGATTATGGATATGTTTTGACATGATTCATTGATGATGAAGGCTGACGATAGCTTACCGACCAGACTCACATGTGGAGTAGAGGGGTCACGCAGGAATACCAGAGATGTTGAGGGAGAGGTGTGGACAACAGCCCTGCCACAACCTACTAGCACTCCCGCTGTGGCTCAAATTGTAGGTTAACGATTACCTAGTTTGAGAGGACCCACGATTTCATGAGGGAAGACTGCGACAGTCTCTCACGATGATTCTAAGGGGCGCACAATAAGGAAGGGGCCTTATTCCTTAGAGGTCCTTAGTCTCCCACAAGATCACTTGGAGGAGTATTGACTCCAGGGGTTTTTTATGTCTACCAAGTCAGTAAATAGGCGAGTGGCACCCTTGGAGCACATGGTGCGTCATGAAGGGCATGTTGCACAAGAAAATGGAAAGAGGTGAGTGACACCCTTGGAGCACGTAGTGCGTCCTGAAGGGCACGTCGTGCAAGAGAAACATAAAGAGGCAAGTGGCACCCTTGGAGAACCTAGTGCGTCCTAAAGGGCACATCGTGTTGTTATTTAATAATTGGATAAACATATATGGCTTTAGGAGGAATAATGTGTTAAGTAATATTTAAAAAATTTCCCATAATAAAAATGTCGTCCAACCTAGGAAAATAAAGTCTAGATCTAAATTATACTTGTGATAAAATT
>JZKD02S1604879.1:565002-580402 GCA_000966675.3 Picea glauca | reverse complement strand
ACACGAATTAATTATATTTCAATTTTTTATAAAGAACATGAACATGTTCTTGTAAACATGTGTTTTAGGAACGCACATGTGTTCTTGAGAACACACACACATTCTTGAGAACATGCACCCATTCTTGGGAATGTGCCTATGTGGCTTGTTGAGTGGAGTTTCGGGGTTTTTCGAGCCTATCATATCTGGAATGCATGCACGTTCCTAGAAACACACACGTGTTGCCGCGAGTTCACATTCCTAATCACCCGATTGCCACTTTACCGTCCACCAACTTCATGCACTCACCCATGTTATCTATTGATGGTGCAACAAATAGTATTGATTAATGAAAAATGGCCAAGATTATTCAATGATAGTGTATAAATATTCAATTCCGTTAGATTTGGATTATATAACCGAAGTTTAGAGATTTACCAAAGCTTAAGGATAGTTTATATATCACTTATTTTATGACGAAAGAAGGAAGAGAATGCTGCACTTTTCAATTGGTTTCAAAATTTTGAGGACTTGTTGCGTCCAATGGTCTCAACATGATAATAGTAGTTAGATGAGTATAAGTAGTTGAACAAAGTATTATACTATCATATTTTAATTTATTTCAAGAACATGGCAATGGGATGCCTCCAAGACATGAAATCAAACTTGGCATTGACCTATATTAGGTTGTTGTTATGCCAAATAAGGTGTTGTACGAGACTTCGTTGTTAGAAAATGATGACATCAAGAGGTAGATTTAGGAGTTGTTGAATAAAGGACACATTGAACCCAAGCCATTAGCTTATGAATTTTCCATTGTTTTAGTATCAAAGACAAATTACATATAGAGAATGTGCATGCACTATTGAATTTTTTTATTTTTGAGTCACCATCAAAGGTTAGTATCTATTGCAACATATTGATGTTATGATCCTAATGTGATATATGTGTGATCAAATGTAGATGCAAATAATATATTAGATTAGTGAGCCTTCATTATCTATACCTCATTAGAATCATAACCTTAGTCCTAGGTGTGAACTTCAATTAAGTTCATATAAAGTTCATAACAAACATCCTTTAATCTACCATTTAGTCTCTTTTTCCATCACTTACCTTACACAACTTATCTTTTATTGTGAATAACAAAACATGTTAATGCAAACATGATTGCACAAATCCCTATAAAACCATGCTCCTAATTATTTCTTATGAAAATAAAAACCATTTAACTTATCTAAACAGGAACACACGACCATTCCAAGAGACTCACAAAACACCAAATATGTGCAATTACTTATCCATTAGGATTTTCAAATATGTGCAATTACATATCCATTATGGTTTTCATTAGTAAATTATATTTGATATATTTTATTTTAAATATATGATGTAATATTATTATTTTTAAATTTATTTGAATCTAAATTTAAATATAACAATCAATTTTGAAATTGTTTATGATTGTGTCATATAAAAAATATAATTGTGTTTAGTATAGTCCAAACTTTAAAGAAAATATCAAAAAATGCATTGCACAAGAATGTTAAAGATTATGCCAGAGCAATGTATTGTAGTACAGACATATATATAAACATACATATATGAAAATCACTGTCTTAGGATGTATAGCATATAGCTATATTAGATCTCAAATTTAAAAATATTTTTCACACTACCAACCTTCTAAACCTTTTAACTCAACAAATCTATGGTGATCTTGGAATGCTAAATTCGAGCATAAAAATAAAATTCTAAAGAATTCCATGTAGTCCCTTACATTCTTAAGGTCTGATAGGTCAATTCGGTCTCAATGAACTTTAATCATCATCATAATATATGTATATGTACCATGGAATACATATCCCCAAGAAACATACCAGGTACTTCCGCTCATTCTGAGGATGGTACCCAAGGTAAATCGAATTTGTCAAAAGCTCAAGGCTTTGCCAATATAGGGCTCAACACCAATACAAAAATATACTCATTAAGATCTCAACATGTCACTTATGAGAATTGAACCCAGGTTGGGAGGATCATAAGAATCACTCCTTTGAACCACTAGAGCTATATTCGATTGACACACATACATACATATATCTAAGGAAAAAACTTCTTAGCAAAACCACTGGGCACTTTCCCAAATTTCACAAAAGGTTCCAACTGTAAACCCTTTGACATTTATTATGGTCCCTAACCCAATAGGGATATTAAGCGAGGCATGCCCTAAAATAAGCTAGCCTATGGGATTGATCCCAATACCTCCTACATGAAGCTCAAAGAATTCAACAACTCAAGATAACTCACTAGGCTATGTAATTTTACTCGGGTAAGAGGTAGTTTCTACATTAGATTTATGATATATAGGTGTAATTTCTTTCGTATTTAATATAAATGACATTTTCACCTCAAGGATTTGATCCCTCTCTCAACATAATAAATCTAAAATTAAAATGAATATAACATGATTAAATACATAAATAAATTTGATGTTTAATTTTTTTTAACTTAAACTTAATAATATACTAATCATTTAATACAACTTAATGTATTAGAAATGATCAAATTTTAGTTTTGATGGTTGACACATGGAGAAAATGAATAAAATCAATGATTAACCTATTCAGAATATGAGTAAAATCAATGGTTAACCTATTCCGGGAGGAAGTGGTATGTAAATATCTCTTTTTCGTTTTAAATTTGCCTGCAACACATGTAAAAATTGTTTTAGCATGAATCCCATTTATTTTAAGTTCACCTATGACACATGTTCTGATATGATGCAACATAGATTTCCAACTTGAAATAGGAAGAAATGGAATGAAACCGACTTCTCTCAGGCAAGGAAGCACCTGGAGGCCATCACGACAAAGCAACGTTGAACATTTTATTAAATCAAAAGAGTACATTATATAGGAGGATAAACAGTTTGGATGGTTAAAACCATTAGACTGTTGAAACCATTATTCGGTTTTCTCCATTATTAACTAATCATTATTTCTAAGTCTCCCCTTTAATGTAGAAAGGATTGAAATCCACACCTAACATCTCCCTAAACAATTCAAATTTTATATTCCCAAGAGGCTTAATGAAAATATGAGCAACATTTTCACTAGTACTACAATACATTAATGCAATGTCATTAGACTGCATCTTTTCTCGAACAAAACAAAACTAAGTATCAACATGCCTTGTTATTGCATGATAAACTGGATTATTTTCCAACTCGAGTGAGCTATGGTTATCACATTTGATTATCGTAGCTTTCCTTTGTTCTTCTCCAACATCTTGAAGTAGTCTTCTCAACCAAACAACTTCATAAGTTGTTGCACACAATGATTTATATTCTGCCTCAGTTGATGACAAAGATACAACAAGTTGCTTCTTACTGCTCCATAAAACAATCCTGGATCCAATGCCAATTGCATAACCTGTAGTAGATCTTTGATCATCCAGATTTCCAGCCCCGTCTGAATATGAATAACTTGTCATCTCAACATCGAATGAATCGACATATTTAATACCATAATCAATTGTGACTTTGAGATACCTGAGTACCCCGTTCACTGCATTCCAATGGATTTCTATAGGTTTAGCCATAAACTGACTTAACACACTAACATAGTATGCTATGTCAGGTTTGGTTGTTGTAAGATAGTTCAAGCTTCCCACCATCTGTCTATACATTGTATCATTTACCTCCTTCAAACCATCATCACAGTAAAGTTTCATGTTATGCTGCATTGGAACATAAGAAACTTTACACTGATCCATTTTAAACTTCTTAAGTACTTCTCTGACATATTTACCTTGAGACACAAAGGTTTGACCAACACTTCTCCAGACTTCAAGACCTAGGTAGTAATGTAACTCACCAAGATATTTAATTTCAAATACCTATGACATTTGCTTCTTAATTCCACTAATCAATTTTTCTGAATTTCCTGTAATAATTAAATCATCAACATATAAGGAAATCAATACAACATGCCCCTTTTCATCAAACTTGGTATACAGATTTGGATCATTTTTTCTCCTCATAAAAACGTGGTGAAGAAAGAAGGAATCTATCTTCTCATACCACGACCTAGGTTCATGTTTCAGTCCATACAATGTTTTCTTTAATTTACACACTAAATGTTCCTGACCACTTTTCACAAACCCCTCTGATTGAGTAAGGTAAACCTCCTCTTTTAAATCACCATTTAAAAAATCATATTTTACATCTAATTGGTGAAGCTTCCAATGGTACTTTGTAGCTAAAGCAATTAACAATCTTATGGTATTTAATTTAGCTACTGGTCCAAATGTTTCTGCATAATCAATGCCCTCTTTATCAGAGTACCCTTTTTCCACCAATCTGGCTTTATATATATATATATATATATATATACTACCATATACTTTGAATTTAGGTTTGTATATCCATTTACATCCTATGAGATTTTTATCTTTAGGCAATTCAGTCAATTCCTAAGTTTTTTTTTTCATTATAGAGTCATATTATTCCTCCATTTCTTTTCTCCACCCTTCATGTTCATTAGATTCATTAAAAATCACAGGTTATATGACATTTGAAATACTACTCATCAAAGCATAATCTTTATATTTTTCAGGTGGACAAACCTGTCATGAAGCTCTTCTCAATTGGTTGGTGACTTCTTCTCCATTTTGTGAAGATTCTTCTTCAATGCTAGATGTATCCATGCCATTGGCTGCCTTTTCCTGCAGGTGCTTCTCTTCTTTGACATCTTCATCTTCAAGAAGTACATGCCACCCTTCATGACTATTGTCTTCATTATTTCCTTCTGCCCGCTCATGGAAAATTACATCTCTACTTGCAAAAACTTTGTGAGTAGATGCATCAAACAATTTATATGATTTAAATTTTGAAAGTACCCTATAAAAATACATTTGATATCTTTAGCATCAAGCTTCTTCATGTTCTCATTTGGAATATGTGAAAAATATTTACACCCAAATATCCTCAAATTATTAACTGCTGGTTTAGAATCATACAAGGCTTCAAAAGGAGTTTTATGATCAAGACACCTTGTTGGAATTCTATTCTTTAAATAAACAATACTGCTAATGGCCTCAACCCAAAAAGCATTTGAAAGATTCATACTTTTCATCAGACTTCATGCAGACTTCACGAGAGTTCTATTTTTCCATTCTGCAAATCCGTTCGTTTGTGGAGTGTGGGGTACTGTAAATTGTTGTACTATTCCATGATCTTTGCAATACTTGATGAACTTCCCTAATCTGTACTCTCCCCCTTGATATGAGAGGAGGATTTTGATGGAATTTCCTGTTTTCTTCTCCACCCTATTTTTAAATTCCTTGAAGCATTAAAAAACATCACTCATTTTCATAAGGAAATAAACCCATGTGTACCTTGTGCAATCATCAATAAACAATAAAAAATAATAAGCAGCTCCCAACGACCTTTTCTGCATTGATCCACAAACATCAGTGTGCACAAGTTCTAATATATCTCTTTTTCTCCTATCAGGATTAGAGGGGAATTCATCTCTGTCCATATTTCCTAATGCACAACCTTCACAAGCATCATACTCATTTTTCAACATATGGAGTCCTTCAACCACACTCTTTTTTTGTAATAACAACAAATCATGATAATTAATGTGACCATACCTTTGGTGCCAAAGAGTTTCTGTAGGCATAGTTGCAGAAGTCAATGCTTGATGATTCTTGCTGACATCAAGTTTGTACAGACCTCTGACTGTGACTCTCAAGGCAACAAGTTTGTAATGATCCTTCAAGTCCTTCACTATACAATGTGTCTTGAAGAATTTGACCTTCAAATTCTGATATGTAATTGTGGACACAAAAATCAAGTTTTTCTTTATCCGAGGGACATACACAACATTGTGAATGTATCTGACAACTTACCATTCAAAAATATTACTAGAATATCTCCATATCCCTTGATTTGATAATAATGATCATCTCCAAGATAAATATGGGCACCATTATGTTTTTCTTTAAAATATATATACCAATTCTTATTACATGTCATGTGAATTGAAGCTCTAGAATCAACAAACCATGCATCAACATCGCTAGTTTCAGCAGACAGTGCAACATTAGACACAAACAATCTGAGATCTTTTGAATCAAAATTCAGGTTTTCTTCTGCAAAATGTCCTGAATGTTTTTTATTTTTATACCTATCCTCATCATTTTTCTTCTTATAACATTCTTTGTCAAAATGCCCAATACTACCACAATAGAAACACTTAGGTTCATTTCTATTATATGGCATACCTTGAGTTGGCTTTGTAAATGACTTCCTTTGGAATGAGCTTCCTCCTCTGCCTCCTTCTCCTAGTTTTCCTTTAGGGAATCTCTTCTTTGTCCATAATGCTAAGTCTGAATTCTGAGGCTTCAAATTCAGCTTCAAATTCGTGCACCTCTCTTCTTCTTGCAGCAATATACATGTCAATTCCTCAAAGGTAGGAGATTTCTCTCTCGCTGCAAGGCCTGTTATAAACATTTAATAGTCCTCTACCATTCCATTTAGGACAATTGTGACAAGAACAGTGTTTGACACTTTTTCTCCTATATCTCCCAATTTATCTTTCATGTCTTTAATTCGCCTAATAAAAGTACTAATATATTCATTTATATCCATTTTAATACTTAGAAATTTACTCTTCAGAAAAAGAATATGATTTGTATTATTAGTCTCATACAAATCTTTAAGTACTTTCTAGGTTTCACTAGAAGTCTTAGCATCTCTAATGTAAGGAATGATATTATCTTTCACGGACATTCGTAATAATAGCTTGGCTTTGTTTGTAAATTTAAACCTTGTACAATATTTACTGCAAACATATTTTCAGTAAAAGAACAAAAAAAATACAATGACAAATACAAACATTACACAGATATTTTTCCCCTGGAAACCCAAACTGAGAAAATCAACATATTCTATATTCATTCATAGTGATACATTGTTTACAATACAATATACATATAGGAGCGAGGGACATCCAAAATCCTAACCCAATGACCTGGATTAGTCAACAACCCTAATTCCTTAACTAGAAATAGAAAACCATCAGCAAAAACCATGTGTCGAAAAACCTCCCAATAATGAACACGAAAATCGTGGAAACATTAAAAACGAGAAAAAAATGTGACACGTTTCTCGAGGGCGTTGCCCCCGAACCCTCGCGTGAGGGACTATCACCTCCCTATACCACCCGCACTCCCTTCAAACCCCCATGCACGCTCGCCGCAATACAAACACTACTACTCGTGCAAAGAATATAACACATACCCAAGATTGTTCTCTTGCTTATCCCAATCTTGGATTGTTGTCATTGTCGCACCTATAGTCGCGCTTCATCTCCTTTCACAATCTTCCATACACCATAACCTTCCATCAAGGTTGGCATTTTGAATTTCCAATTGACGAAATTCGAGCCATCCAATTTATTAGCTTCATTGAGGTAAGTTTCAACAAGTGAATTCACCATTCTTGCAAACTCCTTCACACAACAAACTCACAGCAAATTCAAAACAACGATTCAAACACAAGAACGACAACTTTATCAGAGCATCGATCTGAACAATCTAGACGAGCAACGATATCCACAATCTTTTTCAAGTGCAGGAGAGATGACATCAGGCACAATTCCACAACAATTTATTAATATTTTAAGGTCAACGATAACATGAAAAACTGAGTGGCCTTTATAGATGGACTTAGTATACATTTAATGATGTATCCTTGAAAAGGCAGGTTCTCTCAACGATGTGTGAAATTAAAGGAAAACGCTTTATGGAGGCTGTATTTGAAAAGAGATTAGGATCTGAATCTAGGATGGAGATGACCGAGGTCATATAACCTCCATGAGTCTTCTCTCTGCTACAATCCTCCAATCAATGATCTCCTTGTATGCAACACTTCCTTGAAAATATGTGGGTAGCGTATTTAGACAATAAACTAGTACTAGTTTCTCTATTTCCTTGCCTATATAACATGAAATTTTAATAGAGTTAACTACTCCTTGGATCTTACAGAAAACGAATCAAGAGCAGTGAATTGACCAATGCAAGAAATAAACCGTGAGACTGGCCATAAGCAACCTACTGCTCAACGATCCAAAAAAAATTATTTCATCCTAGTGATCTAACAGTGATATCTCCTCTAGATGACTGTCGCGATCCCAACGATCCCACACAGATCAGAATTATTTTAGCAGCGATCCCCTCCAGGAAGCATTTAAATTTTAGCAGCTATCCCATCGATAAGAATACACAACAAGTACTTCTCTAGCAATCGAGAATGAAGGCTCTCGATCTCTCCTCGAGAACCCGAGAAGAAGCAGCGATCTGCCTCTTGGCCTTCAGGACTCACAACTCGCTCTGATACCAACTTGAAATAGGAAGAAATGAAATGGAACCAACTTGTCTCAGGCAAGGCAACACCTGAAGGCTATCAAGGCAAAAAGGCAAAGAAACGCTGAGCATTTTATTAAATCAAAAGAGTACATTATATAGGAGGATAAACACTTTGGACCATTGAAACCATTATACTGTTGGAACCAATATTAGGTTTTCTCCATTATTAACTAATCATTGTTTCTAAGTTTCCATTCTTTAGGGATATTAATGAAAAGAGTAAAAATAGACTCCCATTCTCGTGAGTGTATAGTGTCACACAATCAAGTATATCCAATTCCAAATAACTCGTGGATATGGATCTCTCTGTAAATTGTACCACGGGGTCTTTCGATTACATGGGGAAGCAACACCCAAAATAGGTGGCTATTATGAACCTGAAGACCACTTTGGGAATATTGTTTAGAAATTAGAAATGATCTAAAACTGGTTTGAGCTGCTTATCCTTCCGCACCATCAACCGCAAATAGTGTCCAAAACTCTAAACATTGTCGATGCAGTGTCACTACGGATAAAATTAGTTTTTCAATCAGACTTATGTTCAATTCTCTCCGGGTTGTGGGTTGTGTAAACTGCTTTGAGAGATTCCTTTTGTCCAAATCTTGTGCCAAATCTCCTCACTGTAAACTGCGATTTGTGAGTTTGTTGTCCAAATCTTGTGCCCATTTCTTGGAGTTTTGTGATTCTACATCTAGAAAGAATAAGGATTTGAAGATTCACAAGATTTGTGAGAGATGCAGGCACCGTTGTCAAAGGGACGTGTGCTACACTCTCGGGCAATGATTGGAGGGACATCCAACTCAAATCTAAAACCTTAAGAGAGATCATACCCCAACCGGCCTTCTTGGAATTTCTATAATATTATTGTTTCCAACAATCAGTGAGCAAATTTCCGGAGAGCTCATTGACTGCGGAAGCCAAGTCAATTAGTTGTTGTTCAAAAAAATCCAAGTCCATCCTGAACATTCATTTTCCTTTAATGTTGTCAAAACCTGAAGTTTTCTTCTTGCTCTGAAATCTGAACTGCTAACTCACGCAGGACGTCGTGTTTCCTGAACCGTAAAACACGCCCATCGAAAACAGTTGCAGAATCGCTATGAAAACATACCTGCCCAGGCAGAGAGTGCTCACATTTACCCAATTGCTAAACATAATTGCAGATTTGTTTGAGATTTTCATTGAAAAATAAGCTACCAATCGGCCGCCCATTTGCATATTCAAAATTGAATGTAGTTTTCGGCATGCTCTTCCATCTTGTCGCCATTTGCATATTCAAAATTGAATTTCGATTGGGCAGGCTCTTCCAACTACCAACGTGCCGTGAATTAATACCTCCCAATTGAATGCCCAAACGACGGGACAACATACGCGCAAGACTGGCGGAGGCCATTGACAGCATTCGCGAGTAATCGCAAGTAGTTGGATGGTCAATATGGTATAAATGCATTTAAGGTATTGGAAACCATATATTAGTTAATAATGTAAGGTATTGGAAACCATATATTAGTTAATAATGTAAGGTATTGGAAACTATGTATTAGTTAATAATTTGTTTGTTGGTATGAAATATTTTGTAAGTGAAGATAAACTTAATCATTTGCTTACCCCTACCCTTCATTCGCTTAAATACAGTATGCAATTGATAATCTGAGATTTCCGAGACATGTCAACTGGTGCAGAGCACTGCCACGAGTTTATAATTGATAGAATTTCCTTATGCCCTTCATTCGCTTAAATACAGTATGCAATTGATAATCTGAGATTTCCGAGACATGTCAACTGGTGCAGAGCACTGCCACGAGTTTATAATTGATAGAATTTCCTTATGGCATGTCACCAGTTTATCATTAGGAAATGCCACAAGTTTATAAGTTTATAATCTTAGGAAATGCCACAAATTTATAAGTTTATCATTAATGGCCAGCTGGAAAGAAACATTAATTTTCACCAGTGGAGAAATGGATGGATAGACATAACATCATAACTTTCGAGGGAATGAGTCATGATGCAGCTTTGATGGAAGTCTTCTGTTGGGATAGTGAAGTCAGAAAACAATGACTTCCATCAAAGCTTTGAGGGAATGATTCAGCTTTGATGGAAGTCTTCTGTTGGGATAATGAAGTCAGAAAACAATGACTTCCATCAAAGCTTTGAGGGAATGATTCATGACGCGGCTTTGAGGGAAGTCTTATCCATCTCTTGGGATAATGGATGCACGGGATGTGTCAGAAAACAATGACTTCCATAACTTAAATGAAAAGAAAAAGAACTTAAAAGTTATTAATATTAATATTATAATCTCAATAGTGTATATATTCTTAACAATGATTCATATTTTTGTTCTTTTCTAAGTTCACAACAAGGGTATATCAAATTTAAGAGGAAGATTTCTAAGTACCTTTTCAACTACTTTTCTATCCTTTATGGTTTCTCCATGAAACTTAATCTGATTTATCATGTCAATAACATGAGTGTAAAGAGTATTTCATTGACAAAGTTTCAAAATCTTTTCTAAAAATTTGAGGGTTTGAAGTCTTGAATTTTTCCATACCTTGATAAGAGGTTTGTAATATGTCTCATGCTTCCTTGGATTGTTTTGTTGATGCAACTCTTGGGAGTATACTCTCATGCATGGCTTGATTTATGTAAAACATAGCCTTTCATCCTTCTTCCTTTAATATTTCAAGGCATCATTTTCAACTTGTAGGGAATTGTACAATACCTGATTTGTTGGTTCCACATAGCCATTCTCGACCATCTCCCATACATATTGACCCCGAAATAATGTCTTCATGGTTAATGACCATAACTCATAATTTTTTCCTGTAAAATTGGGAGGTTGCAGATTTAAAGTAGAAGCCATGATTTCACTTTACAACATAGTTGTTTCTCTTGAAACTTACTCTGATAAACCTTCTCTAATACCAGATCTCAGATCTACATTGCGCAGACAAACTTTGCATGACATAGCTGCAACGACTGTGTAATTAAATTCTTTGTCACTGAACTCTTAGGACTTACGGTGCATTTCGCAGACTACACGATGTACTACACGCTTTGATACTAACACTGAACACAATAATTTCTTGATATTGTGCTACTCTTCAACATATAAACTCACATAAATACTTTTAGTGTAGATTCAAGAGCTTATGAACCTACTTAAACTTGTTCAAAAATAGAGAGAAGATATTTACAAAGTGTTTGAACACAATAGAAACTCATAAATACATCAACACAAAAAATACTTGATATATATTATCAAACTTGGGTGTTGCGCGCTAATAAAAAATACAATAACTGTGTAGAACTTTGGCTTCAACAACTTCTACAGACTTTAAGTAACACAAAGCTTGTGCTCTTAGACTTCTTCGACTATCTTCACAGCTACTATTGTTGCTGACTCTCGAATCTATTCTCTGTGTATATGTATATCGACTACCTACAAACTCAAATATCTATAAAAACTAAGACTGAAACTTCCTGAAAAATCTAACTGATTCAAACAATTAAGACGACGATAAATAAGACTGACTCTTATATGCATAACAAGGCTTGAGAAAGATAACGATCGACTCATTTAATATCGCTCCTGCTAACACTCCTGCTTTGTGTGTTTGATTGTGTAACGCCTTTGCTTTCTTGTGACAGAAAAAATTTGCGTAAGCGTAAATCTCACGACTTGTAATTAATATTTCCAACATTCTCCAAGGTATTTTGTATTTCATTTGAAATCATAGTATCTGCATGAATATCATTTGTCTTGCTTGTGAGAGATATTTTTCCTTCATCCTGTACATGATTATGATAATGTGTTTGATTTTTATTTTCATGTATCAAATAGGCTTAAAAAAAATATATCTGGAAAAATAATAAAGTTATTCCAAAATATATTAAAAAAACACAAAATAAGCTTAAAAAAAACATATCTGGAAAAATAATGAAGTTGTCCCAAAATATATTAAAAAAACACATCTAGAAAAATAATGAAGTTATCCCAAATTATATTAAAAAAACACACATGGAAAAATAATGAAGCTTCCCCAAAACATATCAAGGGAGATGGAGATAATACACAGGTATTATTTTCCTATATATTTAATGATCTCATGAGAAAGAGAGAATTTGGCTTCATCCTATACATAATTATGATAGTATGTTTGATTTTTGGTTTCATGCATGCCTCTCAACATGATGAAGCTTAACTTTTTCCAATGCTGTTTGAGTGGGGTATTAAAGAAGAAAGTGACATAAATCATATCTTTGATCTTTTGGGTAGATGATAAGAAAAACATATAAATAAATGGGATTGTAGGTTAAAATTGTCATAAGAGCTTCCATGGATGAGAAAAGAGAATAACATAAATGCCTATAATTGTATGGAGGGCATCTTGTTAAGATATATAATAAAATAAAATAACTAAGTCTTAATAACCTTGATGGATTAAAATAGTCTAAGGGCATATGTGCTTTATCTTCATATTTGCAAGAAAGATAAGCCATCCATAGAGTTTAAGTAGGAGCATCAGAATTATTCCCTTAGCCTTACTCTCTCTTAGGTATTTTTCACTATTTCCTAATAGCTAAACTCATATTCAATAATATATCCACCACATGAATCCAATTCTTATTAGTTACAAACTATCTAAAGCATAATATTGAATAAGTAATCAGATAATATTTTTTCCTCGTTGTCTAGGTATTATTAATGTTGCATCCATTGTAGTTCTTTTACTAGTGATTTTGGAGCCCAACAGGATTCAAGCCATTAAATAATTATTTCCCTTGCAAATCTCAGAGAGAGATTTTAATGAACATAGGTTAATTCATGAATCATTGCATTTCTCTAGCTATACAAATAGGAAGACTAGTTGTGGGGAATTCATCCCTATGAAAGGAAGGGAATGAATAATAGAGAAGCAATATATGCTAAATGGATGCACAATAACATGTAGCAGGTTTCTTTCACCTTCGTGTATAATTATCTGGGTTTGGTATTCCCATAACCTTATTTGAAAATTAGGACCAAGGATAAGAACATAAACATAGACCATTCACCCATACACATATAGACCCATACACATACCATACCAAGTAGATACACATGTAGGTGGAGACTATTCGCCCATACACTTATAAAGCAGACCAAGTAGATGCAGATGGAGTTGGAGGGTGCATGTAGGATTTTGTGTGGAACTGTGAGAAGATGACACAAGGATAGTGCATAGGACCATCAACTGTAGTGATGAACAAGGGAAGTGCATGCAATGATATACATCAACTTGAAATAGTAATAAATACAAAGTGTTGAGTGCTTGGCATGTAAAATTTATATTTATTTATTTTTTAATTAATTTTTAACAGTGACAAATACTCTAAAAGTATGTGAACACACTAATTGTAATAACGTCCCATCATGAGATATGGATGAATAAAAAATTAAATCCATAAAACAATAATTCAAAAATAATTTTACATTTTCTTCTAAACTTACATTAATAAAAAGTTTCCAAAAAAGCATATGATAAAACATATTAGGTGAAAAAATTAATATGAGATTGACTCTAATCGATAATTAGAGTTGGAGACGAAGGTTTAGAGTAATGGTGGCAGGTGCACAAGTTTACAGTAATGGTGGCAAGTTACAATAATTGGCGGTAGAACATAGAGGATTACCTAATTAATGGAAGTAGAGGTCAGAGCTTTAATGAGTCCGGAAGATGAGTTGTTATGGAGACAAACTGAGAGTTAAGAAACAAGACAAGAATTGTTAGGGGTGGGTAAAATGACGTGATTGTTACCAAGGACAAACATTGTGACATCCCCCAAAATAATTTATTTTAAGTCTGAAATTTCTTAGGAAAACTATTTCGTTTTTGGTAAATTCGAAATTGGAATTTTTTTGCCATTTTTGGCAATTTCGAATTTCGAATTTAATTAATTGTATTTAATGATTGTGACTGTTGGGCAGAGACCTGATCTGAACCAACCAACTTCTTGACTATGACACTTGTATGAAACAAAATATTTTATAATTATTGCAGCAGGACAAATGGAACAACCATGTTGAAATCAACTGACCATGACTCCATGAGTGGGGAAGATGTTGGAACTACCTCAGGGCTGATTGTTACAAGTGGAAAATTATGAATTTGGCCATTGGAAGCCCCTGAAAATCAAGGATTTGGAAAGCTGGGAAAATTCCCAAGGGGAAAAAGACCTAGGCATTTTTGGTTTGGAATATATAACATATGTGAGGAGGAAAGATGCTGCCTAGTATGTTGGGGGAAAAGGTTATTGATTGCTTGTTGTTATGAACACTACTTGCTGAGTGTGAGGCAAGAAGAATATTTATGAAGCTGGCGACATTTGCTGAGGAGGAGTTTTGAGTTATCCCTCATGGATTCATCGTCAGGCTAGGGGGTGAACATGACAAGTGATTTGGCTTCCCTGTTCTACGGTTGGGAGGAACATGGTTGTTCCCTTTATCTTTCCATGAACTGGTTTAGATATGTTAACCTATTCCTTCTCTGTTTGAATGATTATATATCTGATGTGGTGCATCTGTTAATTTTGAATTGGAACTTTTCCATGGATGAAATCTGTTCGATTGTGAGAAGCTTAAAATAAATGACCGAACACCTCAAGAGAATTTAACTAAATGACTATTTTCTATCGATTTTAATACTGAATGAATGTTATAATTACTTTTATTCGCTGAAAGGGTATGAACGAATAAATTCTGGAAATGTTCTTTCTGTAGGCTAAATTATTTTTACACAATGATAAAACTGTAGGGTACTTTCCCAGTGTACTGAAAATTCCTTAGACAGAACTATCTATGTATAAATGGAACTTAAATCAAGTCCATGTACATGTGTATGTACATAATTGTAATTAAAATTCAAAATCATATTACTTAATCAAGACTTCCATTCTTGCATAGAGTTGAATGAGAACTAATACGAAATAATATTGCTTCCAC
>JZKD02S1604879.1:533071-543926 GCA_000966675.3 Picea glauca | reverse complement strand
TGGAATATAAAATATTGAAAAGGATGTCTTGAAGGACATATTAAATTTAACGCGGGATAAAAGAAACTATGTATTAAAAGTATTAGATTGAGATTTAATGATATCCACTTTATGGGAGGTAAAATAAAATTATGTATTAAAAGTATTATATTAAAGTTTATTGAAATTGTTTGAATATTCGATAGGATTGAAAGGTAAAGTAGATTTACAAGTATTATATTAAGAGTTATTACTATCGATTTGATTTATTTAGAATGGATTTTTTTTTAATAATAAATAAAAAATAATTTAAAAAAACAATTTAATTTATTTAGGTTAAAAATAATTAAAAATTGATTAAACAACTATTTAAAAGAACTATATAAAAGAGGTTTCACATGGAATAATCTAAGCGACATAAACTAGAATCTTGAATAGAGGTTTAACATTTCATTAATAAAAAAAATCTTATGTGCTTTCCCTACCATAGTTTAATAAGTGTTTACCGACACAGCTACGCGTTTCATGTATAAAAATATAAAAAGAATGGAAGAGGACATAAATTTGAGTCTAAATGGTACATATAAAAGGTTGATATATCCACGCAAACAATATGAACCATAGTGTTACAGATCCTATGAAAAAAATTATAATTGTTCGAAGACCATCAAAGTTGTAGTTTCATGCAAAGAACAGAGCAAAGACCAGACCTTTTATTGTCATGGTCTTACAAAAGCAGAAACCCTTACAGACCAAAACATAAACCCTCTTAACCTCAACAACGTGTAGCCTGGTCCCACTTACATCCAAAAAACCCATATGTTGAAACAACTAGCAAGAGTACTAGCCAAAAGAGCTCTGAACAGTAAGAAAAAAAAAACAAAATAGTCTTTTGAAAGATGCACCAGTCCGACATTGTACACAGGAGAACGAACTGGAGTCAAAATTGTCCAACTAAGAAAGTAACCAACAAGTATATCTAATATGTCTAAATAAAAGGAGTTTGAATATAATTTGTCCTAGTACCATCTTTTGATTCCTGTATAGTGAAGGAGCCAAAATCCAACTCTATGCCAAATTTTGGTAGAGCGTTTGCATGAACATTTCATTCTTTATAGACATGATGAATAGAAAACGAGTCAATTTTTTTTAAAATACTTTCAATTTATTGAATTAAAGGAACTTTGATAAAATAGTGTGGCATATTTGTAGCTTCCCGATCGAGTTCACTACATTCAAGGAGTCACCATAAATTTGAAGTGAAGTTACCCCCATTTTTCTTGCAAAGAGACTAAGTAGTTTTAAGGCCATACATTCAGCGTAATTTTTTGCGCCAAATCCAAGTCCCATTTGTAACTTAAATAAGTGGGAATCTGACAAGAAAAGAAACAAACCTCCCCCACAGGGTAGTCCATTGTCCTGGGATGCTCCATCAAAAAAATCCCGAGGAACATTTTTGTCCACCTATTCTTCGCGTACAATTATCATTGGAGGGGAATCCTTATCTTGGGGGAAATTTTCCAAGATATTTAGACCTTGTGATGTTGTACACTCTAGTGAGGCCATCTTATTATTAAATATCGTTTTGTTTCTTTCCAACCACACTCCCCAACAAACAATCAAAGGTAAAGCTCTTATTTTCTTTTTACTAGCATCTTAAGTGACGTCAACCTCCCCTCCAAAGGGCTGACTTGACCTCCCATTCTAGGATCATTCGATATGCTAAGTGGGAGCGACTCCTTAGATTCCTCCTAGGAACCCAAAGTTCTGTCACAGGTCCTTCTTTCTCTGGCACAAGTTATGTAGCACTCACAGACCCTTTATTTAGTGCTTTCAAAATTCAACACCGATAGTGCTAGCTCTCTATGCTAGGCTCCTTCCTTGATGTGACCACGGAATTCGACCATTGGCCAGCTCCCTTCATGACCCCGCGCTTCAAGAATTTCTCAAGTGACTTTCTCCTCCTTCCCAATTCCCAAATCGATGAATACTTCGGGACCAATCTATGGTCCACATTCCCCTCGCGATCAACAACAATGGTCTTTTATGCGAATTCAGACTTCATGAGTTCCTGTCTCGGGTGTTCCCTCCTGGAATTTCCCGAACTGCGTGGATCTCTGCCATGTGTCCTCTAGACCTAACGGTCCAAAAAGAAATCTCTCTTCGCGACTTCATGAAGATCTTTGTTTTCTCTCGACAAACCTTACGAAGTTTCTTCTCCTGAAACTCTCGATCTTCCGCCACGTGTATTCTCCTCGACGATGGATGATTTATCCATCTTCAGGATTTTGGAAACTCCTCAACTTCCTTGCACACTTAGTGCAAATTCCCCTTTCAAGAATTAGAATTTTCTCAAAACTCCTTCTGCACTCCTTGAAGAGTTCTGCACAGACTTCCTTCTTTGACTTTGCTTAGCTTGAAAACCTTCCAAGGTTCTCAGTTCCTTGCGTCCTTTAGTGGACTTATTCTTTCCCTCCTGGAAGTCTCTCGCTCTTCTTTGCTGAGCTTGTAAGGCGAGCTTACAATATCTTAGGCGCACTCCTTGCGCTTGGATTAGTTCTTCGATGGTATCTCCCTTAGCCTTATGGAAAGGTTTAAGACAACTCCTTTCCTTTGTCAATGCACTTCTTGCAAAGCCTTCCTTCACCAGAATGTTCAACAATTTTGGGATTCTCCAACACCTCCAACCGTGTTTCTTCTGTGAACACTCGCACTAACTCGATGCCTTCCTGGCAGAGTGTTTCAGAGTGTTCAGTAAATTTGAACTGTGTTTTCTCCCACACAGTCTTAATTTCCAAGGTACTTAACCACCTTGAAATTTCTCCTTGAGTCTGTAAATTAATCTGGTATGCCTCCTGTTAGTTTCTCTTCTGACTCCACTGAGTTCAGAAACACACTCCTTGCATCATCTTACATAGTTTCCTCTCTCTGTCATGCACTCCTTGCACTTAGCCTAGAGAACTAGACTTAACTCAACACACTCACCGATAGAAAACTATACCTCTATCTCTACAGACGATTTCTAACATTCATCTACAAATCAAATGAATACAAATGACATTCATAACACAATACACATTACATAGAAATTGATAATAGGAAACACTATCATTTTCTATTAATGGTGGAATGTCAAATTACAATGGTGGAGTCTGAGCTACAACTAATTCTTGGCTCTCTGTATCTCTCTCCCTATCTCTTATGCATTTTCCTACGACCCAACTCGTCTAACCTCTACTTAGAATCAATACATCAATTTATACAAGAGGGGTTCAATGAGCTTCCCTCGCAAGCCAAACTAGTGGTCTCAAATCACCATTCTTAATGCCTATCGAAAGGGAAGTTTACAATGATGGAAATCTGCTCCAAATCAGATGCAAATCCACTTTTTTTTTCAGCCTATTAATGGTGACCTTATCTCCATCTTGTTCGAAGGCATATTTTTCTCTTACATCTTGTCTTCATTAAATGGATGGATCTCACCTTAGATTCTCGAGGCAAAATGAGAGGGCGACGCCTCTACTCCCTTGAATGTGCATCACACATGTTAATGAGTTGGCATGTGATGAGGTGGAGCAATGCTTCTGCATCATACTCCAAATCTATGAATGCCATGAGCTCCCTGCTCATGACCTTCCTAGCATGAGTGAAATCCACCTGGATACCAAACTTTCTCTTGGAGTTGTCTCTCGGCTCCTCTGCTTCACTACTTCTGCTGCATCATCCTTGCTTCTTGTGAAGGATCCTTTCTGTCCAGCTTCCTTGTGTTGACCGTTTCTGTTGTTGACCTCGACATCAGCTCCCTGATCTCTTCAACCATCTCATCGAGCTGCTCCATCGGATGGCTCTTCTACTGTAGACTAGCTTGTTGCACTTTTCCCTTGCCTCTGGGTGAATCGTATTGATTCCCCAAGTTTTCCTTCTCATCTTTTGTGTCCTTAGCTCACCACTCTGGTGCAACTTCCACTTCCACTTTTGTAGTCTCTGCATCACTGACCTGTTGCTCATCTTCCTTTCCTGACAGATCGACTCTAGTCAATTCTTCAACTGGCTCCCTTCCAACTTCCACTAGCGATCCGTCGGGATGATGAGTTTCTTTTGGCATGGCTATCTCCTGGAAGCCACCTTTTGGTTCTGGATTGTCTAGCTAATCCTCTAGTGCCTTTCACTCCAATTCCCACTGAGTGAGAAACCCAACTTGGAATTCTCTTGTTGGGACAGATATCTGTATTTGTTCCTTCTCCTCCATGACAGACTCAGCTTGATGTCCTCTTTTTGTCTCTGCAAATTCTATGCTAGCCTCTCCTCAACCACTTAGTAGGAATATCTCGACTCCTCCAATGATCAGAACAGTCCTCTGATCCTCCTTCTTTGTGATGGAAGTTTTTAACTTCTCATCGTCTTCATTCATGTGACTCACAGTCATGCATGAATCTTTGTTTGAGTGAGGTCTCTCTTCTTCCTCCTCTCCACCTATCAGTGAACTCTTGGCTGAGCTCATCTCTTCTCCCTTTCCCACTTGGAAATCTAGGATGTCTCCTCTTCCCACTTGGCAGTTTATGAGATTCATCGACCCCATCTCATTGTCCGCCTAGAAATCTACAAGACCCTTGCCATATCTCTTTCCCTTATGATCAAGGTTTTCAGCATGCCTCAACAACATTTTTAAACTCCGTTGCTTCTCTATGGTCAATAAATTCTGGACATACCACTTTGCTCTCTTCTTCAAAGGGCATTCATACCTCTAATGCACCTTTGCCTCGTGTTGCATCTTGAATGCTAGCTTCTCCATACAGACTCTAATATCTTGGAGTTCCTTATCTATCTCTGCTTTGCTCTTCTACAGGCAGACTTCCCCCTGACCGTGCCCATAGCTTCCAACGTCCATCTTGATTAACCTATAGCCCACCTGTATGTTTACCATATGTCACACACCTTGCAATAATTTTAACAGAGCATCACACTCTACCCCCTTTTCCTACGATATGTAGATAAAACAAGCTCTGATACCACTCTGATGTCAACCTCCCCTCCAAAAGGGCTAATTCGACCTCCTGGTCTAGGATCATTCGATGTGCTGAGTCGAAGAGACTCCTTAGATTCCTCCTGGGAACCCAAAATTATGTCACAAGTCCTTCTTTCTGTCACGTAGGTTATGTGGCACCCGTGGACCCTATCCTTAGTGCTTTCAGAATTCAATGTTGATAGCACTAGCTCTCTATGCTAGGATCCTTCCTTGATGTGACCACAGACTTCGATGATGGGCCAGGTCCCTTCGTGACCCCGTGCTTTAGGAATTTCATGAGCAACTTTCTCCTCCTTCTCGATTCCCAAATCGACGAATACTTCAGGACCAATCTACAATCCATGTTCCCCTCGCGATCAACGACTGTGATCTCTTATGCAAACTCAAAATTCATGAGTTCCTGTCTCGGGTGTTCCCTCATGGACTTTCCCGAACCACATGGATCTCTACCACGTGTCCTCCAGATCTAACGGTCCAGAATGAAATCGCTCTTTGGTACTTCATGAAGATCTTTGTTTGCTCCTGACAAACCTTACGAAGTTCCTTCTCCCAAACCTATCGATCTTCCACCACCTATCTTATCCTCGACGATGGATGATTTCTCCATCTTCAGGAATTTGGAAAGTCCTCAACTTCCTTGCACACTTAGCGTAAATTCCCCTTTCGAGACTTAGATTGTTCTCGAAACTCCTTTAGCACTCCTTGTAGAGTTTTGCACAGACTTCTCTTTATGAATTTTCTCGACCTGAAAACCTTCCAAGGTTCCCAGTTCCTTGTGTTATTCAATGGACTTCTTCTTTCCCTCTTGGAAGTCTCTCTCTCTGCTTTGTTGAGCTTGTAAGGTAAACTTACAACACCTTAGGCGCACTCCTTGCGCTTGGCTCACTTCTTCGACAGTCTCTCCCTTAGCCTTATGGAAAGGTTTAAGTCATCTCCTTTCCTTTGTCTATGCACTTCTTGCGAAGCCTTCCTTTACCAGAATGTTCAACAATTCTGGGATTGTCCAACACCTCCAAATGTGTTTCTTCTATGCACACTCGCACTAACTCGATGCCCCCCTGGCAGAGTGTTTCAGAGTGTTCAATAACTCTGAATTGTGTTTTCTCCCACACAGTCTTTCTTGCCAAGGTACCTAACCACCTTGAAATTTCTCCTCGAGTCTGTAAATTAATCTGCTATTCCCTCCCGACAGTTTCTCTTTTGACTCCATTGAGTTCAGACAGGCACTCCTTGCGTCGGATTATAGAGTTTCCTCTCTCTGTCGTGCACTCCTTGCACTTAGCCTAGAGAACCAGACTTAACTAAACACACTCACCGATAGAAAACTATATCTCTATCCATGAAGATGATTTCTAACATTCATATACAACTCAAATGCATACAAATGACATTCATAACACAATACCCATTACACAAAAATTGATAACAGGAAAAACTGTCATTTTCTATTAATGGTGGAATGTCAAATTACAATGGTGGAGTCCAAGCTACAAATGAGTCTCGACTCTCTGTGTCTCTCTCCCTATCTCCTATGCATTTTCCTACGAACCAAATCATCTAACCTCTACTTAGCAACAATACATCAATTTATTCAAGAGGGTCTCAATGAGCTTCCCTCGCAAGCTAAACTAATGGTGTCAAATCACCATTCCTAATGCATATCAAAAGGGAAATTTACAATGATGGCAATCTACTCCAAATCGGATGTAGATCCATTATGTCGTTAGCCTATTAATGGCGACCTTATCTCCATCTTGTGAGAAGGCATATCTTTCTCTTCCAGCTTGTCTTCATTAAATGCCTGGATCTTGCCTTAGATTCTAGAGGAAAAATGAGAGGGTGACACCTCTCCTCCCTTGAATGTGCATCACGTGTGTTAATGAGTTGGCGCGTGTTGAGGTGGAGCGATGCTTCTGCATCATTAAGACCGAGATATCCATGCCTCTTCCATGGAAATTCCCCTCCAAGAGAAGTTTAATTCTAAGAAGGAGAAGCAATATTTCCAGACTTGTTGGGTAAAAGGGAAAGAGAGAAAGAGAGAAAGAGATGGATTTCTGATTCCTCATCATTTTTGCATAGAGCACACCAACCTGGTCCTTCGATCATCCTTTTNCATCGGGCGAGTGTGGGGAAGAGAGAAGTGAAAGGGGGGGACTAGGAAAACTATGCATGTAAATTTAAATATCTTAGAGACCAAGCCCTAGAGAAATCATTTGATTGAAAGGAACTTAAAAAGGTAAAAGGAAAGCAGGGAAAAGGAGGCATACCCAAAAAAATTCTCAAATCCTATAATTGAGGGGGGCCAGTATGACCGACCGAGGGAGGAAAGAGTCTTTCAGGAGCTTCATGAGCTGACACAATTTCCCGTTCCAAATTTACTACACCCCCAACCACCAATTCTTCTTATTTCAGTTCCAAGGGGTTTATATCTTTTGGCTCCAAATCCATACCTTTTGTCAAAGTAGGAGCTCTCTTACGAGCCCAAATTTAGCTTCTAAAAATCTTGATCATTTCTTTGCCTCCTCTGACTCTTAAAGGGGATCATGCACTTTTTTTCTAGATTCCTAAGAAGGTGACATCGGTCACAATGGAAAGGAACACCGTCATAATCCAAATTTTGGATGAAAGACCTATTACTTGTGACAATATCCAAATCTGCATCCAAGCCTCTACGCAAGATGATGGAGACAAAAATTTGAGCCATGCTATGAGTACACGTCTCTTTGTATGACTAATCAGCATAGAGAAAAGTACCCAGAAGAGTTCGCCATACCGTGAAGCATTTTTCATTCCAAAACTCAAGTGGAGACCTTGAGAGTCTAACCCATATAGGAATAACATCCACCCTTTCTCTTTGAACATCGAAAAGGGGTGACCAGTTTTTTAGCATGGTAGGTGAGGAATCAACAGACCAAGACTTTTGGAGGATATTTTTTGACATCATAAGTTGAAAATAAATTAAAGTACAACCAACCTCATGAAAATGTACCTACCACCGAAGGGGATGAGAGAAGTGAGTACCGGTTTGTTGAGGCACATTCTTGTAAAAATATTTTTCCTAGTCACTACCCATGAACCCTACCAACCAGGGTTAGTTCCTCCATTGATTTGACTTCAGAAAGAAGGACATCCACTCCCACGAATATATTTTTTGTTCTCCCAGACGACTTCACGCTTTGTATTTTCTACTCTTAGGATTTGAGGAGGAATCTAAGACTCTATGTCCTTTTCTACCATCCTGTGAAACAGTAGGAGGAGTCATGGATGAAATAGTTTCATCCCCTTAGGGTTTCCAAAACCTTAAATAAATGAGGAGTTCACTATGAAATCACCAAAGAAAAAATCCCGAGGCGGAGAAGGGGAACCCCGAAAAGGACCCGACAACAAACCAGAAAAAGAAGCATTGTCCCGAGACAATCTTAGGAAAGGATGCAGAAAAAAAAAAGACTTAAAGGTTGGAATCTATGCTTCACTGTTACCCTCATTGGGGCACGAGGTACGATCAGATCCCAGAACGTCAAAGAGGGGAAGAGATCAAGTCGTGTCCGTCCAAAAAGGAAACTGAAGAGGAATCCATGAGAAAGCAACACCTATCAACTAAGGAACCAAAATCGAGACTACCAACCCTAGCATAGGGGGAAAGGATACATAACTCTGAAAACAAAAAAGGGACAAAAACACTGGCATGAAGAAGGAGTAGGGAAAGAGAAAAAGAAACGGTGGAGACATGTGTGAGGCCTAAGGCCCGAGGACGGAAGANAACTTGTGATCTGTTCTTTATCCCTTAAAGTTTGTTGTAAAAAAAATTATCAGGGCGGTTGGATTTTACCAACCTTTTTAAGGCCAATTTTTTGAACGGGCTCACCAAACGCCTACAATTGAAAGAGAGAACTTTCATGGGTCCACCCCTTCTGGGGCTGGAAATTCTATAATTTCCCCTATAATGGATAGCTTTCTTCCAGCTACCATGTCTACCAACGCCTTTGTTTGATATTTAATGAGAAAGTATTTTTGACCGCTTCCTAGATGACCAGAAAGGAGTGTCAGGTTGGCACCAATGCCTGCACTCCCATTACTAATTCCACCTGAGTCATTGATTAGGAAATTTATAAGATGGTACCTCAAATTGTCCTCTTCATGAACTAGAGAGGAATCTGGGGCAGAGGGGGATGAAAGGGCCAGATTAGAGCCTTCAACTAGGGAGCATCGGGCGAGTGTGGGGAAGAGAGAAGTGAAAGGGGGGGACTAGGAAAACTATGGATGTAAATTTAAAGATCTTAGAGACCAAGCCCTAGAGAAATCATTTGATTGAAAGGAACTTAAAAAGGTAAAAGGAAAGCAGGGAAAAGGAGGCATACCCAAAAAACTTCTCAAATCCTATAATTGAGGGGGGCCAGTATGACCGACTGAGGGAGGAAAGAGTCTTTCAGGAGCTTCATGAGCTGACACAATTTCCCGTTCCAAATTTACTACACCCCCAACCACCAATGCTTCTTATTTGAGTTCCAAGGGGTTTATATCTTTTGGCTCCAAATCCATACCTTTTGTCAAAGTAGGAGCTCTCTTACGAGCCCAAATTTAGCTTCTAAAAATCTTGATCATTTCTTTGCTTCCTCTGACTCTTAAAGGGGATCATGCACTTTTTTTCTAGATTCCTAAGAAGGTGACAGCGGTCACAATGGAAAGGAACACCGTCATAATCCAAATTTTGGATGAAAGACCTATTACTTGCGACAATATCCAAATCTGCATCCAAGCCTCTACGCAAGATGATGGAGACAAAAATTTGAGCCATGCTATGAGTACACATCTCTTTGTATGACTAATCAGCATAGAGAAAAGTACCCAGAAGAGTTCGCAATACCGTGAAGAATTTTTCATTCCAAAACTCAAGTGGAGACCTTGAGAGTCTAACCCATATAGGAATAACATCCACCCTTTCTCTTTGAACATCGAAAAGGGGTGACCAGTTTTTTAGCATGGTAGGTGAGGAATCAACAGACCAAGACTTTTGGAGGATATTTTTTGACATCATAAGTTGAAAATAAATTAAAGTACAACCAACCTCATGAAAATGTACCTACCACCGAAGGGGATGAGAGAAGTGAGTACCGGTTTGTTGAGGCACATTCTTGTAAAAATATTTTTCCTAGTCACTACCCATGAACCCTACCAACCAGGGTTAGTTCCTCCATTGATTTGACTTCAGAAAGAAGGACATCCACTCCCACGAATATATTTTTTGTTCTCCCAGACGACTTCACGCTTTGTATTTTCTACTCTTAGGATTTGAGGAGGAATCTAAGACTCTATGTCCTTTTCTACCATCCTGTGAAACAGTAGGAGGAGTCATGGATGAAATAGTTTCATCCCCTTAGGGTTTCCAAAACCTTAAATAAATGAGGAGTTCACTATGAAATCACCAAAGAAAAAATCCCGAGGCGGAGAAGGGGAACCCCGAAAAGGACCCGACAACAAACCAGAAAAAGAAGCATTGTCCCGAGACAATCTTAGGAAAGGATGCAGAAAAAAAAAAGACTTAAAGGTTGGAATCTATGCTTCACTGTTACCCTCATTGGGGCACGAGGTACGATCAGATCCCAGAACGTCAAAGAGGGGAAGAGATCAAGTCGTGTCCGTCCAAAAAGGAAACTGAAGAGGAATCCATGAGAAAGCAACACCTATCAACTAAGGAACCAAAATCGAGACTACCAACCCTAGCATAGGGGGAAAGGATACATAACTCTGAAAACAAAAAAGGGACAAAAACACTGGCATGAAGAAGGAGTAGGGAAAGAGAAAAAGAAACGGTGGAGACATGTGTGAGGCCTAAGGCCCGAGGACGGAAGA
>JZKD02S1604879.1:518387-533061 GCA_000966675.3 Picea glauca | reverse complement strand
AACTAAACACGAACTTCGAGGGTGGCGGCTGGATGCTCATGCTCCATGGTAACATGAATGGATAGCCTGCTGACAGAGTCTTTAAGACTCTGCAGCAGGCTGGATATTGCTCGCCGTACATCAGCACTAATGAATTTACTGTTTAACAGTTACTGATAACTAGGTTATTACAACAAATGTGGCCATTTATAAATTTGTCCTCCTAAGATCACCACAGTACCCAGGTGTTCAGAAAGCATTCCTTTTTCTCTTGTGGCGATCGCATTGTCTTAATTTGTTGGCAATCTCTGCAACTGTCGTGTTTAGATGGCGGTCTTGGGATCGATATTGGGATGTACGGCGGCCAGACAGGCGCCGCCGCCGCCACCACCTGCAGCTCCTCTTCAACCTTCTCCTCGCCCTCTATTATTTCCAAAGGAGTTTCTCCGCAATTTCACAGTCACTAGACGGCCACCTCTCCTGGTTACCCCGAACCGCCCTACTCCCAGCGAACCTCTTTATCTTACCAACATCGACGATTCATTTTCATCAAGGGTTCATGTCAATGCACTTTTGTTTTATCCACCAGTACACCGTGAGATTTCCATGAATAGTAATGGAAAGAATGATAAGGATCCAGTCGAAGTTATTGGAGAGGCTCTGGCCAAGATTCTGGTGGATTACTATCCCTTCGCTGGAAGATTAAGAAAAACCGATAAGGGCAAGCTTAAAATGGACTGCACTGGTGAAGGGGTTCTTCTTGTAGAGGCCGATGCAGATATTTCCTTGGAAGACTTGGGAGATCTCTCTCCACCTATTCCTCGTGCTCTTGACTTTATAAATAACGCTCAAGCATCGGATCCCCTCAGAAACTCTCCACTTCTTCTTTGTCAGGTTGGTATTTATGGTTGTCAATTAGTTAGGAGAAAGCAGAGTCACCATGGCTGGCTGCACTACTTTGAATTATGGATGTATATATTTGTAATACTTGCAATTGCATTTAGTTTGAGTGTTTTGAGTTTCATAAGAAATTTAAGGTGGATTGCGGTGTTTTAATCGATAACACGAAGAAATGTGAGAAAATACTAATAATTGCAAGTCCATAAGCCGTCATCATTTGTTTACATGGTATGGAATGATATTTTAAGTTTGAATCTTTCACAGGTAACGCGTCTACAATGCGGAGGCTTCATATTAGGTTTGCATTTGAGCCACTGCGTGACTGATGGCGTTGGAATCGCCCAGTTCTTGATAGCTCTGAGTGAAACAGCCAGAGGGGCAGCAACACCTACGGTTCCTTCAGTTTGGAATAGAGAAATCCTTCGACCCAGAGCGAAGCCTACGGTGAAATCCCCTGGCCTCGACCGTCTATATTACGATTTTATACATAAGTATCAAAAACCAGTTGTGCCAGATCGTGCAGAAGAGGAAATGAGCTCAAAATCGTTCTATTTTGGCCCAGAAGAAATTGGAGCTTTAAAACGGCAGGTAAAGGGGGTCAAGCACTGCACCACATTCGAAGTAATAGCGGCTTGCTTGTGGCAATCGAGAACAAAGGCTCTCAATATCCCTGCCCACCAAGACTCGATATTATTGTTTCCCTACAACGCCCGTTCTCGACTTCGACCGCGTCTTCCCGCGGGCTACTATGGGAATGTAATAGCCGGCGGCTACGCTAAGACAAGAGCCCAAGATCTCACGGACCAACCATTGTCTTTCGCCGTTAAATTGATTAACGAAGGCAAAAAAAGGGTGAATGAAGAATACATTCGATCTATGATAGATTTGGCGGAGCTGAATGGGCGTCCACTCAGTCCACCGCATGGTTGTTACATCATTTCGGACGTTTCCGATATTGTACTCGCTGGCGCAAAAGCCGACTTCGGGTGGGGAAAAGCAGTGTATGTGTGTCCTGCTTCTTCCCCGGTACCCAACCTTTCATATTTGATGAGGCCCTCGAAGAAAGACTGTGAAGGAATCAAAGTCCCTGTTTGTTTGCCGTCGAAGGCTATGAAAATATTTGAAGAAAATATCAATACAGTAATCAACGGCTGCATGCAGGCATAGGATCCGCTAGGGCAGTATTGTGGCACCGTAGATTGTTTCGTTGCTTTTCTCTAAGATTGTGAATGTGGCTTCCCTATTTGAAAGTTGTTTCTTAAAAATATATAGATGTATTTGGGCATCCTGTTAAAATATATCTTAGATATTTTGATTTTGATTATTAAATTTGTAGTGTCACAAGGGTGTGTGTTCACATAAGTGAGTTGCTTTATTAGTCCCTGCCAGGAGAGGGACTCTTTTTCTCAAAAGAAAAATTGCTCTTATATATAAAAAGTCAAGTCTCTTTGCAATTCGAAATTTTGTCATAGCGATTACACTCAGAAACAAATTACGAGTACAGTGAGTCTCGAACGAACAATGGAGTATCAAGTACCTCTTCGACTAAGAGGTACTTCTGCCTTTTATCTTCCAGCTTTTTGATATAGATATAAATATCCACGGATGCCCTCCCACTGGCTTTGGAGTTGTATTACTTCTCTAAGTCGTCCTCTACAGATTCTAACTCGAGTAATCTCAACTTCTTTTGTACTTTCTCCTAACCAATTACTTTGTGTTTTAAAGCTTTCATTAAAAAAACCATCCCTTGAAAGTCTTGATGCATATGTCGAGTCCTTTTGTAGAAAATACAACGAAATGGAAGGCCCAAATAGTAAGTTTTTGGCCGTAAATATTTCCTCTCCACTCAATATCGAGTGCTTCCAATAACCCATTCTGAACATCAAATTCAACCCGTATTTTCCCCATTCTCCTATCAAATCCTGAACATCAAATTCATTCCCTATGGCTACAAAGCCGCCCTCATTCTAGAATTGTATCGACAAGCCAAGTAAGAGCACCCAAATGTGTCTGTACTTGAAATACTCTGGCACAAGGTCAAAACCCACTCTCCATATTTTCAACCCAGGTGTCCCGTAAAACTTTCATAGCATCTTCTAATGATTTGAAAATGAAGCAATACCACCCCCTAGTTAGAGTCACTGTTTTCGGGGCATACCCAAGCAACGAAGACCAATTGTTCGCCACTCAACCCGAAATACCTTTTTAGTGCATCACTCTATAAGTAAACCTTCCAACTAATGCACACATGGCCAGATTGCATGATTCCTCTAGACCAATGTCCCCTGCGAGTACCATTTTGTGCCTACCCTTCTTCAGTTTCCCTGGCTTCTTCATTTTCCAATCCAGCTGACTAGCCCTTTGAGTCGCACAGTGGTCATCAAGTTTTTCCTGTGTAGTTTCACCATTCAACTTCACTACACCACAAATGTCGCCTTCTGAGGCTCCTTTCTCAAATACAAGTGATGGTTCACCTCCTGTCTTTTCCTCCAGTGAGAGAGAATGAAGATAGGGTTCACTTCCAGTCTTGAAACCATGTACTACTGCACAACCACCCAGTTGACCAGTATGTTGTCTCCCCCCCAATTCGGTAGATCATAAGTGATCTGGACGGATTCCCTCAATTTCCTTGAGATGCACCCTAGCACTCATGCCAAGAACTAGCTCAAACCCATCAACATGTTTGTAATGTACCTCAAATTTGTCAAAAAAAAAAAAAAAAAATCTATGAGGCATTAATCTCCAATTTCATTCTTATATGATTGTTGATTAAGGAAAGAAATCTTTGTTAAAGTTATAATTTTCTTTGACGTGACTTAAGTCTATCCTACCACATGGTGCCATCTACATACCTATCTAACTTGTTGGATGTAGAAACTTATACGATAAATTCTCCAAGGGTTTTAGTAATTTCCCTTTTAGATCCCAACCCACACACCTATATACATAACTATCTATACCACGAACTAGACTTAGGTATTATAGTCCTAGTCTCTCTTTACACAAGGGATCCTTAAGGGTTACACACAATACTATTTGATTTTTCCAATCGAAAACAAATATTGGTTTACTATTTAATTTATATACGTATAACCACCGGGTTGGAGCTATTTTATGCAGTTGAAAGAAATGCCTTAGTGGTAAGTGCTTAGCATTAAGAACATGGTCCCGATTATATATAGGACTCTGATTTGTCATATTCCAATCTCTTTACCCAATAGAGTTTGGGTAACGATATCTTGAGTTAACTTCGGCTTAACCAATCAATGTCCCAACAAATCCTTCCCTCGAATGAATAACTCACTGTAGCAAGGCAGTTGAAGTATATGAGATTCCAACTTGTCAAATCTTGAAGGAGCTCATTTACTTTGCGAATGTTTTGATGTGAAAGAATGGACTATTGTCAGAGGGAAGTTAAGGCTTTGCATCCATTGTTTAATGACAAACTTATGTACGCGATTTCCAATACTCTTACCTGGCCCCTCATCCATTCCAGTCACGCCAACTCTGCCCTTGTCAAATGGCTAGGCCGCCCTTCGTACTTCAACATTTAATCGCATAGGTAAGGTTTCTCTTAGGGTTTTAATGTGTTTATTGTGTCATTGTGAATTTTACAAAAGGCTCTGCATATTTCTTTCTTACTGGAGCATTTCATTGATTTGGGGAAAAATGTTACCCGGAGGAATGACAACGCCATTCGCCCTCCCTGGTAAGCTTTTAGTTAGATCTGTGATCTGGTTAAGTAGTGAGGTTTGAAATTCTTTAAGTATAGTAACAGAATCCTCAAGTTAAACTTACTTGTTCTTTCTTGAACCTATCATTATCGTTACTCTCTACAACCTTCTTGGATTGCTTCCTGTTTTGGTATGTAATGGCTACTGTGGATTTATTCTTTAATTTCTTGAGTAGTCTCGGCATCATGAACCCTTGTTCTGTCTTATGGAATTTACACCTACAATGTTTCTTTGGGTAAAAACATTCCCAAGTTTTCATAACCCGAATGTCGTTATTCTCTTAAGGTCTCTCCGCTGGAGTAAGTAGAGGTTGGATAGTAAGCTTGTCATGGAACTGTGCCTAGTCTTAGTATGGAGTAAGTTTATTTTATAAAACAAACACACCCATTGCAAGTTCTCTCCTATCTGATCTGTCAAGGAAAAGTGGTTTTTTGTGTTTTCACTTCCTTTGGTTCTGTAACTTACGATTATCGTTACCCATTACAGTCTGTAAGTAAATTTTGATGTTGAAAACTCGTGAGACTGTGCGAGAGTCGCATTTTCTTTCTTTTTTGTCTAACACATTATTGTCTGGTGTCACTACTATGTGACCGCTGCAATTATCAAACAGTTTATTAAATATACCCTACGACATATGAAGTCCTTTTCTTTCACAGACGTTATTTGTCATTATCGTTACCTACATCATTTGAATTCAGTAGAAAGGTATCTTTGTATCGATTGTTGAATTTATAAAACTACTACCCTCGGTAATTTGGTTCTGAGGGGTTTTAAACTCAACAGTTAGGTAGTCTATGTTATGAGTGAAAGGGTTATAATATGTCTTCACATCGTTTGAAATTTAAGGAAAACTAGTATTGTTGATTGTTTCATTTCATTAAATATGTTGGCGACTGGGTAGAATTTCCTTTTTATTAGTTTTATTCATTCTAGACATTTGGTGTGTATCACTAATGATGGGCCCTATTGATGCGAGGGTACCCATCAGGTTGTCATTGGACCATCTTCCCTCAGCCCGGACGTCGATCCAGTCAGATAGCAACAAGTAAAGGACGCACGTCTGTAACTCTTGAGTTGAGTGCCACTCTGGAATACTCAGTTACTTCTTTTGTCATTCTGTTGATAATTTTTCCGTCTATTTTCTTTCATACAAATACTAATATGAATGTTAAATCCTTCCATGGTTTTTCTTCCGTGCAAACATTTTGGGTGTTTCGTTCCTATTTTCGGAGCAAAAGGTATTCGAGTTCCCTTTGTAAACCTTACAGGAATTCGAACAGTGAAGGACACAGTTTCACTCTATACTTATAGATATTTGGTAGTCTCGTTCGATTACCCGTAATGGCTAGGACTAGAAGAATTCCCAAATCGCATTCTTGGTATCTGGTCTGGTTTCTATGTGTAATAACTCCTTTGAAGTTTAATCTACATGACTTCCCTTATCTATTTGTTGTAATATAAAGACTGTTGGATGATTTTATTCACCAATTCTGATTTCATCATGTTCTTGCAATTTATTTATCGTGACTGTAGTCCTGAATTGCATACTCAGTATCAAGTGTCTGTATCGTCTGAACCTATAGTTATGTGTTGTATGGAAATGAACTAATGTATCTCCGAAGATCTACATTTTCTAATTCAAATCTGTTGTGCCAACATAGTCCTATCATTTTAATTTCGCTATATGAGTCTCCGGTATTGTTTTACTTTCCTTCGATATTTAGTGAATATCGTGGCTCTATATCTTCCTCAGTATATGATACGAAAGTGTATTTTCTTCCTTACTTTCGATTTTCGAATTAGCATGGATATGATTGAAAATCTAGTTTACTTAATATGTTACCGTATATTCATTCACCTACAGGTCTGTAAACATATGACCGTAGGTACATGGCTACATTATTCAATTTCATTTATGCTATAAAGATAGATAAATCTTGATCTGTAAAACAATTTATTGAGAGGTTTCAGATTCTTTATTCAATATTTTCATTTACACAATTGTAGTTACATGCCTGTTGGAACGAATTATTTACTTATATAATATAGGAACAAAGCTTTGTTTATAAGGGTTTTTTGGTTGCAGACATTCAATTCTTAGTTCTTTCTATAACGTCCGCGCAGATTTCTAACTGTATCTATACATATATATATATATATATATATATATATATATATATCGTGGAATCGATATTATTTCGTATTAGTTCTCATTCAACTCTATGCGAGAATGGAAGTCTTGATTAAGTAATATGATTCTGAATTTTAATTACAAGAATGTACATACACATGTACATGGACTTGATTTAAGTTCCATTTATACATAGATAGTTTTGTCTAAGGAATTTTCAGTACACTGGGAAAGTACCCTACAGTTTTATTACTGTGTAAAAATAATTTAGCCTACAGAAAGAACATTTCCAAAATTTATTCATTCATACACTTTCAGCGAATAAAAGTAATTATAGCATTCATTCAGTATTAAAATCGATAGAAAAGAGTCATTCAGCGAAATTCTCTTGAGGTGTTCGGTCATTTATTTTAAGCTTCTCACAATCAAACAGATTTCATCCATGAAAAAGTTCCAATTCAAAATTAAGAGATGCACTACATCAAATATATAATCATTCAAACAGAGAAGGAATAGGTTAACATATATGAACCAATTCATGGAAAGACAAAGGGAACAACCATGTTCCTCCCAACCGTAGAACAGGGCAGCCAAATCACTTGTCATGTTCACCCCCTAACATGACCATGAATCCTTGAGGGCTAACTCGGAACTCCTCCTCAGCAAATGTTGTCAACTTCAGAAATATTCTTCTTGCCTTACACTCATCAAGTAGTTTTCATAACAACAAGCAATCAGTAACATTTTCCTCTAGCATTCTAGGTAACGTCTTGCCTCCTCACATATGTTATATATTCCAAACCAAAAATGCCTAGGTCTTTTTCCCCTTGGGAACTTTTGCAGCTTTCCAAATCCCTGATTTTCAAGGGCTTCCAATGGTCAAATTCCTGATTTTCCACTTGTAACAATAAGCCTTCAGGTAGTTCCAACATGTTCCCCACTCATGGAGTCATGGTCAGTTGATTTCAACATGGTTGTTCCATTTGTCCTCCTGCAATAATTATAAAATATTTTGTTTCATACAAGTTTCATAGTCAAGAAGTTGGTTGGTTCAAATCAGGTCTCTATCCAACAGTCACAATCATTAAATACAAATAATTAAATTTGAAATTCGGAATTGCCAAAAATGGCAAAAAATTTCCAATTTCGAATTTACCAAAAACAGAATAATTTTCCTAAGAAATTTCAAACTTAAAATAAATTATTTTTGGGGATGTCACAATGTTTGTCCTTGGTAAAAATCACGTCATTTGACCCACCCCTAACAATTCTTGTCTTGTTTCTTAAATCCCAGTTTGTCTCCGTAACACCTCATCTTCCAGACTCATTAAAGCTCTGACCTCTACTTCCATTGATTAGGTAATCTTCCATGTTCTACCACGAGTTACTGTAACTTGCCACCATTACTGTAAACCTTCATCTCCAACTCTAATTATCGATTAGAGTCGATCTCATATTATTTTTTCCACCTAATATGTTTTATCCTATGCTTTTTTGGAAACTTTTTATTAATGTAAGTTTAGAAGAAAATGTAAAATTATTTTTGAATTATTGTTTTTTATGGATTTAATTTTTTATTCATCCATATCTCATGATGGGACGTTATTACACTTGGTGTGTTCACATACTTTTAGAGTATTTGTCACTGTTAAAAATTAATTAAAAAATAAATAAATATAAATTTTACATGCCAAACACTCAACACTTTGTATTTATTACTATTTCAAGTTTATGTATATCATTGCATGCACTTCCCTTGTTCATCACTACAGTCGATGGTCCTATGCACTACCCTTGTGTCAGCTTCTCATAGTGCCACACAAAATCCTACGTGCACCCTCCACCTCCATCTGCATCTACTTGGTATGCTTTATAAGTGTACGGGTGAATAGTCTCCACCTACATTTGCATCTACTTGGTATGGTATATGTATGGGTCTATATGTGTATGGGTGAATGGTCTATGTTTATGTTCTTATCCTTGGTCTTATTTTTCAAATAAGGTTATGGGAATACCAGAACTTTATAATTATACACAAAGGTGAAAGAAACTTGCTACATGTTACTGTGCATTCATTTAGCATATATTGTTTCTCTATTATTCATTCCCTTCCTTCCATAGGGATAAATTTCTCACAACTAATCTTTCTATTTGTATAGCTAGAGAAATACAATGATTCATGAACTAACCTATGTTCATTAAAATCTCTCTCTGAAATTTGCAAGGGAAATAATTATTTAATAGCTTGACTCCTGTTGGGCTCCAAAATCACTAGTAAAAGAACTGCAATGGATGCAACATTAATAGTAGCAATGGATGCAACATTAATAGTACCTAGACAATGAGGAAAAAATATTATCTGATTACTTATTCAATATTATGCTTTAGATAGTTTGTAACTAATAAGAATTGGATTCATGTGATGAATATATTATTGAATATGAGTTCATCTATTAGGAAATAATGAAAAATACCTAAGAGAGAGTAAGGTGAATAATTTTGATGCTCCTTAAACTCTCTGGATGGCTTGTCTTTCTTGCAAGTATGAAGATAAAGCACATAGGCCCTTAAACTATTTTAATCCATCAAGGTTATTAAGACTTAGTTATTTTATTTTATTATAGATCTTGACAAAGTGCCCTCCATACCATTATAGGCATTTATGTTATTCTCTTTTCTCATCCATGAAAGCTCTTATGACAATTTTAACCTACAATCCCATTTATTTATATTAATAGGATTTCTGTCACTTTCTTCTTTGATACCCCACTCAGGAAGCATTGGAAAAAGTTAAGCAAAGGCCAACATGTTTATTCATCATGTTGAGAGGCATGCATGAAACTAAAAATCAAACATACTATCATAATTATGTACAGGATGAAGCCAAATTCTCTCTTTCTCATGAGATCATTAAATATATAGGAAAATAATACCTATGTATTATCTCCATCTCCTTGATATGTTTTGGGGAAGCTTCATTATTTTTCCATGTGTGTTTTTTTAATATAATTTGGGACAACTTCATTATATCTCCCTTGATATGTTTTGGGGAAGCTTCATTATTTTTCCATGTGTGTTTTTTTAATATAATTTGGGACAACTTCATTATTTTTACAGTTGTGTTTTTTTAATATATTTTGGGACAACTTCATTATTTTTTCAGATGTGTTTTTTTTTAAGACTATTTGATACATGAAAATAAAAATCAAACATACTATCATAATCATGTACAGGATGAAGGAAAAATATCTCTCACAAGAAAGACGAATGATATTCATGCAGATACTATGATTTCAAATGAAATACGAAATACCTTGGAGAATCTTGGAAATATTAATTACAAGTCGTGAGATTTACACTTACGAAATACCTTGGAGAATCTTGGAAATATTAATTACAAGTCGTGAGATTTACACTTACGCAGAATTTGTCTGTCACAAGAAAGCAAAGACGTTACACAATCAGACACACAAAGCGGGAGTGTTGGCAGGAGCAATATTAAATGAGCCAATCGTTATCTTTCTCGAGCCTTGTTATGCATATAAGAGTCAGTCTTATTTATTGTTGTCTTAATTGTTTGAATCAGTTATCTTTTTCAGGAAGTTTTAGTCTTAGTCTTTATAGATATTTGAGTCTGTAGGTAGTCGATATACATATACACAGAGAATAGAGTCGAGAGTCAGCAGCAATAGTAGTTGTGAAGATAGTTGAAGAATTCTAAGAGCACAAGCTCTGTGTTACTTAAAGTCTGTAGATGTTGTTGAAGCCGAAGTTCTACACAATTATTGTATTTTTTATTAGCGTGCAACACCCATATTTGATAATATATATCAAGTATTTTTTGTGTTGATGTATTTATGAGTTTATATTGTGTTCAAACACTTTGTAAATATCTTCTCTCTGTTTTTGAACAAGTTTAAGTAGGTTCATAAGCTCTTGAATCTACACTAAAAGTATTTATGTGAGTTTATCTGTTGAAGAGTAGCACAATATCAATAAATTATTTTGTTTAGTGTTAGTATCAAAGCATGCAGTAAATCGTGTAGTCTGTGAAATGCATCGTAAGTCCTGAGAGTTCAGCGACAAAGAATTTAATTGCACAGTCGTTGCAGCTATGTCGTGCAGAGTTTGTCTGCGCGCTGTAGATCTGAGATTTGGTATTAGAGAAGGTTTATCAGAGTAAGTTTCAAGAGAAACAACTTTGTTGTAAAGTGAAATCATGGCTTCTACTTCAAATCTGCAACCTCCCACTTTTACAAGAAAAAATTATGAGTTATGGTCATTAACCATAAAGACATTATTTTGGGGTCAATATGTATGGGAGATGGTCGAGAATGGCTATGTGGAACCAGCAGATCAGGCATTGTACAATTCCCTCAGACAAGTTGAAAATGATGCCTTGAAATATTAAAGGAAGAAGGATGGAAAGGCTATGTTTTACATACATCAAGCCATGCATGAGAGCATACTCCCAAGAGTTGCATCAACAAAGCAATCCAAGGAAGCATGAGACATATTACAAACCTCTTATCAAGGTATGGAAAAATTCAAGACTTCAAAACCTCAAATTCTTAGAAAAGATTTTGAAACTTTGTCAATGAAAGACTCAGATTCAATAGAATCATTTTACACTCATGTTATTGACATTATAAATCAGATTAAGTCTCATGAAGAAACCATAGAAGATAGAAAAGTTGTTGAAAAGGTACTTAAGAATCTTCCTCCTAAATTTGATACCCTTGTTGTGAACTTAGAAGAGAACAAAAAAAACATAAACATGATTCCCTTGTTGTGAACTGAGAAGAGAACAAAAACATAAACATGATTCATTGTTAAGAATATATTCACTATTGAGATTATAATATTAAGAGCTTTTAAGTTCTTTTTCTTTTCCCTCAAAGGATGGAAGTCATTGTTTTCTGACACATCCCGTGCATCCATTATCCCAAGGGATGGATAAGACTTCCCTCAAAGCCGCGTCATGAATCATTCCCTCAAAGCTTTGATGGAAGTCATTGTTTTCTGACTTCATTATCCCAACAGAAGACTTCCATCAAAGCTGCATCATGACTCATTCCCTGGAAAGTTATGATGTTATGTCTATCCATCCATTTCTCCACTGGTGAAAATTTATGTTTCTCTCCAGCTGGCCATTAATGATAAACTTATAAACTTGTGGCATTTCCTAAGATTATAAAGTTATAAACTTGTGGCATTTCCTAATGATAAACTGGTGACATGCCAGAAAGAAATTCTATCAATTATAAACTTGTGGCAGGGTAGGGGTAAGCAAATGACTAAGTTTATCCTCACTCACAAAATATTCCATACCAACAAACTAATTATTAACTAATACATGATTTCCAATACCTTACATTATTAACTAATAATACATGGTTTCCAATACCTTAAATGCATTTATACCACATCGACCGACCATCCAACGACTTGCGGTTACTCGCGAATGCTGCCAATGGCCTCCGCCAGTCTTGCGCGTATGTTGTCCCGTCGTTTGGGCATTCAATTGGGAGGTATTAATTCACGGCACGTTAGTAGTTGGAAGAGCCTGCCGAAATCGAAAGTCAATTTTGAATATGCAAATGGCGGCAAGATGGAAGAGCATGCTGAAAACTACATTCAATTTTGAATATGCAAACGGGCGGCCGATTGGTAGCTTATTTTTCAATGAAAATCTCAAACAAATCTGCAATTATGTTTAGCAATTGGATAAATGTGAGCACTCTCTGCCTGGGCAGGTATGTTTTCATAGCGATTCTGCAACTGTTTTCGATGGGCGTGTTTTATGGTTCAGGATACACGACGTCCTGCGTGAGTTAGCAGTTCAGATTTCAGAGCACGAAGAAAACTTCAGGTTTTGACAACATTAAAGGAAAATGAATGTTCAGGATGGACTTGGCTTCCGCAGTCAATGAGCTCTCTGGAAATTTGCTCACTGATTGTTGGAAACAATAATATTATAGAAATTCCAAGAAGGCCGATTGGGGTATGATCTCTCTTAAGGTTCTAGATCTGAGTTGGATGTCCCTCCAATCATTGCCCGAGAATGTAGCACACGTCCCTTTGACAATGGTGCCTGCATCTCTCACAAATCTTGTGAATCTTCAAATCCTTATTCTTTCTAGATCTAGAATCACAAAACTCCAAGAAATGGGCACAAGATTTGGACAACAAACTCACAAATCGCAGTTTACAGTGAGGAGATTTGGCACAAGATTTGGACAAAAGGAATCTCTCAAAGCAGTTTACACAACCCGCAACCCGGAGAGAATTGAACATAAGTCTGATTGAAAAACTAATTTTATCCGTAGTGACACTGCATCGACAATGTTTAGAGTTTTGGACACTATTTGCGGTTTATGGTGCGGAAGGATAAGCAGCTCAAACCAGTTTTAGATCATTTCTAATTTCTAAACAATATTCCCAAAGTGGTCTTCACGTTCATAATAGCCACCTATTTTGGGTGTTGCTTCCCATTGTAATCGAAAGACCCCGTGGTACAATTTACAGAGAGATCCATATCCACGAGTTATTTGGAATTGGATATATTTGATTGTGTGACACTATACACTCACGAGAATGGGAGTTTTTTTTTACTCTTTTCATTAATATCCCTAGAGAATGGAAACTTAGAAACAATGATTAGTTAATAATAGAGAAAACCTAATAATGGTTCCAACAGTATAATGGTTTCAACGGTCCAAAGTGTTTATCCTCCTATATAATGTACTCTTTTGATTTAATAAAATGCTGAGTGTTTTTTTGCCTTGATAGCCTTCAGGTGTTCTCGAGGAAAGATCGAGAGCCTTCATTCTCGATTGCCAGAGAAGTACTTGTTGTGTATTCTTATCGATGGGATAGCTGCTAAAATTTAAATGTTTCCTGGAGGGGATCGCTGCTAAAATTTAAATGCTTCTTGGAGGGGATCGCTGCTAAAATAATTCTGATCTGTGTGGGATCGTTGGGATCGCGACAGTCATCTAGAGGAGATATCACTATTAGATCACTAGGATGAAATAATTTTTTTTGGATCGCTGAGCAATAGGTTGCTTATGGCCAGTCTCACGGTTTATTTCTCGCATTGGTCAATTCACTGTTCTTGATTCGTTTTCTGTAAGATCCAAGGAGTAGTTAACTCTATTAAAATTCCATGTTATATATGAGTGGGCAGAGGCAAAGAAAAACCGAAATACACACAGCAAATGGTGATTTTTATTGAACACATAGCTGAATTGTTACAATGCTTGATTTTATAGACGGAGAAGAAGCTTCTGGAGCCTCCCGAAACCATCTGGAGTGTTGGTGGAAGATTCAAGAATGTTTACAAGAGGCGGTGGATGAACAGTGTCGGTGGTTGATCAGTGGTTGAGTAGAATGTTCTGAATTTAATGGCCGTAGAAATTACGTATTCCAACACTCCCCCCTAATTTCTACTACTAATTACATTAATATTTACAATGCCCAATGCTTCTCTTAAATACTCAAATTGGTCTTGTGCTAAAGCCTTTGTAAATATGTCTACAAGTTGCTCATTTGATCTACAATGTTGTAAGATGAGTTCTCCATTGTTGACAAGTTCTCGAATGAAATGATATCTTGTGTCGATATGCTTTGTCTTCTTGTGAAAAACATGATTTTTTGATAGTGCAATGGTGGACTTGTTGTCACAGTAGATTGTAGTAGCCTTTTCTTGATTGTGCATTAGATCCTTCAAAATTCTTCGCATCCAGACTGCTTGACATGTTGTTGATGTACCTGCTACATATTCTGCTTCTGCTGATGAGATTGTCACTATTAGTTGCTTCTTTGATGCCCATGCCACAACTCCTGTTCCAAGATGAAATGCATATCTAGATGTGCTCTTTCTATCATCAATGCTTCCTGCAAAATCACTATCTGTGTATCCAACCAA
>JZKD02S1604879.1:506684-516710 GCA_000966675.3 Picea glauca | reverse complement strand
GAATATTTGATTTGTCATACCTTTGAGATGCTTGATTGTAATTGCTTTCCCTTGAGTTGAAATTTTGATTTCTCCTTCCTCCTGGGTCTTGATACTTTCTTTCTTCTCTTTGAAAATTATTTCTTCCTCTTTCTCTTCCTCTGAAACTTGGATTTCCTCTTCCTCTGCCTCTGCCAAATGTCATTTGTGTTTTAAAGGAATGCTCCAATGAGGTATTTTCATTCCTGTTCAACCTGTCTTCATAATTTTTCAAGGAGTCAACCAACTCATCCATAGAATATTTAGTTAAATCTTTAGATTCTTCAATTACCACAACAATTGCATCAAATTTTCTAGGCAAACTTCTTAAAACCTTTTCTACAACCTTCTGATCTACTAGCTCATCACCATTTTTCCTTATTTGATTAACCAACTCCGTAACACGATATGCAAACTGATCTATTGAATCACAATCTTTCATTTGCAAGTTTTCAAATTCCCTTCTAAGTGCTTGGAGTTTGGCAATTTTTACCTTGCTAGTGCCTTGATAAGCTGTCTCTAGAATGTCCCATGCTTTCTTGGTTGTAGTGTCTGGTTTAATCCTTCCAACAACCGAATCGTCCAACACTTGTCCAATTATCTGCAAAGCCCTTTTGCTCTTTTGTCTATTTTCATCAAGCTTTTTCTTTTCATCAACACTCAAAATAGACTCATCTTGTGGTTCAGTATAGCCATTCATTACTTTATCTGTTAGCTCATATGAATCAAATGCTAATTTCATTCTAAATGCCCAATTATCATAATTTTTTCCAGAAAATGTTGGAATCATGAGCTGCTGAAATATGCCTGATGCCATTTTCTTAAAAAGTCAAGCCCAAAAATTTCAGCAAAATTGAAGCTATACAATAGTACTCACAATGGACAACTATTGTTGTAGACTTTCCTCCAAACACATGTAGATGGGCAGTTCCTCCCTCAACTTGTATTCAATACACATCAACCAAAACAACAACAAAACACAACCTGTTGCTCAATCAAATATATGTCAATACAGTCTGTAAATTTTACCAAACAAATCCTAAAATATGCAGCTCTGGAACTTGATCTGCATCTTATTAACCAAAGGCTCAAATAAATAAACGCTTTCAGATCTGCAGATCAATATTCTTTAAGCATTCACAGCAATTGTATATGGATAACACAGAAAAGATGATCAAAAGGTGACCAAACAGCCTCAATACAACAATTTTCAGGATGAGTGCAACAATCAAACCTCCCAGCTGTTGTTGTCATGAATGTGGGGTTTACCCACCAAAAAAACTCACACCTTCCTTACACGGTCTCTTCTCTCAGCCATAGCAATTCTTTCTCATGGGTCTAGGTTCTTGTCCAGAACTTTTTGCAGTCCAGCGGCTCTCCCTTCAGAGCGCAACGACTCTTTCTTCAGCACACAGCTCTTCCTCACGGCTCTCCTGGAAGCTGACTTCTACGGATCTCAAGCTATGCTGGAACTAAACTCAAGTGATACCCTGATTCTTGGGCACTCGCCTCTTCCGTTCACCACGCACTTGATAAACAACAATACCGGGGAGTTGCTTGTACTCCAACACTTGACCTCACTCTCTATCTGGAAGCTGCAGCTTCCTCTACTCTCACAAAAGTTCACTGACCTCGCTCTGATACCACGATGAGTGGGAAGAGGCAAAGAAAAACCGAAATACACACAGCAAATGGTGATTTTTATTGAACACATAGCTGAATTGTTACAATGCTTAATTTTATAGACGGAGAAGAAGCTTATGGAGCCTCCCGAAACCATCTGGAGTGTTGGTGGAAGATTCAGGAATGTTTACAAGAGGCGGTGGATGAACAATGTTAGTGGTTGATCGGTGGTTGAGTAGAATGTTCTGAATTTAATGGCGGTAGAAATTACGTATTCCAACAATATAGGCATCAAGGAAATAGAGAAACTAGTACTAGTTTATTGTCTAAATACTCTACCCACATATTTTCAAGGAAGTGTTGCATACAAGGATATCATTGATTGGAGGATTGTAGCAGAGAGAAGACTCATGGAGGTTATATGACCTCGGTCATCTCCATCCTAGATTCAGATCCTAATCTCTTTTCAAATACATCCTCCATAAAGCGTTTTCCTTTAATTTCACACATCGTTGAGAGAACCTGCCTTTTCAAGGATACATCATTGAATGTATATTAAGTCCATCTGTAAAGGTCGCTCAGTTTTTCATGTTATCGTGGACCTTAAAATATTAATAAATTGTTGTGGTATTATGCATGGTGTCATCTCTCATGCGCTTGAAAAAGATTGTGGAGATCGTTGCTCGTCCAAATTGTCCAGATTGATGCTCTGATAAAGTTGTCATTCTTGTGTTTTAATCATTGTTTTGAATTTGCTGTGAGTTTGTTGTGTGAAGGAGTTTGCAAGAATGGTGAATCCACTTGTTGAAACTTACTTCAATGAAGCCAATAAATTGGATGGCTCGAATTTTGTCAATTCGAAATTCAAAATGCAAACCTTGATGGAAGGTTATGGTGTATGGACAATTGCAAAAGGAGATGAAGCGTGACTGCAAGTGCGACAACGAAAACAATCCAAGATTGGGATAAGTGAGAGAACAATCTTGGGTATGTGTTATATTCTTTGCACGAGTAGTAGTGTTTGTGTTGCGGCGAGCGCGCATGGGGGTTTGAGAGGGGGCCGAGTGGTACGGGGAGGCAATAGCCCCCCGCGCGAGAGTTCGGGGGAAACACCCCAGAGAAAAAGAAAATTCCTTGAGAAGCGTATCGGATTTTTGCCTTGTTTTTTGTGTTGCCATGATTTTCGTGTCCATTATTGGGAGGTTTTTCGACACATAATTTTTGCTGATGGTTTTCTATTTCTGGTTAAGGAATAAGGGTTGTTGACCAATACAGGTCATTGGGTTAGAATTTTGGATGTCCCTCGCTCCTATATGTATATTGTATTGTAAACAATGTATCACTATGAATGAATATAGAATATGTTGATTTTCCCAGTTTGGGTTTCTAGGGGAAAAATGTCTGTATAATGTTTGTATTTGTCATTGTATTTTTTCTGTTCTTTTACTGAAAATATGTTTGCAGTAAATATTGTACAAGGTTTAAATCTACAAACCAATCCAAGCTATTATTACAAATGTCCGTGAAAGATAATATAATTCCTTACATTAGAGATGCTAAGACTTCTAGTGAAACCTGGAAAGTACTTAAAGATTTGTATGAGACTAATAATACAAATCACATTATTTTTCTAAAGAGTAAATTTCTAAGTATTAAAATGGATATAAATGAATCTATTAGTACTTTTATTAGGCAAATTAAAGACATGAAAGATAAATTGGGAGATATAGGATAAAAAGTGTCAAACATTGATCTTGTCACAATTTCCCTAAATGGAATGGTAGAGGACTATCAAATGTTTATAACAAGCCTTGCAACGAGAGAGAAAGCTCCTACCTTTGAGAAATTGACATGTATATTGTTGCAAGAAGAAGAGAGGTGCACGGATTTGAAGCTGAATTTGAAGCCTCAGAATTCAGACTTAGCATTATGGACAAAGAAGAGATTCCCTAAAGGAAAACCAGGAGAAGGAGGCAGAGGAGGAAGCTCATTCCAAAGGAAGTCATTTCCAAAGCCAAATCATGGTATGCCATATAATAGAAATGAATCTAAGTGTTTCTATTGTGGTAGTATTGGGCATCTTGACAAAGAATGTTATAAGAAGAAAACTAATGAGGATAGGCATAAAAATAGAAAACATTCAGGACATTTTGCAGAAGAAAACCTGAATTTTGATTCAAAAGATCTCAGATTGTTTGTGTCTAATGTTGCACTGTCTACTGAAACTGACAATGTTGATGCTTGGTTTGTTGATTCTAGAGCTTCAATTCACATGACATGTAATAAGAATTGGTATATATATTTTAAAGAAAAACATAATGGTGCCCATATTTATCTTGGAGATGATCATTATTATCAAATCAAGGGATATGGAGATTATATTCTAGTAATACTTCTGAATGGTAAGTTGTCAGACACATTCACAATGTTGTGTATGTCCCTCGGATAAAGAAAAACTTGATTTTTGTGTCCACAATTACATATTAGAATTTGAAGGTCGAATTCTTCAAGACACATTGTATAGTGAAGGACTTGAAGGATCATTACAAAATTGTTGCCTCGAGAGTCACAGTCGGAGGTCTGTACAAACTTGATGTCACCAGCAAGAATCATCAAGCATTGACTTCTGCAACTATGCCTACAGAAACTCTTTGGCACCAAAGGTATGGTCAAATTAATTATCATGATTTGTTGTTATTACAAAAAAAAAGTGTGGTTGAAGGACTCCATATGTTGAAAAATGAGTATGATGCTTGTGAAGGTTGTGCATTAGGAAATTTGTACAGAGATGAATTCCCCTCTAATCCTAATAGGAGAAAAAGAAATCTATTAGAACTTGTGCACACTGATGCTTGTGGATCAATGCAGAAAAGGTCGTTGGAAGCTGCTTATTATTTTTTATTGTTTATTGATGATTGCACAAGGTACACATGGGTTTATTTCCTTATGAAAAAGAGTGATGTTTTTTAATACTTCAAGGAATTTAAAAACACGGTGGAGAAGAAAACAGGAAATTCCATCAAAATCCTCCTCTCATATCAAGGGGGAGAGTACAGATTAGGGAAGTTCATCAAGTATTGCAAAGATCATGGAATAATACAACAATTTACAGTACCCCACACTCCACAAAAGAACAGATTTGAAGAATGGAAAAACAAAACTTTGGTGGAGTCTGCACGAAGTCTGATGAAAAGTAAGAATCTCGCAAATGCTTTTTGGGTTGAGGCCACTAGCAGTATTGTTTATTTAAAGAATAGAATTCCAACAAGATGTCTTGATCATAAAACTCCTTTCGAAGCCTTGTATGATTCTAAACCAGCAGTTAATAATTTGAGGATATTTGGGTGTAAATATTTTGCACATATTCCAAAAGAGAACATGAAGAAGCTTGATGCTAAAGCTATAAAATGTATTTTTATAGGGTACTTTTAAAATTTAAATCATATAAATAGTTTGATCCATCTACTAACAAAGTGTTTGCAAGTAGCCAATGCCATGGATACATCTAGCATTGAAGAAGAATATTCACAAAATGGAGAAGAAGTCACCAACCAATTGAGAAGAGCTTCATGACAGGTTCATCCACCTGAAAATTATAAAGATTATTCTTTGATGAGTAGTATTTCAAATGTCATATAACCTGTGATTTTTAATGAATCTAATGAACATGAAGGGTGGAGAAAAGAAATGGAGGAAGAATATGACTCTATAATGAAAAACAAAACTTAGGAATTGACTAAATTGCCTAAAGATAAAAATCCCATAGGATGTAAATGGATATACAAACCTAAATTCAAAGTAGATGGTAGTATATATAAATATAAAGCCAGATTGGTGGAAAAAGGGTACTCGCATAAAGAGGGCATTGATTATGCAGAAACATTTGGACCAATAGCTAAATTAAATACCATAATATTGTTAATTGCATTAGCTACAAAGTACCATTGGAAGCTTCACCAATTAGATGTAAAATATGAGTTTTTGAATGGTGAGTTAAAAGAGGAGGTTTACCTTACTCAACCAGGGGGTTTGTGAAAAGTGGTCAGGAACATTTAGTGTGTAAATTAAAGAAAACATTGTATGGACTGAAACATGAACCTAGGTCATGGTATGAGAATATAGATTCCTTCTTTCTTCACCACATTTTTATGAGGAGAAAAAGTGATCCAAATTTGTATACCAAGTTTGATGAAAAGGGGCATGTTGTATTGATTTCCTTATATGTTGATGATTTAATTATTACATGAAATTCAGAAAAATTGATTAGTGGAATTAAGAAGCGGATGTCATAGGTATTTGAAATTAAATATCTTGGTGAGTTACATTACTACCTAGGTCTTGAAGTCTGGAGAAGTGTTGTTCAAACCTTTGTGTCTCAAGGTAAATATGTCAGAGAAGTACTTAAGAAGTTTAAAATGGATCAGTGTAAAGTTTCTTATGTTCCAATGCAGCAGAACATGAAACTTTACTGTGATGATGGTTTGAATGAGGTAAATGATACAATGTATAGACAGATGGTGGGAAGCTTGAACTATCTTACAACAACCAGACCTGACATAGCATACTATGTTAGTGTGTTAATTTAGTTTATGGCTAAACCTATAGAAATCCATTGGAATGCAGTGAAAGGGGTACTCAAGTATCTCAAAGTCACAATTGATTATGGTATTAAATATATCGATTCATTCAATGTTGAGATGACAAGTTACTCAAATTCAGATGGGGTTGGCAATCTCGATGGTCAAATATCTACTATAGGTTATGCAATTGGAATTGGATCCGGGATTGTTTTATGGAGCAGTAAGAAGAAACTTGTTGTATCTTTGTCATCCACTAAGGAAAAATATAAATCATTGTGTGCAGCAACTTGTGAAGTTGTTTGGTTGAGAAGACTACTTCAAGATGTTGGATAAGAACAAAGGAAAGCTATGATAATCAAATGTGATAACCAGAGCTCACTCAAGTTTGCAAATAATCTAGTTTATCATTCAATAACAAGGCATGTTGATACTCATTTTTGTTTTGTTCGAGAAAAGATGCAGTCTAATGACATTGCATTAATGTATTGTAGTACTAGTGAAAATGTTGTTGATATTTTCACTAAGCCTATTGGGAATATAAAATTTGAAATGTTTAGGGAGATGTTAGGTGTGGATTTCAATCCTTTCTCCATTAAAGGGGAGAGTTAGAAATAATGATTAGTTAATAATGTAGAAAACCGAATAATGGTTTCAACAGTCTAATGGTTTCAACCTTCCAAACTATTTATCCTCCTATATAATGTACTCTTTTGATTTAATAAAATGCTCAACGTTGCTTTGTCGTGATGGCCTCCAGGTGCTTCCTTGCCTGAGAGAAGTCCGTTTCATTTCATTTCTTCCTATTTCAAGTTGGAAATCTATGTTGCATCATATCGGAACATGTTTCACGGGTAAACTTAAAATAAATGGGATTCATACTAAAACAATTTTTACATGTGTTGCAGGTGAATTTAAAACGAAAAAGAGATATTTACATACCACTTCCTCCCAGAATAGGTTAATCATTGATTTTATTCATATTCTGAATAAGTTAATCATTGATTTTATTCATTTTCTTCATGTGTCAACCATCAAAACTAAAATTTCATCATTTCTAATACATTAAGTTGTATTAAATGATTAGTATATTATTAAGTTTAAGTTAAAAAAAATTAAACATCAAATTTATTTATGTATTTAATCATGTTATATTCATTTTAATTTTAGATTTATTATGTTGAGAGAGGGATCAAATCCTTGAGTGAAAATGTCATTTATATTAAATATGAAAGAAATTAAACCTATATATCATAAATCTAATGTAGAAACTACCTCTTACCCAAGTAAAATTACATATCCTAGTGAGTTATCTTGAGTTGTTGAATTCTTCGAGCTTCATGTAGGAGGTCTTGGGATCAATCCCCTAGGCTGGCTTCCTTTAGGGTATGCCTCGCTTAATATCCCTATTGGGTTAGGGACCATAATAAATGTCAATGGGTTTACAGTTGAAACCTTTTGTGAAATTTGGGAAAGTGCCCAGTGGTTTTGCTAAGAAGTTTTTTCCTTTGATATATGTATGTATGTATGTATGTATGTATGTATGTCAATCGAATATAGCTCGAGTGGTTCAGAGGAATGATTTTTATGATCCTCCCAACCTGGGTTCAATTCTCATAAGTGACATGTTGAGATCTTAATGAGTATATTTTTGTATCTGGTATGTTTCTTGGGGATATGTATTCCATGGTACATATACATATATTATGATGATGATTAAGGTTCATTAAGACCAAATTGACCTATTAGACCTTAAGAATGTAAGGGGCTACACAGAATTCTTTAGAATTTTATTTTTATGCTAGAATTTAGTATTCCAAGATCACCATAGATTTGTTGAGTTAAAAGGTTTAGAAGTTTGGTAGTGTGAAAAATATTTTGAAATTGAGATCTAATATAGCTATATGTTATACATCCTAAGAGAAAGTGATTTTCATATATACATGTTTATATATATGTATGTACTACAATACATTGCTCTGGCATAATCTTTAACATTCCTATGCAATGCATTTTTTGATATTTTCTTTAAAGTTTGGACTATACTAAACACGATTGTATTTTTTATATGACACAATCATAAACAATTTCAAAATTGATTGTTATATTTAAATTTAGATTCAAATAAATTTAAAAATAATAATATTACAACATATATTTAAAATAAAATATATCAACTATAATTTACTAATGAAAACCATAATGGATATGTAATTGCACATATTTGAAAATCCTAATGGATAAGTAATTGCACATATTTGAAAATCCTAATGGATAAGTAATTGCACATATTTGGTGTTTTGTGAGTCTCTTGGAATGGTCGTGTGTTCCTATTTAGATAAGTTAAATGGTTTTTATTTTCATAAGAAATAATTAGGAGCATGGTTTTATAGGGATTTGTGCAATCCTGTTTGCATTAACATGTTTTGTTATTCACAATAAAAGCTAAGTTGTGTAACGTAAGTGATAGAAAAAGAGACTAAATGGTAGATTAAAGGATGTTTGTTATGAACTTTATATGAACTTAATTGAAGCTCACACCTAGGACTAAGGTTATGATTCTAATGAGGTATAGTTAATGTAGGCTCACTAATCTAATATATTATTTACATCTACATTTGATCACGCATATATCACATTAGGATCATAACATCAATATGTTGCAATAGATACTAACATTTGATGGTGACTCAAAAATAAAAAATTCAATAGTGCATGCACATTCTCTATATGTAATTTGTCTTTGATACTAAAACAATGGAAAATTCATAAGCTAATGGCTTGGGTTCAATGTGTCCTTTATTCAACAACTCCTAAATCTACCTCTTGATGTCATCATTTTCTAACAACAAAGTCTCGTACAACACCTTATTTGGCATAACAACAACTTAATATAGGTCAATCCCATGTTTGATTTCATGTCTTGGAGGCATCCCATTGCCATGTTCTTGAAATAAATTAAAATATGATAGTATAATAACTTGTTCAACTACTTATACTCATATAACTACTATTATCATGTTGAGACCATTGGACGCAACAAGTCTTCAAAATTTTGGAACCAATTGAAAAGTGCAACATTCTCTTCCTTCTTTCGCCATAAAATAAGTGATATATAAACTATCCTTAATCTTTGGTAATTCTCTAAACTTCGGTTATAGAATCCAACTCTAATGGAATTGAATATTTATAGACTATCATTGAATAATCTTGGCCATTTTTCATTAATCAATACTATTTGTTGCACCATCAATAGATAACATGGGTGAGTGCACGAAGTTGGTGGACGATAAAGTGGAAATAGGGTGAGTAGGAATGTGCACTCGCGGCAACATGTGTGTGTTTCTAGGAATGTGCATGTATTCCATATGTGACAGGCTCAGAAAACCCCTAACCTCCACTCAACAAGCCACATAGGCACGTTCCCAAGAATGCGTGCACGTTCTCAAGAATGTGTGTGTTTTCTCAAGAACACATGAATTCCTAAAACACATGTTTACAAGAACATGTTCACGTTCTTTATAAAAAAATGAAATATAATTAATTCGTGCACGATTTAGGAACGTGTGTGCATTCCTAAAGTAAAAACGCATTATTTTTATTTCATTTTTTTTAGAAACAGGAACGCGCGCACATTCTGTTAACATGAAATATTTCTCTATTCCCCCTTCTCCTCTCTCTTTGTGTCTCTGCATGTGCCCCCCTCTCCCTACATCCATCTATATTCATCTTTATCTCCATGCGCTCTATCCCTCTCTCACTCATTTTCCCCCCCTCTCTCTCCCTCTCCCTCTCTATCTTCCCCCTC
>JZKD02S1604879.1:481800-497534 GCA_000966675.3 Picea glauca | reverse complement strand
AAGTTCTTAAATTCTAGATACCTTACTAAGTTAGACTATCTGTTTTTTCCTTTTGTTTCCCCCTTTCTTTTTATGTTTCCCTCTTTTTCCTAGTTTCCTAATTATTTTAGATTTCTCTCTTTCCATTTTTATTTAAACTCAAAAAGGCATGTGCAGAACTTACCCCTTTTTCCCTTTTTCTTTTTTTTAATGAATAAATTTTAATTAGAATAAAATCGTAAAACAATTATTCCCCCCCCCCCTTTTTTTATTTTATCCAAAAAGTTTTTTATCAATCAATTTATTTGCTTATCCCCGTCTTGTCACAAGATGAAAGAAGATTATCATTATTATTTATTATATATATATATATATATATATATATATATATATATATATATATATTAATAAAAAAATTATCACAAGTATAATTTAGACCTAGACTTTATTTTCCTAGGCTGGGTGACATTTTTATTAGGGGAAAAGTTTTAAATATTACTTAACATGTTATTCCTCCTAAAGCCATCTAGGTTTATCCAATTATTAAATAACAACACGATGTGCCCTTCAGGACGCACTAGGTGCTCCAAGGGTGTCACTCGCCTCTTTCTGTTTCTCTTGCGCGACGTGCCCTTTAGGACGCACTACGTGCTCCAAGGGTGCCACTCACCTCTTTCCATTTCTTGCACGACATGCCATTTAGGACACACCACGTGCTCCAAGGGTGCCACTCACCTCTTTACTGACTTGGTAGACATCAAAAACCCCTGGAGTCAATACTCCGCCAGGTGATCTTGTGGGAGACTAAGGGCCTCTAAAGAATAAGGCCCCTTCCTTATTGTGCACCCCTTAGAATCATCATGAGAGATTGTCGCAGTCTGCCCTCACGGTATTGTGGGTCCTCTCAAACTAGGTAATCGTTAACCTACAATTTGAGCCACGACAATAGTGCTAGTAGGTTGTGGCAGGGATGTTGTCCACACCTCTCCCTCAACATCTCTGGTATTCCTGCATGACCCCTCTACTCCACATGTGAGTCTAGTCGATAATATATCGTCAGCCTTCATCATCAATGAATCATGTCAGAATATATCCATAATCATATCATCTAATCAAATGCACTAATATCACATATAAGGAAATCAAACCCCAATAGTTCACTCCCCGGCTCGATCCAAAGTCCAAAGGGTTCCTTCAATGCCTCTGCATCATCGAGGTCCAAAATCCCGCACACTCAATAAAACTGAGTCAATAGCACCTGTCTATGTCAATTCAGCAAAAAAACATGTCATCAACCCATAACGCCTTATAATCCAAATCAAATGTTTAATAGTATAATAATCTGGATCACTTGCGAGAAAGTTTCCTCAAAGAATAAGTTTACTCAGTGTGCACAAGAGAGGGATGTTACATACACCCCCTCTTGGTCTAAAATTCTTCCCAAATTTTCACAGTATAAGTGCCAAAATAATGTGCATCTCAGTATCATAAGTATATCTATCAAACAAAAATGGAAAATGATGGGGCATGTCATATGCATCCTCCCAAGTCACCGAGTGTGGACTATAGTTGTCCCACTGGACCTTGACCTACTCTATTGTTCGACGTCATATCTATCGAATGCGATGATCCAATATGCGGATTGGCTCATCCGTGAGCGCCCCCTTGTCCAATATCTATAAGGAACTCATGTCAATAACATGTCTAGGATCACTAATATAATGTCTCAAAACAAATACGTGAAAAACATCATGCATACACCTCAAGGAATCAGGCAAGGATAGTCAATAGGCCATGGGCCCCTTTCTTTCCACGTTATCGAAAGGTCTCAAGAACCTAGGAGAAATTTTACCTCCCTTTCCAAACTTTATCGAACTCTTATGCGATTCAACCCGCAAGAAGACTTGATCGTCAACCTTGAAACTATGGTAGACACAGTGCGCATCGGCATAACTCTTATGTCGATCCTGCGCTTCTTTTATCCTTTGTCTTATTGTTTGCATTTTCTCTTCCATTTCTTGGGTCGCTTATGGTCCCACTAGGACCCTATCCTCAAGCCGATCCCAACTCAAAGGCATCCGACATGGTTGCCCGTAAAGAAACTCAAAAGGTGCCATATTAATGGTGCTTTGGTAACTATTGTTATAAGCAAATTCCACTAGTGGCAAGAATTCTTCCCAATGCTTTTGTTGGTCCATCACGTACATGTGCAACATTTCCTCCAAGGTCTGGTTCGTTCATTTAGTCTTCCCGTCAGTCTCCGGATGATACGCAGTACTAAAGTTAAGTTGGGTTCCCAAGGCCTCTTGGAAACTCGTCAAAAATTTCCCAATAAACATCGATCCTCAATCGAATATAATCCTCTTAGGCACACCATGCAGCCTCACAATATCACTAATGAAAACTCTAGATATGTCAGGTGCCTGATACATTGTACACACAGGAATAAAATGAGCACTCTTCATCATAGTGTCTACTACTATGAAAATCGAGTCGTGTCTCCTTGCTTTCAGTGGCAATCCAACAATAAAATCCATCGAAATAACTTGCCATTTCGATTTTGGAATAGCGTGTGGCTGTAGTAATCCTGTTGGATGTCTATGTTCATCCTTTACCTGCTAAAATTCTAGACATATAGCCACATAGTTTACTATGTCTTCCTTCATTCCCTTCCAGAAGAATAAGGGTTTAAGGTCCGCCCTCATTTTCGTGACTCCCGGGTGAGCCATATAAACTTCTCTATGATCCTCGCTTAGGATCAAGCTCCTGTTTGGTGGTACGTAAATCTATTTTTTAAACCTCAATAAACCATCGTTGTCAAACGTAAATCCTTCAAATATTGGTACCATCATTGTGTTTTGTCTGATAAAACCCTCAACCTCTTTGTACCAGTCATCATCACGCTGTAAAGTTAGAATCTTTTCACATAGATTCATCTGAAGAGGCAACATCGAAAAGATGTGTGGTCTCCATCTCAATGCATCTGCCACTCAGTTCACTGTTCCTTTTATGTAAGTAATCTTGAAGTCATACTCGCTAAGAAATTCTGACCAACGTCATTGTTGCGCGTTCAGGTCGCTTTGCATAAAGATGTGTTGTAGTCCACAATGGTCCGTCTTTAGTTCAAATTTTCATCAAACAAGGTAGTGTCTCTAAATCTTCAAGGCATATACGATGGCTAACAACTCCAAATCGTGTGTCGCGTAGTTCTCCTCATGCCTTATCAGTATCCTCGAGATGTAAACGATCACTCAACCGTCTTGCATTAAGACTCCGCCTAAGCCTTCCTTGGATGCGTTAATGCATACCAAGAATTTTGCGTCCATGTCAGGGACCTTTAGTATCAGTTTTGTTGTCAACAGCTCCTTGAGCCTCCAAAATGATAACGCACATTTCTCGGTCCAAACAAACTTCTTGTTCTTCTTCTGCAATTCCATGATCGGATTTTCTATCTTCAAAAATCCCTCGACGAACCATTGATACTATCCTGCTAGACCCATGAAGCTATGCACTTTTGGTATGTTCATTGGCATAGCCATTCCATAATAGCCTCGACCTTCGCTAGATCCACATCGATACCTTCACCAGAGATGACATGCCCCAAGCAGTGAATCTTCGATTGATAAGATGAGCATTTGGACAACTTCCCATACAATTTGTGCTCTCGCAGACACTGTAGTACCAAGCGCAAGTGCTCTTCATGATCCTTCGTAGTCCAAGAGTAAATCAAAATATCGTCAATGAATACTTGGATGACTTGTCCAAGTACTCATGGAACACCTCGTTCATCAAACTCATAAATACCCCTAGGGCATTTGTTAGTCCAAATGGTAAAACAATAAACTCGTAATGTCCAAACCTCGTCTTAAAGGCGGTCTTAGGGACATCATCCTCCTTGATCCGTAACTGGTGATACCCTGATCGCAAATCGATCTTTAGGAACACCATCACACCCTTCAACTGATCAAACAGATCATCAATCCTTGGTAAAGGATATTGATTCTTGATCGTTTCCTTGTTCAATTAATGGTAGTCAATGCAGAGCCTCCATGACACATCCTTCTTTCGTATGAAAATAACAGGCGTTCCCCACGACGACACACTTGGACGTATCAGTCCTAGGTCCAACAATTCCTTCAGTTGCATTCTCAACTCCTATAACTCTGGGGTCGACATCCGATAAGGAGTTCTATCTATCGGTTCAGTCCTCGATTTTAGGTCTATAGTAAACTCCAATTCCCTCTCCGACGACATCCCAGGTAACTCCTCTAGGAAGACGTCCGCAAACTCTCTCACCATAGGAAAGTGTTCTAGACCTTTCGCTACTCCCTTCTCATTTAACGCAAGGATCACATAAATCTTACATCCCTTGCACATGCTCTTCCGTATCTGCAAGGAAGAGATGAATCTTAGGGAAACTTCCTGGTTCCGACCTACAATCACACGTCTCTATCCATCGTCATCAACCAAGATCAACCATTTCGTCTTACAGTTGAGTATCGACTCATGCGTTTCCAGCGAATCCATACCAATCACAACATCATAAGATCCTAAGATCATGATGCATAGGTTGGCCCTAGTGAAAAAATCTCCCAGGTTGAAGGTGCATCCCGTAGCCTTTCCTCCAACATTTTGTTTGGCTCCAAAAGCCATCTCTACAAAGTTAAACTCATCATGTTCGACTACCTTTACCTTAATCTATTTTAGCACTGCACCATAAATGAAACTCATGGTAGCACTGGGATCTATCAAAATACTAAGGGTCTAGTCAGTGACAGTACCTGACGTCTTGAGCACAGTCAATTGGTGCTCTGCCTGGTAGTTATTCACGGCTACATGAATCTGATGGGCCTTGCCCAAATCTCCCACGGTGGTGGGTCCTACTGACCCAGACGCTCTAGTCCTCTCCATAGGGAATTCGTGCTAGTAGTGTGGCTCCCCACACGTCCAACACCCCTTTTTTGGTCCAATACTTCTGGTACCTGAAGTACAAGATGATGACCCACCGGCCTGGAATCCTAGTCTGTTCTGCTGAACATGCCTAAACTACTATTGTTGTGGTCGATGTTGTTGTTGATGATGTGGTCCCTGATAAGGTGTCAACTACTAAGGCGTCGGTCACCGAGGTGTAGTGAAAGAGGATCCCCTCTAGAAGCCACGATATCCTGGCGTATGTCTGGCAGGTGTCTGATGTTGATGTGCACCAGATGACACCTGACCTGCTGGTCTCGCTGGAGTCTTGCTCTGACCCCCGCTGATAAGCTCCTCCTCTGCTATGAGGGCCTTCTAGATGACATCATGTAAGGTTTGAGGCATCAGAATCATAACCTTTACACATATGTTGCCATTAAGGCCGAACATGAACCTGTTGACCTTAAGCTTCTCAGTATTAATATGAGGAGCATACCGAAGTAGCTCCATAAAACGGGCCTCATACTTAGGCACCATAAAACTGCCATGTCATAAGGCATTGAACTCATTGAGTTGAGGCTCAATGAATTCCTCTGATAGGTACCTCTCTCGGAACCATTCCTCGAATAGTTCCCATGACACGTATTTGACGGCCATGTTCAACTGTGGTAGGAGTGTCTTCCACCATAGAAGAGCACTCCCCTTTAGTTGAAATACCTCCATGTGGACCTTCATGTTGGAGGTATAGTCACAAAGTGAAAATCACATCACCATATTCTCCAACCATGCCTTAGTGGCTGCGCTGCCCGGGGCACCAAATAACTCGAGAAATTTGACCTTCTCGAGTTCACAGTGAATTCTACCAGTACTAAATGGAGCACGTGGTGGACCCTCAGGGGGTGTTGATGCTCTGGCCTCATCTCTGTCCAAATGGCTAATTAGTGCCTTAGACATGTGCTCAAAAGATCTCATCATTCCACCCACATCACCCACTGCTATCTGCTCCTGCCCGACAACATGTTCATCTCCCTGGGGGTTAGACCCCTCATGCATGGATGCTAATGGAGGCGTCGTCCCTCCTCCCCTAGCACCCCGTCGTCTGCCTCTATGGTGTCCTCTAACCAAGATTACCTGCACAAATACAAGTCAACTCAATTAGCAACATTATAACCAAAATCATATCAACGAAAGTCGTAGTGATCTCAATTCCCAGGTTGAACCTCACTCTGATACCATATGTAAAGACCCCTCTTCATTATGACTACAAGAGAAACAACAGTGCAACATTTTTTTTTTTATGAAGGAAGGCGACGACAACGACAATTAACCACACCACTGACGATGAATGCAAGCACATAGTCCAGGAAAATGGGAAACTATGACTCCACTCACTAACATAGGGGAAACTAGGTGAGACAAGCATAGGACAACAAGGAGGAAGGACTACCTAACCGACGTGAACAAGACACGCCTACAAGCTAAGAGACAAAATCCCCTCCCAACACAACGACCTTGAGGGTCAAGACTAGAACCTCAAGGCACGCATACCAAATGTATGAAGGTGTAACACCCTAAGCGCTAATAACATCTCACATTGGCCAACAAAAACCACACGCAAGGAACAGACCTCAGCCAAGTTATCATTTGCCTCTAGACCTTAAGGCGTGCAGTGATCCCCTCATCGGGAACCATGTCATCCCCAGGGAATAGACGCAACTATAACCTTGGTGCGACACATCCTAGCTAAACCAAGGACTCTGGATAACTCTGACGTTCTAGGGTCGAATACTGACAAGAAGGCTTTACCTATACCCCATGCAACTGGTCGACAAGACTCCCGATGACGTTACTCAGGAAAAAGCGCAACTGTTATGTGACTTTTCCAACACCCCATTCGTTCATCAAGTCTAAATCTAATTAACATTAATTAAAATCTAACTAGCTTGTCTAGAGTATAAATTAGCCATTAATTTACAATCAATTGACATTAAATACCACCAATTTAGCATGTCCAATTACCATTGTTGATAATTACCATCTAATTGACAGATCTAAATTAATCCATACTAAACCATGAACTACAATTACCATCTAAATCAGGAGTTAACATCATAACCAACTTTATCAATATCAAGGTACAGGCTACAATTATCACATTTTCTAAGGATAATAAATTACAATTAGTCTTTAATGTACCATTAATTTAACATGAATTGCAAATCAATGGAGCTAGTGCAATTTATAAATTGGTTATCAATGTACCAGTCTAGTTTAACACTAAAGGCAATCAATTAACCAAGTCTAAATTTAGTCAATACTAAAGTTGTAAAAGATAAATACCTATTATTTGGACAAGTCTGTTTTTTTTTTAAATGAAAACTAAGGGTCGGGGCTATCATCAATAAAAATTGTTTGGCAAAGATGTTATAATGTGGACGGAGGTAAATTCATAATAGTCAAGATATAATTTCATTGTCAAAAGATGTAACACAAAGGAGGCAAGGCATTCAACGTAGATCTTCATTAAAGGAACACATTCATAAAGAGGGCACCATCGCCAGGTAACAAGTAAAATTGTGGTCTTAACCTCTGGCAAAACCACCAGGTATCCAATGGAAAGGCGCAATCATAATAGTCTGGAAAAAATCATCAGGTATCAAGGCAGATTGCAAGAAATCTAGAAAATAAATTTTGCAGGGGTTCAGGAGTGTCAAGAAGCATGCATCAAGGAAATAATTCTTGTTGTGCTCACCAAGCATGGCCTTACTATCATAAAAAACTTACTCAAGGTGAAGAGCTCAGTCTGACTGCGTTGGTGAAGTGCTAGCACTCAGAATTATAAACGTTGAATCACATTCACCCTCCAGGTAGGTATCATGGTCTCAAAAAAAGGCTCATGGCCAGGCACAGTCATAGGTTATTCTTACTTCACATTAATTATTGTTCACCGTAGAACTAAATAAAGACTATAGGATTTACTCCATTACACATCGTGGTAACTAACCCTCTACCACCAATTTACTGTGGTAAAAAGAAAAATTGAATTGTTGACCCACCATAGTTCGTTACATAAATTCAAGGTGACCCGTGACTAATCACTATCAAGTCGCTAAGCAAAAAAAACCCTACAATTCTAGATCGTAGGGGAAAAGTTATTACAACCATTACACAATAAAAATCGTAGAGGAAATTTTATTACAACCATTACATAATACAAATCGCAGAGGTAATGTTATTACAACCATTACACGATACAAATCGTAGAGGAAATGGGGTAATGAAGGCTGAGGTTAGTCGTTGAGTTTATAGTTTTCCAAAAATTTCACTGAATTGAACATTTGAATAAGTTCACTGAGATTATGGCATTCAATAATTTAATCATGAGTTCATATCCTTATAAAAACGCCCAGAAGTATAATTCGTCCTAACCCACTATACATCGACAATCTAAACTATCTAACCTGAATTAAAAATGCATTGGGCAAAATTTCTCCCCCAAACAAACGAAATGCATTCTAAGAAATAACAATTGCAAGCAAACAAAATGAAATATAAAAACACAGGAAATGTTCAGCAAGACATAAAAACAAGGTATAAAACAAGAAAACAAACGAAATATAAAAACATCGAGTTCAAAGAAAACTTCGCCATCAATCAAATTTTGCAGGGTTAGTTAAACGCATCAAAGCGCAAGACCAACAATCAGCCAAGGACAAACAACAGAGGTAGACGACTGAAAGGAACATCCTTCACTCATCATCCACACACATAAAAGCAGGACGTTGAGATCCATAGGTCTAATAACGTCGAAGCAACAACTGTAGATCAAGCTCCTAGTCGACTGCTCAGGCACGGACTGATGAGCTAGGGATGAAGGTAAAAAATAAACCGTGATCATCGCAATCAATAAACCTCAGGACAATCAAGACATGTAGGTATCGAAGGCCATGGGAAATCAATCAACATCAAGCAAAGGCTATGGGGAAATTTCAGTCATCAACTAGAACTCTAAGACTATCATATTATTTACTTGATTAAGAATACATAATTAAAAGCCTAAATCATACTAACAATTTACCACGCAGAAATAAAGGAAGCATAGCATTGCCCAATCGCCCGCTCTGATTTGATGTCCCGCGCGCTCCGTGCGACTCCCTCTTGTCGACCAATGAGACTTCATCGGTACCTCCCATCCAATGCTAGGGGTACTCTTCTTCCCCGTTAACCCCCCGAGCTGCAAAGGGGCCACACACACTAACCAGAGAATCAAGTAGCTCCCAGCTCGCCTCGCAAGACCAAGCTACCACTCCTCACCGAGTTGGGTATTCCAACTCCCACAAGCTAAGTCAGTCAAGTATAAATTTCTATAGCGTAACATTACACAAACAGAAGAGATCCATCATCCTTCTCTTCCCTCCATTATATAGAGTTTCAAAGTCCTTTACTTTCCCAAAATCTAATTTAATTTAATGTTTAATAAATTAATTCATAAAAAACCTCCCCATACATGTGTCACCCATCCCCTTCATTCGTCCATAAATTAATTTCATTAATTAAATAGTTACCCTTATTTCCCTCTCACCTAAAGGCACTCCTAGAATCGCTCCTAGGTGTCCCCATATCCCCTTACAAGTTTTAATGACTTTCCCCCTTATTAAATTTATTAGTTGAGTTTAAATTAGAAAGTTCTTAAATGGTAGATACCTTACTAAGTTAGACTATCTGTTTTTTCCTTATGTTCCCCCCTTTCTTTTTATGTTTCCCGCTTTTTCCTAGTTTCCTAATTATTTTAAATTTCCCTCTTTCCCTTTTTATTTAAACTCAAAAAGGCATGTGCAGAACTTACCCCTTTTTTCCCCCTTTTTTTTTTAATGTATAAATTTTAATTAGCATAACATAGTAAAATAATTATTCCCCCCCCCCTTTTTTTATCCCAAAAGGTTTTTATAAATCAATTTAATTGCTTACCCCCTTCTTGTCACAAGATTAAAGAAGATTATCATTATTATTTATTCTATTTTTATGTTTATATATGTTATATTTTTTTGTTTTTAAATAAATTGATAAAAATTTTATCACAAGTATAATTTAGACCTAGACTTTATTTTCCTAGGTTGGGTGACATTTTTATTAGGGGAAAAGTTTTAAATATTCTCTAACACGTTATTCCTCCTAAATAAATCTAGGTTTATGCAATTATTAAATAACAATGCGACGTGCCCTTAAGGACACATTAGGTTCTCCAAGGGTGCCACTCGCCTCTTTATGTTTCTCTTGCATGATGTGCCCTTCAGGATGCACTACGTGCTCCAAGGGTGCCACTCGCCTCTTTCCATTTTTCTTGCACGACGTGCCCTTCAGGACACACCACATGCTCCAAGGGTGCCACTCACCTCTTGACTGACTTGGTAGACATCAAAAACCCCTGGAGTTAATACTCCACCAGGTGATCTTGTGGGAGACTAAGGGCCTCTAAGGAATAATGCCCTTTTCTTATTTTGTGCCCCTTAGAATCATCATGAGCGATTGTCACAGTCAGCCCTCACGACATCATGGGTCCTCTCGAACTAGGTAATTGTTAACCTACAGTTTGAGCCATGGCGGGAATGCTAGTAGGCTGTGGCAAGGCTGATGTCCACACCTTTCCCTCAACATCTCTGGCAGTCCTGCGTGACCCCTCTACTTTACATGTGAGTCTAGTCGACAAGCTCTCGTCAGCCTACATCATCAACAAATCATGTCAGAATATATCCATAATCATATCATCTAATCAGATGCACTAATATCACATATAAAGCAATCAAACCCCAATAGTTCACTCCCCGACTCGATCCAAAGTCTAAGGGGTTCCATTGATGCCTCTGCATCCTCGAGGTCCAAAATCTTGCACACTCAGTAAAACCGATTCAATAGCACCCGTCTATGTCAATGCAGAAAAACAACATGTCATCAACCCATAACGCCTCATAATCCAAATCAAATGTTTAATAGTATAATAATCTAGATCACTTGCGAGCAAGTGTCCTCAAAGAATAATTTCACTCAGTGTGCGCAAGAGCGGGATGTTACAACGGGTTTGACTTTGGACCTCCATGATCGAGAGTGATCCACCTCGATCCAATGGGACGAGACTGATCCATCTCGATCCAATGGGATAAAACCATTACAACTAATGCAGTTTTGATAGGGTCTCATTGGCATGTCACATTGTCATCTCCTTTGCATTTCATTGACAACTATGTCATCGTTGGCACTATGTAAACTTGAATCAGGGGTTTCTCTTTGCAATTTCCTAACGATGACCCTAGACCTGATATATACCATTGATTTGTTACTGACGTGAGGGGATTCGTTGATCTAGCTCACCCAAAATCCAAAAATGGCTAAGGAAAAGGTCGTCGTCCTGACGTCATTTTGAATATGCGACATCTTTCTATTGGCCCACAATGGTGCTGAGGTGGCAAGGAAATGAGACACATGTCACCTATTTTTGACATATTTATCTATGCATTCGATGGGTTCCACCTGTCCACGTGGCACTCTCTGATTGTCTCTTAAAGTGCCTCGCTAGTGTGCTGATGTGACCCACGAATGGGAGGATTTGATATTCAAGAGAAAATATGGACCGTTGATCTTCTCAAGGGCATGACTGATAGCACTTATCAAATCTGGTTCATTCATTGAGAGTGCGCCCATCGAAGTTCTTGGGAGCCAGGTCACTAGGGGAACTATGACGAGAGAACTCTGATGACTGTTGATTTAAATGTTAGGCATGCAATGCAATATGATCTATCGATATTTCAGGGTATAAAAAATTCTTAAATTTACACCTTTAGGCCGAGGTCTTGTGGAAATCCCTTGGGTTATTGACTCAACCACTCTTTTTCTCGCACGAAAAAACCCCTTTTTGATACTACGAAAATCCCCTTTGGATTGTGCCAAGCCCCTTTGGACTGGGCCAAGCCCTGTGATCTTAATTTTTTCCTTATGTGCACAAAGACCCAAATTTTCTTGTTGTTTCTTAATTCTTCCTTAGGAAACTTTGATTGTGAACAATGAAGAAGCTCCTGAAACTTGACCATATGCCTTCATGTTTCTATATCTCTCCCTCATAACCTCAATAAACCATCATACCAAGTGAAGAAAAAATATGGTACTAACATATGGTTTCGCTAAATCTTCTAGCTATGATGAAACGTACCAATGATCCCATTTTTCATGTTTCAACTTGTGCCCCAATTTCAACTAAAATACCCCCATACATTCCAAAGTTTGAAGGGGATTCAAGAAGACCGGGGAAACCATATCATGGCATTTCACTTGTGGTGTTCATTTGATAGCATCACAAACGATTATGTTTGGTTATGCTTGTCCACAAAAACCTTAACCAAACCATCCACCAAGTGATATATTAACAAAAAAGTTGGGTCACGTGCCAATTTTTAATATTTAGTTAACACATTCATAACCTTTTTCAAATTACCAATTTGTCATAAAATAGGTTTGGAAATCATCACTGATTTCTGGAAAAACACCTCTATGCATATCATGGATCGCATCCACGATTTATGTCAATGGCGAAGCTTGTGTAAGATTGATGTTATAAATTATTCATGGATTGGTTCTTAAAATGTATCTTCCCTTAATCACCAAATATGTGGCTACCACCATGCCCAAACTGAGGATAAATCTATTCTCAAATCACAACACTTTGACCTAATATGTGCTTAGTTGAGGTACCTATAAATAGTCCTCCTGGATGCCCCTTGTCCTCAACCCTTTGAACCAACAAAACTTAATACACATCATATTGCAGATGGATTGATTGGGTCCATGACTTATTTCAACCCACCTTACAGACCCCCACCCTCATATTATACCAGTCATTATGGAAACCATGATGGGGGATCCCCCTCATATCAACCTATTGTAGGAACATCATATGAATCTAATAGTATTCCCTCAAACCCCCCTCCCTAAGTCTCAAGGGGGGACAACCCAGTACATCCAAATGACCGCCATGCCCCCTCAAGGCATGCATGTTACCACACATATAAAAAACCCTACCTTCAACAATCAAGATTGTAATGGAGGGGTATTCACATCATACCCAATATGGGAACCCAACCCATAATAACCCATACTACCCATTCCCTATTCCTACACAAGCAAGTGTTGCACCCCCACATGCGCAATAGAAAGTGGGCATCAACTTTATTCAACCTTCACTGCCTTAGAAAATTCAAGCATTTGAACATTTGAATATGATTAATCCTACAACTACATAAAATAATGGGAAGAACAAATACAAAGGGAACCAAAGATAAGGGGGAAATCCCCATAACCAAAAAAACAATGTTGGGGGCAATGTTAATGTTGGAAACCAAAATCGAAATGTTGGTAATAACAATAACAACCAATAGAAATAGGGGAAGAACAATAATCTTCAAACAAACTTTCCCCGTGCCTTGTGTGGTGAGTATGGTCACTATACTCACCATCACCCCCAAATTGTGGATTTCAAATGGATAAAAGAATATATGTCCAAGAAAGGTATGTAATTACTCAAATTCAAATAAATATAAATGCATAAATAATCATAATAATTTGCAGCTATTAATTGATAAAAAATAAAGATACATTAATATTCATTGCATAAGTCACAAGAAGGAAGGAGTAGTAGAAACTTACTTGAGAGCTTAAGGAACCAACTTAATTACAACACTATTAATTTCAAACCAATGTGCTCCAATATTTGATCCATCATGCCACAATAGAGTGTGGGGGATGACTCTCCTCCCAACCAACCTCTCAGTCATCACAATTGAGAGCCCTTGGCCCCTTAACCAACTACCTACGCCAGCTTCTAAGCCTTTCCATTCATTGAACAAGAAAAATATGTCCCACATCCTTCTCTACCTTTATTATATAGAATTTTTCTTACTCAACCATGCAAGAAGTTCCATGCCTGAGTTACATCTGTCATCAAGTAATTAATCATGTAATTTTGTTAACCTTTTCTTAGTTTAGATTTTCTTTAATTCCTTTTTAGTAATTTATCTTATTTTTGTCTTTTTATTTAATTATAATTTCTTGGTTATTTTATTATCCTTTTATTTATTATTATTATTGTTTTATGTTAGACAATTGTTTTATTATTTAATACTTAAATTGAAAGTATGGGACATTACACACTCCCTCCATTCAAGGAACTTCATCCCAAAGTTAATTTTAATTATGTTACTGATAGGTTTTATTTCCTCCCTCTATATTACACAACACCCTCTGTTGTGACTATTATAAGGGACACCCAAGTGACTACAATAGGCATCAAAAGTACACATCACAACACCGGAGAAGCGCAAGTACTCTCTAGCTTTTCTTCCCAAATTATGGTACCAAGATTAAAGCATATTGGTCTAAGCAAATCCCCATGGTTCGATATCTCATCTACCCAAGAATGAATCCAGTATGGTACTCACCTACCCCAGGCATCCAATATGGTACTCACATACCCCAGGCATCCAATATGGAACTCACATACCCTAGTGATGCAGGAGCATCGCCAACAAAGTACAAGCGTGGAAGATAGCTTGGCACACTAGCACATATTTTGAAACATTTTGAATTTCAAAAGATCAATGTGTTAATGAAACATCTGAAAAAACTTTTTGAGTCATGAATACCTTTAATGATCAGAGGTTGAGCCATCACGTAATATTGATGGGGAATGTATTTTGTTTTATGAATCGGATTGCAATACAGATTTGGACATTGTGTTCTTATCTGTCTGACTCGATATTTATTGTAATAAGTGTTAAGTAGTTGATAACATTCAATTCCATTAAGTTAGCGTAGAGTAGTTGGAGGGAGAGGCTCAAAGAGAACCTCATTATATAAAGTATTGTAATATCGCCTAGTAGAAGTTGTTGTTGGTTGTTGTTGCGGCTGAATCTAATGTGTAGATTGTCATTGTAAGATGAGAGTTGGGGATACAGAGGAATGTTGTATGCATGTATGTAAGTTTCAGTTGAATGAATATAGCAGAGGGATATTGTTCCAATGTGTATTGTTATGTATCTATCTGAATGAATGGTAGAGTTTCTATTATTATTCAACACTCTATTATTTTTCAACACTCTGTTATTTTTGGTTCTTGAATCCATGACTACATTTGCTTTGTTGAATGTATGAGTCATTGCGAGTGGTAAATAAGTTTCAAGCGTTTCTTTTCATTGAGCGAGTGAAAGGTCTGCATAGCGTCCACAAGGAGTGTGTGACCGAGTCTGTTTCAACTCAAAATATCAAAAGAGATAGTGAAATGTATATCTATGCAAGGATTGCATCGACGTCTGAAAGGAGTGCGTGACAGAGTTTTCAGACTCGAAAGCTCAGAAGAAATAGTGTGATTGGTCGGAATAGCCACAGTATGGTCAATAGAGTGTCGACGTTTCGGATCCAAATCAGGATCCATCTTCAGGACAATGAGCCTGGGTTTAGATAAAGAGAAGATTTGTCTTTAAATAATGGARTTGGCRTGAAAACCAAGTGTCGGCTAGGTTGTTAAAAAAWTCTTTTTTTTTAATTATTTATTATTTATTATGTGTGATTTAATTAGGGTTTTTTTGTTTTTTGGTAAAATTCCTTTTAATTATTTAATTAGGGTTTTGTTTAATTGTTTATTAATTAGGGTTTAGTTTTTAATGTTTTATTAGATCAAAGTGTATTGTTAATTGATCAAAGTTAGTTAATTAGGGTTTTGTTTAATGAATAATTAATCAAGGTATATTATTATTTTATCAAAGTTAGTTAATTAGGGTTTTTGTTATTTGGTAAATTGTTAA
>JZKD02S1604879.1:430706-473012 GCA_000966675.3 Picea glauca | reverse complement strand
ATATAATAAATGGGTAATTAGATATAATGAATGTAAGAGGACTTCTTAGAAGGTTCTACTTCTAGAAGATTCCTCCTCTAGAATGTTCTTAGGTGATGGTAGCACTATATAATGGTGTTCAAGCAATGTAATAGGACATGAAGATAAGTATTGTATTGTGAGTTGTATCTCCATAGGAGGATGCCCCCTCGAAGAGGCAAGTAAACAAGAGAGGATCCCTTCCATAATAGGATCCACTGTATGGTGTTGCCCTACCTCAAGGGTTTGATAATAATAAAGTGTGGTTTCTTCTATCTTTCTCTGTGGATTTATTATGTATTCAGTATTTGTGGTGATTATATTTGTATATCTATTCAGGTTCTTAACAGGGTGTTATTTGAACCAATGTGTCTTTTGATAATGAAACATTGCACCCCTTCATTTAAATAATAAAAATGATAAATTTTATTAATTGTTTTTCGTACACCAAATTAGCTAGTGATTTTCATATGACGATTATGGAGTGATGAAAATGAATTTTAAAATTATACAACATGGGTTTTGTGCATAACATCCCCAAATAGTTGACCCTCAAGTGGTTTCCTTAGAAACTATGCGAGGTGGCAGGTGCAGGTGGTTCTTTGAAGAAAAATTGCCTAGATTTTCCTTTCGTCATCAGATGCCAGATCAACTTCACTACATTTTACTTTTTTGTGAATGTATAAATAAACCTCCATATATATCCTTTGTTGGTGACTATTTAAACTCAACTTGTAAACATTTTACTTGATGGTGGATATTAAAATTAGTTTCCTCTCAGCATGTAGTCACTAAAGATTTGACTTGGTCTCACCCTTTTTTTTCATATTTGCTTCCTCATTCGACCGACACACATATTTTTGGTCGACTCAACGAGGATAAATTTTGACTTGAAAGATTTGAATTTGGTCACCCCGACTTGCTTTGGCCGACTTGTATTTCTCGATTCAATTTTCTTTCGATGTCGACCTTTGGGGTAATTTACTTTACTTCTACTCGGACCAACTTGACTTAGAGAAAAACCAACTAGGGTATTCGATTTTAGATCGACCCGAATTGCTTTGGTTTCAACTACTTCTACTTATCCAACTTAGACCTTTGACTTCTTCGACCTCTTTGATTTTGACCTCCGATTTCTTTGACTTCGACCTTTAACTTTTTCAACTTCTTGCTGAGATGTTTATACTAGACTTCTTGATATCTACTTGATCATTTTTTAATAAATTTGATTACCAACTCCATGCCCAACATTGACCATATTAGTCATATTTATCATCAATGCCAACCCCATAATACTATGCCCAACATTCTCCCCCTTTGGCATTGATGGCAACAAAGTAAGAATCTCTATTTTTAATCAAGTTTTTACTACTTATCCTCTCCCTTCAACGGCAATGACAAAAGAGATATTTCTTCGCTTCCCCTGAGGAGATGCTCCCCCTAAGGAGATGCTCCCTATGAGGTGATGTTCCTTCTATCCATGTGTTTCTTTATTCTGATGAAATTTTTGTATTTTTAATGAGGTATGTGAATTACTCCTAATTTCTGCCTAAGATTTTCAAATGTGCTTCTTGGTAGAGGTTTTGTAAAGATCTTTGTTATTTGTTCTTTTGTGTCTACATATTCTAATTTCACCACTTTTTGAGTAACTTTATCTCTTAAGAAATGATATTTGATTGGGATGTGTTTGGTTTTAGAATACATTACAGGATTTTTAGATATGTTTATGGCACTAGTGTTATCATAGTTAATAGTAATGGGATGATCATATCTTACTTGTAAATCTTCTAATGTTTTATTAATCCATAGAACTTATGTGCAGCAAGATGCAGTAGCAATGTATTTTGTCTCTATTGTATACAATTATGTGGATGTGTGTTTCTTACTTAGCCATGCTAGCAGGCATTATCCTAGAAAAAATTCTCCTCCACTAGAGATTTTCCTATCATCTATACTACCAGCCCAATCTACATCAGTGTATGTAGTTAGAGTGAAGTCTTTATCTTTTGGATACCATAATCCAAGTTCTAAGGTGCCTTTAAGATATATGAATATCCTCTTTACTGCTTTTAAGTGATTTTATTTAGGTGCAGATTGAAATCTCCCCACGAGTCCTACAACTTGCATGATGTCAAGTCTTGTTGTTGTTGAATAGAGCATACTTCCAACCATTGATTTGTACATAGTTTGTTCCACTTTTGGTGAGTCATCTTCTAGGATTAGTTTACATCCAGTGGACATGGGAGTACTCATAGGTTTACTGTCTTCCATTTGGAATTTATTTAGCATTTTCTTAATATATTTTTCTTGGAAAATGAATATTTCTTTTTTTGTTTGAGTTACTTGTAAACCTAGGAAGAAAGACAATTCTCCCAGCATAGTCATTTCAAATTATTCTTGCATTTTGGTTGCAAACTTTCTTCTTAGTATAGTAAGATTACTTCCAAATATGATGTCATCTACATATACCACCACAATAATCATGTTTTGATCCTCAATTTTGATGTATAATTTGTTTTCAGTAATCCCTCTCTTATATCCTTGTTTTTGCAAGTATTGATCAAGCCTTGAGAACCATACTATGGGGGCTTGTTTAAGACCATATAGGTCATTTTTTATCTTGCACACATAGTCTTGATTTTCTGTTAACATGAATCCTTCTGGTTGCTCAACATAGACTTCTTCTTCTAGTGTTCCATTAAGGAATGCTCACTTGACATCCATCTAATAGATTTTGAAATTTATGAAGCATGCAAATGCCAGGAACATTCTGATGGCCTCAAGTCTTTCTACTGGAGAAAAAGTATCTTAAAAATCAATACCTTTCACTTGGGCATATCCCTTGCATACTAATCGAGTTTTGTTCATTATGATCTGCCCATTTTCATTGAGTTTGTTCTTTAATATCCATTTTCCTTGGGTCTTGGAACTAGTTCCCATGTATGTTTCTTCTCTATTTGGTCTAGTTATTCATCCATTGATTTTATCCAATATTTACTTTTGTTGGCTTATTTAAATGACTTAGGTTCTATCATGAATAACATTGCTTGTTCTGAGTCAAATGTGAGTTTCCTTCTTGTTTCCACTCCTTCATTTTTATCTCCAATAATGTGACTTTCAGGATGATTCTTTTAAACCCTTTTTGATGGGGCTTTTGGCAAGGGTGTTTCTTGGTCATCTTCATCATCAATGTGGGTTTCATTTTCTTGAGGTTCTTCATCAACTTCTTCATTTTTATATTCTCCGTCACTTTTATCATCATATGTTGATATCTTTTGGGGTATGACTTGTCTTAACTTTAGATCATATATCTTTACATTGGCACTTTCCACCATTTTATGTATTCTTAGGTTATAACATCTGTAAGATTTTTTGTTAGGTGAAAATTCTAGAAATATGCCTTCATCTGATCTTGGGTCAAATTTCCCTAGATTATACTCATCATTTTTTATGTAACACTCACTTCCAAAGACTTTGAAGTGTTTCACTGATCTTAGCATACCAAACCATAGTTCATAAGGTGTTTTTTCATGGTTAGGTATCAATTGTGCTCGATTGAGTATGTGAGTTGTTGTGTATACTTCATCTCTATAAAACTTATCTGGAAGTTTGGCTTCATTCAGCATGGTTCTTGCAACTTCTTGGACAGGTTTATTCTTCCTTTCAACCACTCCATTCTATTGAGGAGTCCTGGGAGATAAAAATTTTCTTTTGATTCCATGATCTTCACAAACCTTAATGAAGTCTTTAGAGGTGAATTATCCTCCATTGTCTGATCTCAGACATTTGATTTTGAGATCTATTTCATTTTCTACAAAGGATTTGTATGCCTTAATTTTTTCAAAGGCTTTTGATTTATCCTTTAGAAAGTATACCCGCGTCATTATTGTGTAGTCATCAATGACCAGCTTAAAGTAATGTTTTCCATGTATACTTTTAGTTATAGAAGGACCACATAGGTCAGTGTGAAGAAGATCCAAAGGTCTTGATTAAAAATGCTCTTTTGTCTTGAACCTAAATTTTGTCCGCTTCCTTATTTGACAATGTTTACAAACAGGATTTGAAGGCTTTATAATCTTTGGCAGATCCATTATTGCCTCCTTATTATTGGCTTTGATTAACTTTTTAAATCTTATATGTCCCAACCTTCTATTCCATAGCTAACTTTCATATTCTTGACCTAAACAACATTTTTTTTCTCCTTCTATGTTAAGGATGTACACATTGTTGGATGTTCTTAGTGAAACTTCCACTAGCTTCCATGTATCTTCTCTTTTGATCTCACATTTCTGAGAATAAAAGGTAAGTATGTGACCGTGATCACATTTTTTACTTACACTTAGAATATTAGGCTTAATATTTTCTACTAAAAGTACATTTTTTGCTTTGTCCTTGTTATTCCCTAGGCTAATAATGTCTTTTCCAAGTATCTTGGCTGACACGATATCTCCAAAGGTGAATTTTACTTTTTCTTTCTTCGTTAACTTAAGATATTTTCTTTGGTCTCAAATCATGTGTTTATAACATCCACTATCTATATACCACTGACATCCTTTGTTTTTAGCATACAGAGCTACTTTACACTCTGTTTTCTCTACTTGTTTTTTCTTCCATACTTTTTTATTCTTGGGAATATTTATCTCTTTGACATACTTTGACAATATACATTCATTATATTCATGTCCATAGTTATTACACTTGAGGCATTCCATATTGTAATATTGTAATGGAGAGAATGGATTATAGTTTATTTTCTCTATATTGAACTTCTGACTTCTTTGGAAATTTTTTGGATTGTGCCTTCTATAGGATTTACAATGTACTACTTTGTGTCCAAAATTATTGCAGGAATAGAAATATCCAAGGAAGATATATTGATATCTGTTAGAGAGATTTCTTCTGGTGATTGTATTTTTCTTGTCATATTTTTCTTTAGTAGGGGGTGTTGATTTCTATTTTTTAGGGACGTCTCCAATGGCATCATCCTTGCCTTATTATCTTCTCTTCTTAAGGGGATTTTAAGAGCACCTATGTAACTGATTGGTTTTTTGATAGATCCTTGTGATGTAGAAGTTGAGTCTTGGGTGTATCCCAAACCAGTCTGGTTTTTTGGTGACCTCTAACTATTGATAATTTCATCCAAGATCTTTGAACTATTTTCAAATTTTGATCCCTTCTTTTCTTTCTCAAGTTCACCTTTTAGAAGCTCAATATTAGCTTCTAGATTCTCACATACTTGTTCTCTATCATTGAATTGTTTTAAAATGACATCTTCAATCATTTTAGCTTCTAGGAGTTGGGACTTCAAATCATTGATGATTTTCTCTAATTCTTTGATGGTTCTTGATGCATATATTTCTCTTGATTGATTTGATTTTCAAAATATTGAAGTTGTGCCCTCAATAGCCTTTTATTCCTTTTATACTTTCTTAGTTCCTCCAGTTCACTAATTAGTTCTGCGTCTAGGTCTACTTCTCCTCCAAATTCGTATTTTTCTTTATCATCTACATCATTATTTTGAGTGTTCATTCCCATAAATAGAAGCTTTGAATATTCATCTTCACTTTCTTCAGAAGAGATGTTGTCCTCTTTGGTGTAGAGATTCTTCTTTTGTTTTTAGTATTTATTTTTGTTCTTTGTCTTACCCTTCTTATGTTCTTTATGATTATGAAATTATTCATCATCACTATCCTCCTTCTTGGGATATGGACATTTGTTAGCAAAGTGTCCAAATTTTTCACATTTGAAGCATATCAGAGGAAACTTCCCCTTGTATTTATCAGTCCCTTTCTTGAGTTTATTCATAAATTTAGATACTTCTTCATCATATATCTATGATAAATATTCATTAGGTACATGCTCCTGCTTCTTCCTTGATTTTGATGCCTTAAAGGTTGTTTCTCCTTCTTTTGGTTTCTCTTGTCTTGTTCTCATCTCATATCCTGTGAGGATCCCACGTAGTTCATCCACTGTGAGCTTATCAAGATCTGGTATGTCTTCAAGGGTAGAAATTTTGGCATCATACCTCATAGGTAATGATCTCAATATCTTTTGGACAATTAGTTTGTCTTTGAGTTCTTCTCCTAATGCTCTGATTGAATTGACAATTTCATCAACTCTTTGGAGATATTCAACTATGTTTTCTTCCTCCTTCATTTTCAAGTTTTCAAACTGAGTTCTATAGATTTGTAGTTTGGCCACCTTGACTTTGATGTATCCTTCAAATATGACCTTCAATTTGTCCCAGGTCTCTTTTGTTGACTTACAGTGCATTACCTTTACAAATATAGGATTGGTTAATCCTCCTAGAATAGCATTGATTGCTCTTGAATTTTCATTGCATATATTATTTGCAGTAGTATCAGTAGGTGGTGTTGATGGTGTAGTATAACCACTTTAAACAACTTTCCAAAAATCACATCCAAGGGCCATGAGATAACTTTTCATTCTCACACTCTATAATGCATAGTCATTCCCTTTGAACATAGGTGATTTGTTGGAAGACATTCCCTCTTGTTGATCCATTGCTTCTAAATATACCTTCCAGTTGTTAGGATGTGCAGAAGATACCCACTTTGATACCAATTATTGGAAACTTGGTCAATACTAAGAGGTGGGGTGAATCAGTATTGGCTAATTATTTAAAATTTTAATAATTTTAACTTATTAACAACAATTCATCAACAACAGTAAACTTGAATATAAAATCAATACAATAATACAAGTTACAATGATGATTGGGAAAAATCAATATCCTTGTTCAAGGAATCAACCCTAGGAAGCACCAACTCCCTTGTTTTAGGGCACCAACCTTAGGAAGCACCAACTCCCTTGTTTTAGGGCACCAACACTAGGAAGCACCATTTCCTTTGTTTAGGGAACCAACCCTAGGAAGCACCAACTCCCTTGTTTAGGGAACCAACTCTAGGAAGCACCATATTCCTATCTTCAAACTTTAATTAGCAAAGGACATTAGTCCTTCCTTGCTCCACCCTTCCACCCTCGTTACATAAATATCTTCTCTTTAGTTCCTTAGACTCTTCTCTTCCTTTTGATTTTCAAATGAAACCCATAGAGACATCTTTTTTCCTTCATATATTTTCATTTATATAGACTTATAAAGGGAATGTTTTGAACCAATGTGTATTTTGATAATGAAACATTGCACCCCTTCATTTAATTAATTCAAATGATAACTTGTATCAATTGATTTTCATACACCAAATTATTCAGTGATTTTCGTATGACGATTCTGGAGTGATGGAAACGAATTTTAAAATTCTACGATATGGGTTTTGTGCAGAACATCCTTGTGTAGAACATCCTTAGTTATCTGACACTCATTTGATTTCCCCATAAACGGTTTGAGGTGGCAGGTACGGGAAGTTCTTTGAAGGAAACTTGCCCAAATTTTCCTTTCATCATCGGATGTCAGATCGACTTCAGTACATTTTACTTTTTAGTGAATGTCTAAATCAACCTCCATATATATCATTTGTTGGTGACTATTTAAACTCAACTTGTAAACATTTTACTTGATGGTGGATATTAAAACCGATTCCCTCTCAGTTGCTAGTCACTAAAGATTCAACTTGGTCTCACCCTTTTTTTTTTGTATTTGCTTCCTCATTCGACCGACACACATATTTTTGGTCGACTCAACGAGGAAAAATTTCAACTTGAGATATTTGAATTTGGTCGTCTTGAATTGATTTGGTTGAATTGTATTTCCCAACTCAATTTTATTTCGATGTCAAACTTTGGGGTAATTTACTTTACTTCTACTCGAACCGACTGGACTTAGAGAAAAATCGACTTGAGTAATTTGATTTTAGATCGACCTAACTTGCTTTGGTTTAAAATTCTTCTACTTATCTTAATTTGACCTTTGACTTCTTCGACCTCCGATTTCTTTGACTTCGACCTTCGAATTTTTCAACTTCTTCATCTTCGACCTTTTTCTTCGACTTCAACTTTTTCAACTTCTTGTTGAGATGTTTATACCAGACTTCTTGATATCTACTTGATCATTTTTGTATCAATTCCAATACCAATTCCATGCCCAACATTTACCATATTGGTCCTCTTTGTCATCAATTCCAACCCCATAATACTAGGTCCAACACTGTGGACAGTAATGAAAAATATCATTGTTCAAGCATCGATTCTTTCCTTCTTCGGGATAATTTACTTTACTTCTACTTGGACCGACTCGACTTAGAGAAAAACCAACTTGAGTAATTTTATTTCACATCGACCTGACTTGCTTCGATTTCAACTTCTTCTACTTATCCAAATTTTACCTTTGACTTCTTTGACCTCCGATTTCTTTGACTTCGACCTTCGACTTTTTCAACTTCTTCAACTTCGACCTTTTTCTTCGACTTCAAATTTTCAACTTCTTGCTGAGATGTTTATACCAGACTTCTTGATATCTTATTGATCCTTTTTTATCAATTCCAATATCAACTCCATGCCCAACATTGACCATATTGGTCCTTTTTGTCATCAATGTCAACCCCATAATACTAGGTCCAACACTATGGACAGTAATGAAAAATATCCTTGTTCAAGCATCTGTGATTTCATTCTTCTTCTTGTTTCTACTCTAGCACTTCTATTTCCAATTATTTGTTCTGGTGGATGATTCTTATGAACTCGACAGTTAGGTGTCCTAGAAGGTGTCTGAAAATCTTGTTGGTGTTGTAACTTACAGCAATACTGAGAGGGGGGTGAATCAATATTTTATCTTATTTTTCACTTTTCTTTCCTTTCAACAAATTAAGGTTATTTATAAGTTATTAATTAATCAATAATATATGAAAAACTCTAAACACAACAGAGAAAACACATTATACCATAATTTTTACATGGAAACCCAATGCGGGAGAAAACCACTGAACATCTTTATTTATGTTCTTCTGCAAGAACCAACTTATAATTTACAATTATTCACCTTGAAAGGAAACCACCTGTCATAGATGAGGATACCAATCCTCTCAAGCACCAACTTGTCACAAAAAATGAGGACACCAATCCTCTCAGACACCAACCTGTCGCAGATAATGAGGACACCAATCCTCTCAGGCACCAACCTATCGAAGATAATGAGGACTCCAATCCTCTCATGCACCAACCTGTCACAAATAATGAGGAAACCAATCCTCAGTGGGCTTCAACCCACCCTAGCACCACCCTACCTCCCTGAATTCAGTTTAAAAATATTCTTGCAGAATTGGACCTTTCTATACAAAAATTAATTCGATATGTCTCCAGTTCAGTTTCGTTTAATAGTTACATATCCTTTTTTTTTTCTATTTTCATCCACGTTTGACTCGAGCATAGCACATCCTTATTTATAATGTTTTTTCATGAGTCCCCCTTCCTATATGTGGATGAATAATAGTTACATCGTGGACATATTTTGACCATATCAAACTCTTGTAAAGTACACTTATGTATAAATAAAGTATGTAGGTGCATGACAGTTACATTATGGGCATATTTTGACTAGATCAAACTCATGTCAATTACACTTATGTCTAAATAAAATATGTGGATGCATGACAGTTACATTGTGTACAAATCTTGATCAAGTCAAAATCCAATAACAACTGGACATTCTTTGACTAAATCAAATAGACCAAATCTTCCTACGAATGAGCTCCATCCCATCTCCAGCAACATAACTTATTCTTATCATAGAAACTCCTTGTGAATGACGCGGTGACTCGCATTTTGATCTATAGATAATCTACTACACAGATAGAATAAGATCCCAAAGCTCAATTCATAAGTCTTCATCATGTCACACTTACCCTACAATGTGCTCACCCAGTCGCTTTGTTCATCCCGTCGCATCACTCTATCACTTGTCATATGGGATTTGTTTCATCACACTCTATTGTGTCATTTGTTGCACTATCTCAAGGTGCCATGCAGAGTTTCTTCTGCACAATCTTCCACACAATATGTTTCATTCCATTACATCACACTATTTTCGTCTCGGCACACTCCATTGCACCATTCATTGCATTGGTTCAAAGCACCTTGAAGATTTTCTTCTGCACCATTAACCCTTCTTTGTGCCATTTATCCTTTCATCCTTTGATATTACTGGGCACTTATGTTTTCATCCTTTCACGACTTCCTCTGTATGTGCACAATACATTGTGCCATACTTTTTGTGCCATTAATCTTATTCTATGTCCTTGATCCTTTCATCATTTGATCCTTTCATGCACTTCTTATGTATTTTATTGCACTATAACTGACCATGTCCATGACCATTTTGACATCAATGACAATATATGTGCAACAAACTCGCCCTTTTTCATTGATGGAAACTAAAAGATCTTTCATCTATGTTTTGAAAGGTGGTTGACCATGCAGTGGCCTTTATGTTGAGCTAGTCCCCCTTTCAATGTGCAACAACATTAGCCTTTTTTTATTCTCCCCAGCCTTTGACAGTGATGAGAAAGAGTCTTTGGATATTCTTTCCTCCAGTCCTTGTTGTGAGCATAGAACCATCCTCAAACAGAATGTAATCGATATCCATTGCAAACTTCAACTACGTGCATCTCCAAAAAATCAAACTTCTCCTTGATAAAGCAACGAGTGGGGAACATTTTGAAGTAGTGAATAGTGTTCTTTAGTGAAGAAAGGAAGACGATATCATCCCCAACTTATGTTTGATATACTCAAAGGGTTCTCTAGGTAATGGATTGGTAAAAATACATGCAATATTCTCTTTGGAGGGAACATACTCTAATTTGACCACCTGATGATGAACATGTTCTCAAAGAAAATGATATTTGATTAGTATATGCTTAGTCTTAGATTGTTGAAGAGGATTTTTAGAGATATCAATAGCACTGGTATTGTCACACATAATAGAGACAGGTTATTCACAAGGAACTTGAATATTCTTGAAAAAAAAATTAATCCAAAACACTTGATTACAAAAGGATGTTGCGGCTATATATTCAGCTTTAGTTGTAAAGAGAGAAATGGAATTTTGTTTCTTGTTGAGCCAAAACACTAAACAATTACCAAGGAAAAATGTTCCTCCACTGGTGCTTTTTCTATCATCAATACATCATGCCCATTCTACATCAGTATAATCTTTGAGAACAATGTTTGTGTATTTTGGATACCACAATCCATAATCAATAGTTCCTTGCAAGTAAATAATCTTTTAACTGTAAGAACATGATTTTCCTTAGGATTTTCTTGAAATCTTCCTACAAAACCAACTGTTTGTATGATTTCATGAATTGAAATTGTGATCATATAGAGTAATTTTCCTATCATAGACATGTACATGGTTTGATCTATTTCTGGAGCATTTTCATCTTTGTTGAGTTTGCAATTGGTATCCATAGGATTCCTAATTGGTAGAAAATTTTCCATGCCAAACTTCTTCAAGATTTCCTTGAGATATTTACTCTGAGAAATGAAAATTCCTCTCTTTGATTGTTGAATCTATAGATCAAGAAAGAAGGATATTTCCCCTAACATGGGCATCTCAAACTCTTCATGTTGCATTGCAACTACAAACTTCTTACTCATTAGTTCAATGTTACTACAAAAAATAATATCATCAACATATACTACAATAATTAACAGGTCATTACCTTCATCCTTGATGTATAATTTGCTATCAGTTATTCCCTTTTTAAAACATTGTTGGTGCAGATACTTGGCGGGTCTATAATACCAAGATCTTGGAGCATGTTTTAGCCCATACAGGTATTTCTTTAATCAGCATACATGATCATTTTTGTCAGTTAGTATAAAAACTTTTGGTTTCTCCACATAAACTTCTTCCTCGGGATCACAAGGTCACCATTCAAAAATGTTGATTTGACATCCATCTGGTAGACTTTGAATTTTCTATAGCATGCAAAAGTCAAAAACATTCTAATAGCTTCAATTCTTGAAACAGGGGAAAAAATTTCTTCAAAGTCCACTCCTTCGACTTGAGCATACCCTTTGCATACCAATATGGCCTTGTTTCTAACTATCTTTCCATCTTCATTTAAATTTTTTTTGTATACCCATTTAATGCCAATTACATTCTTGTCATTTGGTCTTGGGACAACATCCCAAGTCTTATTTTTCTCTATTTGGTCCATTTCTTCATTCATGGATTTGACCCAATGGTCATCCTAACTTGTGTGCATAAAATTTTGTGGTTCACTCATGGATAGAAGTGCAAAGTTTGCAGAACCAGATGTTTCTATAAGTTTTCTTCTAGTTTGTACACTTGTTTCCTTGTTTCCAAGAATCTGACTTTCTGGATGATTTTTTTGAACATACCTTGATGGGATCTTTGGTTGTGATTTATCCATTCTCTATTCTTCCTTGGATTCCTCTTCTAAATAATACTCATGCATTATCTCCTTGTGGTTCATTTCTGATTGGTTCATCATATGAATTATCATGGCGTTGGTGTCTCTCTGGATGAAGTGGTTTCTCATCTACCTTTACATCTATAATTTCAACTATTTTGTGGAGTCTTTTGTTGTAGCACTTGTATCCTTTACTTCTGGAGGAGTATCCTAACAAGATACCTTCATCATATCTAGAATCAAACTTACCTAAGTTTTCTTCATTTCTCTTAATGTAGAATTTGCTTCAAAAAAAAATTGAAGTGTTTTATTGATGTTGGTCTTCCATGCGATAACTCATAAAGGGTTTTATCATTGTTTACTCTTATGTGTGCTTTATTGAGAATGTTAATAGTGGTTTGAACGGATTCTCCCCAAAAGGTTTTAGGAACTTCTCATTCATCAAGCATGGCCCTAGACATTTCTTGAACTATTTTGTTCATCCCTTCTACTACTCCATTCTATTGCGGGGTTCTAGAAATAGCAAACTGTCTCTTGATCCCATGCGTTTCAAAATAATTGTTGAATTAGTAAGATGTGAATTCTCCTTCGTTGTCTGATATTATGTACTTTATTATTGAATCCATTTCAATTTTGACATGTGCTTTGAAGATTTTGACTTTTTCAAAGGCCTCAAATTTATGCTTCAACAATCCAACCCAAGTCATTATGGTATATTCATCAATCAACAAAATGAAATATATTTCACCTCAAGGTGATTGTGTACTAGTGGGGCCACAAAGATGTGTATGAATCAACTCAAGAGGTCGAGTGGTGGAGTGTTCTCTTTCCTTGAATTGAACTCTTGATTATTTTCCAAACTGACATGACTTACAGACAGTATTCTCAGGTTTTCAAATTTTGGGCATATCTCTCACAGCAAGATGATTAAAACCAAGATGGCCTAGTTTTTTGTGCCAAAGCCAGCTCTCATCATTTTTACTCATGAAATATTTTTCTTTGCCTTCTTCTAGAACATACACATTTCTTGAAGTTCTAACTGCCTTAACAACAATGTTGCATGTATTCGCACCCATTACTTTACAACCTTTTGAATGAAAGAGAACTTTGTGTCCTTGGTCACACATTTGACTCACATTCAACAAGTCATGTTTTAGACCATCTACATACAACACATTTTGTTCTTTGGTATTTCCCTTCTTATCTTCACCTAGCACAAAAGTTCATTTTCTTTTAATTCTAGTTGGAGCATTGTTTCCAAAAGTAACATCACCACATTTTTCTTTAGTTAGGAATTCAAACTTACTCTTGTCTCTTGTCATGTGCTTGGAGCAGCCACTTTTCATTGTGTAATTTGTTTATTAATGTTTATGCATCGGTGTAATAAATTTTTCTCGCTGTCCAGGTTGATGACAGGGTGGCAAGTGTTTAAAGCGCAAAAACGAAAATGGTTTATGTGATTTTGAAAAATGGTTTTGAAACAAAAACTTAAATTCTTGTAACCAATAACAAAACAACACATGGAGGGTGAGTGGTTTCCAATTACGATATGTTGAGATTGGATTAAAATTCCTCCTACTCAAAGTCTTGTAAAGAATTGTAGTCATTGATCATCATCTATCATCCATCATTTGATCAAGCATACAATCAATTTTACTTTTTGTTGTTTTAAATGTATTTTTAACATGTGCTATAATTTCATTTGCATAATGTCGACACTTGGAAACATGTGATTGGTTCTTAAGATGAATTTTGACATTGTTTTCCTTTCCCCTATTGATTTTTAACTCATTTTTTTGAATATTTATAGAAAACTTTTATGAAATAAGTATTAAACTATTAGAGTCACAATTGTGTCATTTTATTTTTTTCGTACCACCAAAGTCATAGTAAATTCCAACCCCATGCAACAGTTACTCAGTCGATGATAGATCAATGGAAAATTGACCCAATAGATCGTAATTCTCCAAGAATTTAGTCTATGGTTTAATACTCCTAAGAGTAAGAATGTGTTCATCCTTGTTGATTTCATCACTAACTTATCGTTCGACACCAAGGGCCCACCAATGAACAACAACTTCCCAGATGAACATGTTCATGATATCATCCAATGACCCATGGTACGAAGATATCCTCACCTACTTACACACTCAGAAGTTTGGTCCACATATCTCTCGGGATGATCGTCATATCCACCACCAAGCTACCTAGTATCTCCTCATACGAGACACTCTATGTTGATGGAGAGTGAAAACTATCATGGTTCGATGACTCACACTCGAGGAGGCCAAATGGATCCTGATTGATTGTCATAGAAGTGCATGCGATGGTCATTTGTCAGGAATTTCCACTTCCCAAAAAGTAGTTGGTGTCGGTTATTCTTGGCCTACCCTCTTCCACAACTGCATTTAGGTAGTCAAATAATGTATAAAGTGTCAGGTTTTTACTGACAAAACCCAAGCTCCACTAGCTTCTTTGCACCTTGTCATTACCGTCAGTCTCTTTTGCAAGTGGGGCATCAACTTTATTTATGTACAATCCCCCATTCAGTAAACGCCACAAGTACATAATCTCGGTCATTGATTACTTCACCAAATGGATCAAGGTCATGCCAATGTTCAACAACATGGTAGACAATGTCACCTAGTTCTTCTACAATCATATCATTACTTATTTTGGGCTCCCCCAATAGATAGTCTCGAATCATGGAAAAAAATTCAAGAATGTAGTGTTTCAAGAGTTTTCCTCCCTTCTTGGCTTCACCCATGAATTCACATCCCCATATTGTCTGCAATAAAATGACCAAGTTGAGTCTTTCAACAAAGTCCTCAAAACCATGCTACAATGGGAATTCAATGATCACAAAACCAATTGGCACCACATGATTTTCTCTACACTTTGGGCCTACTGAACCAAAGTAAAAAATGCCACGGGATTTACCCCCTTCCACCTCATCCATTATGTGGAATCCATTTTACCCATTGAGTGTGAGATACTGACTCTATGAATGAAATTTTAACTATTTTTGAATAGCACCCCTCTCAACAACTTGTCACCTTAAATAGAATAGATGAAGATCAATTGCATAATAATGTAGCAACCAATAAACTCTATAAAGCCACATCTGATCACCAAATATTCCCTCATTTATTTAATGAGGGTGGCCTTGTTCTAGCCTATGATATCTTCCACGATTCCCTGTGCTCGAGAAAGTTTGAGACACTTTGGCAAAGCCCCTTCATCGTCAATCATTTCCTCACTCAAGGAGCATACATCCTTGCTTACCCTAGGGGTAGCCTCTTCAAGGACCTCGTCAATGGGTTGTACTTGAGAAATTTTACCCTTGAGTAACCACTTACTCTAACCCGTTGTCATTTGCACATTCTAAGCTTGTAAAAAATTCAAATATTTTTTAATCTTTTCAATGAACATTTGCTATTTTCTTACGCTCCTGCTCACTTACGTTTTCTTTTTTTACCATATGAATCATTCACTAGCACATCACATCATTTTTTTCAATAGTGATATTCGATGGACTCGGTATCTCCCCTCTACGACTTGGGCCATTTATTCACCTTCACACATGCTACTTCACTCAAGCAACATATGATTAGGACCAACTACAAATAACCAAGCAAAGTATGTTGTTGTGATTGGATTGTTATCTTATGCTACCCAACTCCATATCTGACACCTTGGCATATTCCTATATTATTATTCCATCCTCTTGAAATTGAATAATGTTTACCATGTTCATGATCCTACCTGTTTAGAAAGTTCCTGCAAGTAAAACTTATGTCAAGGAATTTTGAATCTCTCACATTCACACATATTCCTAGAAGTGAAAATTAGTTTGTAGACAACATTGCAAATGAAATTTACATTGGCATCTATCGCATTAAAACATTGTTATTCATGTTTTATCCCATCAGTGTATGCAGACTACACTCTTACAGGAAAGAATTATTTAGTATGAATCTAGGCTAGATGGTATATCACAACACTAGGTATTTAGAAATATCTTAAATAGTGGTTTTTTTTCTTCATACTGACCTTATAGTTCTTCCCATCAAGCTCTGCAAACTACACTCTTGTCAATGATCAGTTGGAACTCCATGGAAGAATGGCATTGGAAGCATGTGTAAATACGACAATAATTTCTTGAATGATGTTGGAAATGTTTACTATATGAATAGCTCTTGAATTATGAAGATTTGTATCTTCGTGAAATACTTTGAGCATTGTTTCAAACAATTTTCTATCATATCATTTAATAATGTCCACTATCCACGACAAGGTAAAACAAACCAAACTAATACCCTTTTCATCCAATTTAGATTTTACACCTTGAACATTAGCATTAAACTCTTTCAAAATAGCATACCTACATGTATTTTTAACAAATGGTGATACAACTGACTCAAAGTAGTTTAATATATGTTTCCTAGTCATATTGCAATACTCTAATTCATTCAAAGTCATAGATAACAATTCGTGTAGAGAATCCTTTGCCATATCTATATGTCTGCAATCAGCTTGTGATCACCCATGCCAAGTATTGTAGCTAAATCAAGCAATGTATTTATGTACAAATAGTATAGCAGGGCCCAATGTTTGGCTTTTTCTTAGGGATCCAATGATCAACATTCAAATATCGCTTAGGTGACTCGACAAAATCATGAAACATCACTTCAAAAGAAACTAGTAAAATACACAATGCTTCATCCGCACATGAGAAATAAATGATTTCAACTATATAATATGAAAACATGAGTTGAATTTATTTGATGTAATTCTCACCACTATGAGAACTTGTTAATTTGATTTCAAATGATCACTTTCCTAAAAATGATATTTCCAATATGATATTTCCATAGAAATGCATGTATTATCCTCTACTATAATATACATGGATTTGATAAAAAGATAGTTGTGTGCAAATATAACAAAAAATTCAAAACACATAATTTTTGTTATTGAATACAATATCACGATGCTACATTGACTCTAACGTAGTGTTATCTATTTATTAATGAAACACTATCTTGATGCAAATGATGCAATGATGATGCATATGACACACTACATATCATAGGGATGCAACTATAATGCAAAAAAAATGCCACATTGATATAATAATATTCAAAGGGAAGATAACAAAAATTTTGAGTGTTGTGTGCATCATGATAACAATGTAAAATCAACACAAGGATGATGAAAATTACTGTCACAAACACCCAAAGCATGTCAACAAAAAAACTTGTATGAAGGAGAATGGGTTATGGCGATGCTACATCCCCATATTGTAGTAGTGAACCCACAGATGATGACATCAATGGAATCTCCCATACTAGAGAAAGTTGTCCCAAATATCCCATAAGTATTATGGAACTCCAACCAAAAGGAATTGATCATTTATCCAAAAAAAAATCTAGCAACCATGAATCAATTTGAAAGAACATTTTTTATCCATGGAAAATCATATCTTCTATGAGTATACACCTATATTCTTACATATGTTCATTGAAATCTAATATTGTAGTTTTTGAAAAATGGAAATAAATTTGATTGTATTATGAAGCTCTAGCTTAGTCATTTTCTTAGTCATCCACTTGTCATGAATGTGGGGGTCTTGACATATAATCACTAGGAGTCTCCTTAATAGATCCTTAGGGGTGAAAATTGTAACCATTACTTGTGCACAAATGCCACTAAAACGTCATTTTCGGAATAAATCATGACAACATACCCACGGTAAACATAAAGAATCATTTCAATCCACAAGAAAAAATAATTATTCGACAACAAAAAATACTAGTAACCACAAGCATGAAGATCCATGAGTGGTACTCTTTAGTTGACACCTTATTTTCCACTTCTCGATGTAGATGGTAGGCTTCCATCGACAAAATATCTATCTGTTTTTAATGTCGATAGAAATGCCTATACATGGGATTCTTGGTGGTTAATTCCATCTCTTCAATTTTCGATTCCAATGGGTTTTTTTACTCAATATAGTGATGTCAAGCTTGCCAATGGATTCACTTGGTGATGGTATTTCTCCTTAAATCATCGGTTTTGAATTCTATTTGATGGATACCCTCATGGTTAGGAATATCTTGTAGGTGATGTCATCTATCATCTACTTTTATCCCTTTGTGGTTGGAGGTGATGTCATATATAATGTAATTGCTAATTGAAACAATCTTTTATCTTAAGAGGGCATGCTCTTAAGCGAATTACACCATTTTTTTGCACTATCTAGCAATAGATAACCTTTTAATAATTTTTTTTCCAAAGAAGGTATTGTTCATATCCAAAGGCTCTTATCAATTTTGGAAATTCTATATATCAAAATTTTCCATCCAGTGCACAACCCTCATAACCATAGCTCATATAACAACCACGAGAAGCAATCCTCGAATCAACAAAATTTAAATCATTGAAAATAAGTGTTGGAGATTCTTCACACACACCTAGGATTTATTTTTCCTAAGTTTTTCCCAATGTTTATTAGTCATTATCCAGTCTCCTACATTTTAGGGAGAATATTCATTTTCCTACATTCTAGGGGAATATTCTCTTCAGTTCACACTTCAGTTGGATCACTTGAGTGGAGTCTTGATGCCACATTGGTTCCATCACCATGCAACATTGGTATCATCACTGCGAATGCGCATTATCCTTGGGATTATCACCAGAGTGGTGCATTATATATTCTTTTAGTGAGTTAACTGAGCACTGAGAGGCTAGTTGACTTAGACTAGGTAGCAGTTAACTCCTGCAACTATTGGTGTGTGTCCAGATCACTCTAGAACACCACTATGGTGCATTGGATTCTCTTCCAATGCGCATTAGTTGAGTTATACAGAGTATATCATCTGTAAATTATATTTCATTCATTCAGTCAATACAATTATTTGATTCTCTCTCTCATTTATGTCTTTTCTCATTTTTCTGCAAACTTTGTATGCCCTTTTCTAGCTAGATCTTATATGTACATGTTCATTTACATTTACATGGTATCAGAGTCAAAGGATTGCTAGGAAAAAGACACACCAGACTCTTTGTAGGTATCGAAGATTGAAGACAGTGGGAAAATGGAATTTCCAAAAGAATTAATTCTTACACCGTACAATTTCTTTGCATGGAAGACCAATATGGAATTGCATATTCAAAGAAGATGATTATACAGGTTAACCATGGGCATAGAGACCGAACCCACATCATCCATATAAAAATCCAAGTATCTGAATCGAATGGATGAAGCATATCGAACTATTTGTGGTCTTATTTCTCTTGAGCTCCTCTTTCAAATATCCTCATGTAAAACCCTCAATGAAGTATGGACCACCATAGAAGGAATTTTTTGAAAATAGGACGAGATGAGGGGACATATACTCGAGGTGGAATTGCTCACTTTGGATCCAAAAACCTTCGACAATCTCCAATATTTGTTTACCAAATATAAGGATTTAGTTTTGTAAATCAAGGCTTACAGGGTTGATAAATATAAGGAGGAGAAACAAATGGTTCTTACCATTATTTCCAAACTTGGTCCAGAATACTCAGTGTTTGTATCCACATTTCATTCACTTAGGCTCGCCTCTAGAGCTACCTAGAAAATTCCCTCTCTTGAGGCCTTTATCAAGTCTCTGATGCAAGACTAGACCAAGCTCATCAATATGGGAAAAATCAAAGGCTCAAAAGTGCATGCACTTATTTTTAAAGATGGTAGAAGTCACCAAAATTAGAAATCTAAAAACAAAGACAAAGGGAAGGGACATGCAAATCTAAATAAGGAAGGATACTCAAAGCCCTTCAACAATTCCTTTGGATCCAAAGTTGGAAAGGGAATAAAAGGGGAGAAATGCAGTTACTACCAACAAGGATTCCATCAATAATATTAATACATACAGAAGAAGATAGATCAAATGGCACAAATAATTTAGAAAAACAACCTTTGAGATCACATCCTTGAGGGTGCCAAGAAGAAGAAGTCAGAAGACCAAAACCCCAAGAAAGATAGTTCTAGCCATGTTTTGATTTCCATTAACTTCTCTCCCGATGCTTGGATTATAGATTCAAGTGCATCACACCACATGGAATCCAAAAAAGAAGTCTACTCTTCATTGGATGCATGCAAAGGTCATCTTATTCTAATGGGGGACAACTCTCCAATCGAATTCATCGACAAAGGAAGAGTTGAACTCACAAACGGGAGCTTCAAGAATGTGCTACACGTTCCCAAACTCTCTGTCAATCTTCTCTCTATGTATCATTTAAGAAAATATGGCACCAGAAAGAGAGTAATATCCACACCTAATGCAAGGGATATCTATGACATGCAAACCAATTCCAAAGTTGTTACTGGTGAGGTAAATCACCAATCCAAACTCTACACATTTTCTAAATTTATTGAACCGGATTATGCATCACTGCTTATGCATGTTGATGAAAGTAGTAGGATATGGCACAAAATTTTGGGCATTTAAATATCAGATACATGTAACAGCTTAGAAAGAGGGGAATGTTTGAAGGTCTACCTGACACCGTCTTCTCCAAAGGAATTTGTGAGGGATGTGTCCTTGTAAAACACCCTCAAGAGAAATTTGACAAAGGAAAGACTCAGAAGGCCTCCTCTGTTTTGGATCCTATCCACAGTGATCTCATGGGCCCTTTTCCACATCCATCAATTAGTAAGGCAAGGTATGTGCTCATTTTTGTTGATGATTTCTCACGCTACACTTGGACTTTCTTTCTCAGGAAAAAAAACTAAGGTCTTTCAGCATCTCAAAGATTTCAAATCTCTTGTTGAGACATAGTCAAGAAGGAAGATCAAAGTCCTATGAACAGATAATGGGGGGATTATGCCAACCATGAGGTATATAATCCTTGTCTTGAGTCCAAGATTCAGTTGCAGCACACGATTCCCTATACTCCACAAAAAAAATTGATTTGTTGAGCGGAAGATAGATCCTTGAAAGAGATGGTATCTTGCATGTTGCATGCAAAGTCACTTCCATGGAGATTATGGGTTGAAGCACTTAATTGTGTGAACTACATACAAAATATATCTCCCCATAGATCTTTCAAGGATAAGACCCCCTTTGAGGCTTGGAGCAGCCTCAAATCGGAAGTGACCCACTTCTATATATTTGATTCACGTGTATGGGCCAAGATTCCCTCTTAGAACAGGAAGGCACTTGATCCATAGAGTATAGAGTGTATATTTGTTGGATACCCAGAAAATGTGAAGCGATATAGACTCATTGATCCCTCTATGTACCGGCTCATCATTGAGCACAGTGTCCAATTTGAGGAAAGTATATCGCATTTAGGAGTCACATGTAGACACATTTGTTTTTCCACCTGTCATAGATGATGAGCATGCACATGCCAACTCTTCTTTAGATAAGAGATTTGATTTAGAGGATTCAGATGATTCAAATATTGAGTCAGTACAATCAGTTGCAGAGTTAGTGCACGTAGATGAAAATTCATAGCCATATCTGAGGCCCAAGTGGGCCAAGACTACTCTTTAGGATGGAGGAGATCTTGTTGGGGATCCAGTTGATACCAGGAGGACTCGATCTGATTTCAAAGAGCCTCCTCTTGCACTCACCGCCACTAAACTAATGCCACCCAAGCATCTTTTCTTAGTTCATTCTTTAGATCCACGTTCCTATGGAGAGGCTGATGGGAATCCCTTTTGGGAATCCGCCATGCAGGAGGAGTACAACCCCCTCCTCGAGAACCAGACTTGGGATCTAGTTCCCCTTCCTTTAGGAAGGAAACTTGTCAGGTGCAGATGGGTCTATAGGACCAAGAGCGTAGCAGATGGATAGCTTAGCAGACACAAAGCTAGGCTAGTTGCCAAAGGCTTTCAACAAGTTCACGACATTGACTATGATGAGACATTCTCTCCCGTAGCGAAGATGGATTCCATACACTTGGCACTTTCCATTATGGAAGCAAAAGGATGGGAAGTTCATCAAATGGATGTGAAGAATGCATTTATTCATGGAGATATCTCTAAGGAGATATATATGGAGTATCCCCAGGGATTCATGCAGGATTCATCTTTGGTATGTCGACTGAAGAAGTCCCTTTATGGCCTCAAGTAGACCCCAAGGGAATGGTATGCCACATGGACTCCAACCTATTGTCACAAAACTTTGTACGTTGTAAGTCAAACCCGAACGTTTACATGCTCAAGACGGTTGATTCAATTCTACTTCTAGTTATGCATACTCGATATTAGTCAGAATGCATCAGGCATCAAACTGCATCATGCCAAGTATGCACGAGATCTCCTCGAGAGATTCCAAATGATAGACTACAAGTCTGCCCCAACTCCTTTCCTATCATGATTTAGACTTGAGGATGGTGGGGACACTCCACTGGTGGACATCATACTGTACATATAATTAGTGGGGAGATTTTTGTATCTCACACACTCTATACCATACCTCTCATATGCAGTCAAAGCAGTCTCCTGGTTCATGCAAGAGTCATATGAGCTACATTGGAAGGCTGCAAAGTGTATCCTTCAGTACATACAGGGCACCATCACCTTTGGGATTCACTATGCAGCAGACTATGCATTCGACCTCATCAGGTTCACTAATTTTGATTAGGTTGGTGACAGCATTGATTGCAAGTCCACATCTAGTTACTCAATCAGTCTAGTTTTTGGGCCCATCTGTTGGTCGAGCAAGAAGCAAGTTGTTATTTATTTATCTTTAGTCGAGGCAGAGTACAGAGGGGTAGTTAACATAACCATTCAGGCTATGTGGCTACAACATTTTCTCATTGAGTTGGGCATTCAGTTTCACTAGTCGATCATCATTTGGTGTGACAACCATAGCACTCTGAAGTTATGCAAAGATCCATTTCATAAGTAGTGGACAACGCACATCGAGATCCACTTTCACTACATTTGGGACTTAGTACATGAAAGGATCATCGACCTATAGTTATTCCCTTCAGCAAAATAGATTGTAGACATCTTCACCAAGGCCTTCACTAAGAAGAAGTTCCATTCTCTACGCAGTCGTCTTGGAGTGAAGGACACGGTTGCCTAGCAACTATCAGTATTTTTTTTGATACATTGTACCTTGAGGGGGGGGTTCCCATGAGGTTTTTGTCTCTTTCCTCTTTTATTTCATTGTGTCTTTTGTTTTCAAGTACCTAACATGGACTCATTTTCTGGGACCCATTCTTTTATTTTCACCATAGTGATGTTCAGGGGGGGTATTGGAGATACTTCACACACACCTAGGATTTATTTTTCCTAATTTTTTACCTATGTTTATTTGTCATTATCTAGTATCCTACATTTTAGGGAGAATACTCATTTTCCTACATTCTATAAGAATATTCTCTTCATTTCACACTTCAGTTGGATCAGTTGAGTGGAGTCTTGATGCCACATTGGTTCCATCACCATGTAGCATTTGGATCATCATTGCTAATACACATTGTCCTTGGGATTATCACCAGAGTGGCACATTATTGATGTTGTCATTCAGTTAATTGAGGATTGAGAGGCTAGTTGACTTAGACTATGTTGCAGTTAACTCCCGTCACTTTCAGTGAGTGTTCATATCACTCTAGACCACCATTATGGCGCATTATCTTCTCTTCCAGTGCACATTAGTTGAGTTATACATATTATATCATGTGTAAATTATCTTTCATTCATTTAGTTAATACAATTATTTGATTCTCTCTCTCTGGTTTTCGTCTTTTCTCATTTTTCTGCTAACTGTATATGTCCTTTTCTAGCTAGATCTTATCTGTGCAGGTTCATTCACATTTACAATAAGAACACAAAAATTTAGTCATTCCATGTTAATTTATCTTGCTCTATATAGGAATAATCTATGGATAATAACATGGCATTTATAGGAGCAATGTATGGCATACCATTGCATCACACCATGAGGCTGACATGTGCACAATAAGAAATCGATGCCTTTTTTCTTCCATGCTTCTAGTGGGATTAAATTCCCCATTTTAAGACACATTATCACATCTTGAATGCTACAAAATGTACTAAAGAGGTGGTCCAATTATAAAAAAAATTATGAAGAAAAATGTCTCGCATTTATAAGATATTGGTAAATATACCTTGAATTTGATCGGGAATCCCACCATAATTCCTCTTTGGCATCAAGGCCAGTTGACTACACATGCATTGGGATGCGTTCCTTTCTAAACCGAGAAAACCTTGTGTAAGGCTCGGGGATGAATCTGACAAGTTTATTTAGGTGAAAAATAAGGTTTGTTGTTCTTATATATCCAAAATGGGATATTGTGCATTACAGGGGCTAGAAAACTAGGAGGTCAAGTGGTTGTGGTCAAAAATATAGAAGACAAAGATCCCTTGAATACAAAATTTCTAATGTGATTAGCCTTGAAAAATAAGGTACTCACATCATAAATGTTGTATAAGAGGAATAAGGTTGGGCTTGGTATATGCTTACTCTGTCGAAAGGGAGTCAAAACAACTTCACATCCCTTTTTAGAATGTCCATTTACACAACAAATCTAGAATGATATGGAGAAATGGATAGGATTTTCTAACCTTTGGAATGAGGCAGGTCTAAAATATTGTTTGAAGATCTGGTATGTCGAGGGTAAGTTTAAAAATAAATGAACAATCTTGTTTCTACTTTGTGGGGCATCTTGTAATGTACCTAAGGAGGATAATATGGGATACCTAAGGAGGATAATATGGGGTACCGAAGAGGTACCCAAGGCGATAATGAATGTAATGTGGCCATAATCATGGAATAGGCACACTTGGTAGTTGATGGATAGTAAATAGGTCCACAATGTAATTAAAAGTAAACAATATAACAATAAGGAGTGGTTGGCATAGACCCCTAAGAATACTCGTGTGTATTTATAATTTGTCATGAGTATTCATAGTGGTCTATGCTAACCACCCCTTATTATTATATTATTTCCTTTTAATTATGTAGTGGACCTATTTACTACCCATCAACTACCAAGTGATCCTAGTCCATTATTATGGCCACATTACTTTCAATATCCCCTTGGGTACCTCCCTAGGTACCCCATATTATCCTCCCCGTGGATTTATTTTCAAGTAAAAATTTCATATTATAGGTTCATGGATGTATTTATTAAGAGAAGGTCATTATTTCTACTAACCCTAGTTGCAAACATAATTTCATCAATGTTAACTTGGCTGAAAGATTTCAAGTACCCACAAAAAATATTCAAAGCACGCAGGTTGAGGGTCAAAATGTTCAAATTTTTAAATATTTGAAGATTATCGTGGATAAATATGTGTTTCTTTCATGTTTTTATGTTATAGCTATGGATGATATGGATTTTTTTTAGGATATTCTTGTATGGACTTTAATGTGCAAAAGAAGTTTTTGAAGCTTTGGTACAAGAGAAACAAAATTACATTGTGGGATATTTCTCTTATTAAACGGGAAGGGCCCAAGGAGGCACAAAGAATTCCTTGCAGGGGAACTAATTGTAGTACCTAATGACACATCAGATGAAGATTCTAAAGTTGAATAAGATCTTACATAAGCACTTGAAGAAAATTCCCAAGAAGAGCATAAAAAGGAAGAATTTAAGGAGCTAAATGACTTAAAGGAACCTCATGTTGAAGAGTCACAACAGGAAAAACCAATAGCTAAGATTGTTTTATATCACCACCCACTCCACCCAAAGAAACAACAATCATCAATTAAAAGGCATGAGCATCTTTGAACTTACTATGGATCAACATGGAAGCATAAATTCAACCAGTATAGAGGCACATGGAGGACATAAATCAAATCTCAGAGGTAACAGAGTGGCACATCAAAGGCATGGATCCCAAGGATATACTAGAATTAATATCAAGGGGGAAAGGTCGTAGTTGTACCCCATGTCCATATTTCACTGGGATGGACGGATGCTCATGTGGGCACCAATTGACTACATTTCTTAGTAGGTCATATTATATGGCTTCTTCCCATGTTTCGAGGATGAAACATGCAAAGTGGTATGGAATTTAATGTACCTATGGAGGATAATACGGGTTACCTAGGGATGTACACAAGGGGATAATGAATGTAATGTGGCCATAATCATGGAATAGTCCCACCTACTAGTTGATGGGTAATAAATAGGCTCGCTATGTAATTAAATGGAAATAATATAATAATAATGGGTAGTTGGCATAGACCCCTATGAATACTCATGAGAAAGTATAAATACACAAGCATCATTGTATTGAAGATGTCTTGGATGTATTGTTTTATATCAAGCATGGATTGCGAAGTAATTCTTTCCATAAGAAGTATTTGACGATGTTTCCCTACCTTAAGCGTTCTTCTCTATATTATCGTGATGTGTATGGTGAATTTTTTCGATATATTTGGATTTTAAGGGTTTATTTATGATTTTTTATGGTGTATTCTCTCTTATATCTATCAAGGTTTACTAAACATATAGATTACTATAAATTGTATTGTCTTTAAAGGAAATTCAATACCATATTTCCAAACTATTGCACATGTGTGTGCTATATATTAACTTTGTAAATATTCTCAAAAACTTGTAACTGGCAGACAAGCAGGTGAAGTTCCAGTGGATAGGTACTTTGCTAGGGGTATTTTGATAGTGTGATTGTGGAGTTCCATCCATGTGTGGTATCCATCCTTCACTTTTATGTTGATTTTCGTTGTTGGAATATGCACTTAATTCTGCTACAATAAAGATATCAATTAGGGTGGACAATTATCAAGGAAGGAGCTTTGGATGAGGTGCATCTTATCTAAGGTCATCATTTTTTTTACTTTCTAGTTGATGCCTCTATCTTATGTTATTTATGTGGAAGGGTTCATGTTGAATTTTATCTAGTAGTAAAATAACACTTTACTATATTGCATGTGCATACAAGGTCGTCTTTGGAAGAGACCTTACTCATGAATTTTCATCCATCTATATTGGCCACCACTAGTTATTTTCCACATGTTTGTAACAATAATAAATACTTCCATATACCACCTACTCGCATCCCTCTTTATTACTATATGACTCCATATGCCCTCTTGTACTTTTGGCACTAATCTTTCCCCATCAACCACCATTAAAACCAACTTTATAAACTCAAAATGAAATCTATTTTTCTAAAACCACTCTTCATTTCACCATTGAGCCTTACTTCTTATGTCTTAGTAATCCTATCCTAGGGACACCCCCTTTCTACTAGAGGAGAGTTGGTCTAGAGTGACAAGAGGGTTGTACGGTAACATTCTCATCCCTCTTTCATTTCCCATTAGCTAGCATTGATCTTGGAGTTTGGATCTCAAGCGTTAGTTTGATTGATAAAACACATCATCAACTCTTATGGGATTTCTTTTCTTGAAAACAGTAGTGCACTTATACTTGATTTTTCTTCTTTAACCCTCCCTTTAACCTTTATTATTTCCAACTCAATAGTGTCTTCTTCTTCATTTTAAAAACTTAGCTTGTTGCTTTTTTTTTATGTACACACTCGTACTCTAATAAATCACTAGATAATACTATTGTTCCCCAAGGAACATCTTCCAATAACTTGCCTTCTTCTCATATACACTCAATAATCCAAGCATCACTATTAAAATCACTTTCTTAACTCCAGTCCTACTTAGTATCCTCATCATTTTCCTCAACCACTATGAGGTCTTCCTTTCCTCTCACTTCCATTTCACCATGTAATTCTACTTTCTTGACCACACAGGGTTTCCAAACTTTCTCTGAGATTCCAATATTTTCATTATTTTCCCCCCATGCCCCCGATACATCTTCCTCTCTCAAAGTTCCTTTCTTCTCCATCAAATATTCCAAGCTTCACCCTAACCCAGGGTTTCTTCCTTAGCTATCTTCCTTGATTGCTTCCTTTGGGTTTCTTCCATAAATTCTAACTTAGCCCCAATTTTCCTTATTCCATCACAATTTTCTTCAAAGGCCTCTTCTCCCAACACATTTTTTTTTTGAAACTTCCAATATTCACACTTTTTCTATAACCCATATCTACACTTCTCAATGTGGAGATTCTTCTTCACACTTTATATCTATAACCAATTGTAGCTAGATATATCTTCCTCTTCACTTTTTCAACTCTACCTAACAACCTCAACTATGAGAGTTGTAAACTATAGCAGGATACACCTGCCTTGATACCACTTAATGATAGAGGGGCCTTAGTGTATGACTACAATTTTTGTTATACCAAAAACTGCAAGTGTTAGTCTCTACCATAATTTTCAAAGTTAGGATCCACGAGAGGGGGTTAACCCATGTCTTGAAACTAGCGGGAAGTGTTGAACCCAATGTCCAACAATATCCTCCCCCCCCAACACACGTTGGGCGAATTTTGAACTTGAGACCTATCACTCTGATACCATTTGTTGGACTAAGATTTTCATTAGACCAAAAACTGCAGGCATTAGTCTCCACCACGATCCCCAAAGTTAGGATCCATGAAAGGGGATTAACCCATGTCATGACACTCACTGGAAGTGTTGAACCCAATGTCCAAAACTTAGTCCCTTGCAAAATTCAATTCCACCAACACAAAAATGAGAGGATGACGGACCCTGAAGCTTATAGAGACAATAACTCAAAGGCACAACAAATCTAAACACATAGTAAGTAAAACATGAACAAAGTTGATTTTCCTTCATCAAATTGGCTCATTGTGCCTTTCTATTTGTTAAGAAATTTCTAAAAAACACATTGAAGCCTCAAAGGGCTTCCAATTTCTCTAAATGTTCCAATGGGATCAAATTCCCTTTAAACCTTTTGATTGCAAAGCCTGATGGTCTTAGTCGAGCCAGGCATACAAACTTCACCAACAATTTCTAAACACAAAATATTTTTACCTATGTGTACTTCTCATGTTTCTTCTTTTGCATTTACCTCCCTCTTCTTTTGTTTATGTCCTTCTCGAAGCCCTCAACTCTTCCTCTTTGTTCTTATCTTCTCCCTTCTCTTTTTCATCTTCATTCTTCTCTGTTGTCTTTGTTATTCTTCTTGAGAGATACTTATTTGCAAGATAGAATGATCCTCCTTTAATCATGCCCTCAAAAATAAACCTACCATATTAATGAAACCTATTACTTCTTTAATAAAATTAAATCAATTAAGGAAGAAACTTTCCACGTGTCAAGGATGTAGCCTAGGCTTCACTTGGACTTGAACATCAAGCTTTAAAATAATTAAAACCATGATAAATGACTCATGATCAGAAGACACAAATTGAATGGCAGTGAACTTGTCAACAAGCTTGATGATAAGTGACCCCTGATAAAAAAATATGTCGACAGAGGGGACACTAACCAATGGATAAACATATTCAAATACCTTTTACATGTTAGGATTTTTCCCAAAACACAATCATTGTGAGAGATATCTAGTACGTATTTTAAATGTTGTTGTTTTTTAACGTTTTTTCAATGAGTTTTATTCAAAATGCGACCAGAAATTTAAAAGAATAGTTGGAATTGCAAATTTCAATGGTTGAGATTTTGTATTCCATATGTTTAAGGATTTATGCATTAAGGACATTGAATGGATTTATGCATTAGAAAACATGATTTAAACAATGCAAAATTGTGATTTCATCAACAATTGCATTACCAAATTCTAATAATAATTGCCAAAAAAAAAAAACATAATTTTTTTTAAATAAAAATGTGTTGTTTATTTTTTTCCAAGTAACAGATCTTTTAAGATTTTTTAGGGCATAAGGCTTGGTCAATATAGGGCTTGAAGTTTCTACAACAATACACTCATTAAGAGATCAACTTGTCACTTGTGGGAATAGAACCTGGGTGGGGAGGATAACACTACTCCTCTCAAGCACTTGGGCTAGACCCAATTGACGTAGTTGACATTAACTTATCAACATAAAGCTTAACAATGTACAAAATCCAATAAAACTCAAAAATGAAATTAAAAAAATTATTATACTCGTATTTAACCTGTAGGTATTTAACCTATAGGTATTCAACCACCCAATTCAATGTGAAACAAAATCCAATACAAGCTTCAGCTATCCCTAACAATGGGTGGAGTGTCCACTCAAAATGTTGGACGTTTCAAAACCACATACATAGATTTTATCCAGAATTCCAATACAACTCAAAAACTAAATTAAACAAGAGCCACATAGTGGAATGCCCATTCACCTTTAAACTTAAGTAGTTGAAAAATTGAAGAGCAAAAAGATGCCTTGCTAGTCTTTTTAGGCTAGTGCTTAGGTACAAACTAGGAGGGTGAATTACTAACTCGACTTCTTGTTGTTTGAGGAAGCCTTGTAGATTATTTATCATTTGTAATTTAACATTTAAAGATTTTGTAAATTCCTTTGTTTTCCATGAAGGCATTGGAAGCAATGCATGAGAAGTTGTGATTAGAAGCATGGATTCCCAATTTTATAAAGAAACGGAAAGATACTTGAAGAAGGTTGGTTCCTACTTTATTGGAGATTCAATTTGAATCGGGATTAATTATATCTACTAAAACAAGGTCTACAGTGGACATTGTGCTAGTGCATCCATGTCCACATCTAGTTGTGGTGTTGTATCTATAGATTCTTACCAACCTAGTTTGAGAAAATTAAAACAAATGGTATATCTATGAGTGGTCTTTATATTTCCAACTTGATGATCTCATATAAATCTACCAAGTGCTTTGAGAAAGAGGATGAAAATGTGTGTACTATTACCTAGAGCCTACAAAATTTCAGTTTTTGGGGACTATTTGCAGCTTAATGTAACAGATCATGGTAATTTTATTGAAGGATATACAAATGTGTCTATGCACCTTGTTTAGAGACTTGGTGAAGAATCCAATTTGAATTTTCTCTCATAATATTTATCAAGGATTTAATGTTTTCAACATATATTTTCATTGATATAATTACAATCTTTGGGTTTACATGTAACTAAATCAACAATTTTCAAAATACCTTTCAATCAAAGAAACAATACTCTTCTATTCCAAGTTGGAGAATGCAGACCCACTTGATTTTGGTAGGGGTAAGGTTGAAGGATTCCTTGGAAATTTCAATTTCATTATCTATGGAACTTTACGAACTCGTTATCACCGACAATGTGCATCCTATTGGAAAGCATATATATTGCATCCATGGCATAAAGAAAATATTAAGTAATGAAAAATTAGTAATAGTTAGAGTACTCTCATAAATGAAAAAGTTAAATAAATGTATGTACAATCACTCTTCCTGCCACAATATAAATTAAGCCATTTTTCTCATATAAACAATATGGTCAAATCACTTGTTCAGAGCCTTATATCTATAACCATGCAGAAAATAAGATAGAGTTTGTCCACCATAGAAACATATGTCATAAACTCACCAATATTGTTGGAATTGATCTTCTTCGAGTCAACTCTACACAGTTGAAGACTTCCCAAAGGCCAAAGCAATATTCTGGAATGGTGAACTAGTAAGGAACAACCACATATCTATAGTTTAAGCTTCTAAATTAAAGGAAACTATGGTGTGCATGATTGCTTGGCATTATGCTCTGACTAGAGAAAAGGAATTAAACCATTGGTCCTAGGTTGCAACAGGGAACTTGGTTCTTACTATTTAGAGTTATGGTATGGGCCCTAGTTCGCAATAATAGCTCTTGTAGTTTGCATTGAACTATACAAGGTCAATCTGAGATCATAAAGGTGTATATCTTGGTAGGTATAACTCAAGTAACTATTTTAAGCTTTCCTACAAGTACATATAGAAACAATCAACTACTCTCATTAGCATTGGCAAAGTTTTGGGCCTTCCAATGTGTAGTTCTCTAGTACTTCCTAATTGGTATGTTTTTCAATTATGGTTTTCATTGAACAACTAAGTTTCTACAAGGGGAAAAATTAAAATCATTACTGATAAAATATCTATTACATACAAGATGGGGAAATTTTGTTTTGATTACAAACCATACATTTTAAATTAATTATACAATATTTGTGGGGTGTGTTAGCGTCACCATTTTTATTTCCAGTTAGAGTTGGTTTTAGGTCACGTTGTGATCCATGCGTCCAAACATGTGAATTCAGGTACGTAGCACCATGAGGTCGAAGTCAGCAAGTGGTCGGTTGGCCCTTAGAAACGGGAAGGGATGTCAAAGTCGAAACTTACGTAAGTGGTATAGGTATGTCTTTTCCAAAGAGTCAATTCATGTTAAGAAACCAGTCTCTACGTGCCCCAAGTCAAGTCAAGTATTTAATGGAAGTCACATCGGCAAGTACAATAGCTATTATCAGTTCATCAGAAGGCCAAACGAATGAAAAATCATGGCATTCGAATCATGCATGCCTAGCAAACCTTATCACATGTATCCTACATGCGGGGATTTGTCGTGGAAAACCTGCAACTCGACTCAAAACATCTTGTAGCCATGAATTTACTATCCTCCGGCATGATTCTTTCTTCTGTTTGAATCGTTATAAATATCGGATGCTTGGGACTGCTTTCAGATGTAGAACCAGGCCCGCACTATGTTTGAAATTTTCCTTACAAGTCCAGTTTGTTCAAATTTTCCCCCATGTGTGTCTGTTGGATATACTGCGTGCATAATACACATTGGTGCACCATGAAGACCTCTCAGAGTGTAAGGAAAGGTGTGCATAGCATCATAATTGCAAGGTCCAAGCCCAAAACGACTGGGAATCATTCTCACCTACAACAGGCATTCCCAAAGACGAAAAAAGGGTTATTCCCTTCCCCGTAGAGAAGACCAAATCAAACCGTGCAGAACCTGAAGCAAAGGGATTTGCACAGGAAGGGAAGACAATATAATCCCCTTCTCCTCAATAGAAAATGACTCGAATGAGGGTCAGGCTGAGGAAGAACAAGGAAGTTGCGGAAGCTCAATTTTTAGAAGAGCCCCGTGCCATATTGGTGGCTGAAAAAATTCTCATATGTGCCATATGGCTAGAGCCTACTGGGAGATCGAGCTGCGAAGGCAGGATCACAATGAGGAAAGTGTATATCATAGGAGCGATTGATCAAGAGACATCTCACCAATTAAAGAAGGCAAAGCTGGTTATCGTTGAACTCTATCAGGAAAACATGGAGTTGAGGCATCAGCTAGCGATAAAGACTATGGAAGCATAAGCAGTGCAGGGTCACGAAGGGAATGTGGCATGGCTAAAAAGATAGCTCAGAGAGGTGAAAGAAACTATTGTAGAGCTGTGAGAAGCATAGAGACTGACAAAATAAAGGCATACGAAGCATTCCAAAGAATGCAAAGTGGCCGAGAAGGAAGCCTGCGTGTCTCTCGCTAATGGGCAGAAAAAAAGAGTCTAGCATACGCTTGTCTCTACATCTACAAACATAAGACAAATCTTGGCATTTTTGAAAGACATGTCTCCCCAATACGCTCTACCATTTTGATAATGGTCGTGACAAATCAAAATCCACTCGTTGCACACATTTTTTCTAGCAAATGAGTGCGCAACAGAAATCGAAGTCATTACAGCAAATAGCAAGCTCCTGACAGACACCTATTCACTTGGACACTTGATCAAAGGGATACACTAACACATCTTTTCTTCATATCGAGACCTGACCGATGATCAAATCCTCATGGAAAAGTTTGTGAATGGTCATGGATAAACAAACATGATTATTGTCTATTTTTGGAAAGCGTTATGTGAAGAGTATCCAATGCATGCTACTCAATTTTCCTAGTTTTAGGGTTAGCAATTAGAAAGTAGGGTAGCCCAAGTGGCGCCCTCGTTTATATATTTCATATTTTTGATGTAAACCAGGTTGGTTGGCAAAATTAGTAGATGAAAACTATTACATGAAATTTGAGCTTTTGACCAAAATTTAATGCAAAGGTCTTGTAACTTGGTGAAAAGATTCTAGTTGTAGCAGTCAGATGTATTGTGTTTTCTTTCTTTGCATATGTGCTTCCTGTCATCTTTAGTCATATATTTTTCTATTTATTTCGGAATGAATTTTGAACCTATGGATTCGTCATATTGTGCCCCCTGTTCGTGCCACTTAGACAACACGTTTTCTTCTAAAGCTAACTCTGAATTTACCCACAACGATGCTTTGAGTTACTTCCTATGTTTTTCTCCCCACCCCATTACGATTTTTTACTGAAGACTGTTTCTCGCCTAGCCTTGTCCTCTCAGTTCAGTCACCGATTCATTTTCCTCCGTCATTTCCCTGAATCGACCCCATAGACCAAGTCTTACTTTCTTGCGCCAATATAACCAGAAACCATTGTATTAAAGTGTTTAAATCTAGCCACCACTTCCAAATCTATATCTCACGTGGAGACCGTGCCTCCTGAGAGAGCCCTCTCCAAATCTAAAAGGCTAGTTTTGGGTCTCAAAGTTGGTTGAAAAAGTTACCTTCATTGTTTTTTTATCATCCGAACATATTTACAAAGTGATAACATTTCTGGCGTCATTTTTGGGGATGAAATTGAAGAGATTTTCCCTGGGAGAACGACTAACGTTGTAGTTTGACCCCTGAGGGTAACAGAGGGACAAACATTTGTATTGGCTAAAAACCCTTACCCTGGCGACTCCAGTCCAAACAGACCAGTATCTCCAGGTAGCACCGTTCAGGAACCCTGGCTCCAAAGACGATCTATACCAGAGCAAATCCTGACCCAAACCCCACAGAGCCTATGTACAACCTCAAGAAGATTTTGCGTCAGACTAGAGAGCAATCACTTGACCCATTTCATTACCTAGACAAAAGCTTGTCCTTACCTGAAGACGCCACACAAAGTATTGACGACCTTGAGTTTGATGAAGCTTTTGAGAAAACTGTGTTCATGTCTAAGTCAAAAACCAGTTTGGATGAGACTATTTTTTACCCGAAAAAATTCCAAGCCCCGATATCAAACAATATGTCTCAAATCCCAAGTCCTCCCAGAGCCATGGCTGCTAGGTTCACTCCCCTCGTCCTGCCAACCCAACTACATGATTTTTCACAGAATTACATCCAGAGAATCAAACTCTATGATGTGGAAGGGAACGCTTCCACCCAGAGACACCTGGATTGGTTTAACGATTTTGTCGACCTAGAGGAGGTAGATTATGCAGACAAGAAGATGAGGTTGTTTGCACAGAGCCTTTCGGGAGATGTAATAAAATGGTTCAAATCCCTCCCGCCCATGAGCATTCAAGACTTCACCACATTCAAGGTGTCTTTCCTAAACAAATGGGGGGATAAGAAAAACCCTTTGCAGGTGTTAACACAATACAATAATATGAGGAAAGCGTCAGAAGAGACAGTGCAAGAATTCTTAGTTAATTTTTTTAAGGTGTATAACTCAATCCCTACAGAAGTCAAGTCACCCCCGAGTGTTGCACAGTTGTGGTACACTGATTCCTTTGACAGTGATTTCGCCCTATTGTTGAGAGAAAGAATATCAACAAGTATAGACACTATAATGAGTAACAATGTCAAAGTCAAAGTGAACATGATGGCATTGGGAAAAATTAAGTCGAGGTTCAGCTGAGGTGATAAGAGACCCTAGGTAGATGCACAACCATAAATGTTGTGGTCCTCAGACGAAAAGTTTGACATGATGATGAAGACGATGGAAAAAATTATGGAAATAATGTCCATGGGAAACAGACCTGTCACCCAAGAACATAACGAACCCCAGCCTAGAAATCATAACCTCATAAGGGGTCAAGTCCCTCATATCAAGCAAAGAGATCCAGGCGACTAGCAGACAAAACCTTCGTTCCAAAACATTTACATGGATGAGGATTTAACCAGGTGTTCGAAGACCAGATGCATTGTTTTGACGACAAAAACCTGCACGTGTTCTTAACAAAGAGCGAGCACAACCGATACATGAGCAAAGTCGATGGATTCTTGTCAGAGACGAATGATGATATGATACTCGAAATAGATGACATGTCATCATGGGAGACAGAGGAGTTCAGAAAAGGCTATCAGAATGTCATCATGCAGTTCTAGAGGAAATACAATCTTCGAAGCAAAGACGCTCCTGCGAGCCGCAAAAGATGAACCCCATAAGGAAACCAAGGATGCAACAGAAAAATCTAAGTCAAAGGAGAAGGCCCCCAAGAAAGCTTCAGAATCAAGTCAGGAGGCGAGTGGGAAAGTGGTAGAGAAATTTTTTCCCACTTTCAATTTTGAACATGATATGGCCAAAATCAAAATCTCTATCCCATTCAATGAACTTATTAGAAAGGGTAAGTATCGAGAGAAAATCATTAAAATGTTGAAAATGGGAGGAACCCCTAATACTTTGAATGTCCAAGATGACCACCCCGCTATCCTTTTTGGGTCATGCGTTGAAGAAACGAATGATATTGAAGATGTCCCTTCATTCTACTTTAGTCGAAAGGTCCATGACATGAACTTTTATAACGCTATGTTAGAATTTGGCACATTGTACAACCTCATGCAAAAGGTGATCATGGATTAATTGGGTTTGGATATCACCAGGCCATACAAAGATATTTTCTCTTTTGATTCGAGGAAGGTCGAATGTTTGGGCCTCATCAAAGACCTGGTTGTGTCCTTGTCTCAAATCCCCTCAAAGAACATGGTTATGGATGTAGTCATCCCAGACATACCCCCAAATTTTGCTAAGCTTCTATCAAGGTCGTGGGTTGTGAAGTTAAAGGGACTTTGCAGATGGATATGTCATATGCCACCATCCCTGTTTTCGGCCACAGCAGACGTATGTACAAAGAAGTGACACTAAAATACATGGTAAGCAGCAAAACACGGCCAAATAATCATCCTATATACTCTATTGACATTGATATTGGTTCTTCCATATTCTACAATGATTTGAGTTTCGAAGAGGAAGAACCGACAGTCGATGAGGGCACCACGCAGAAAGAGGCAGAGTGCGTCGACCCAAATAACCACGCGGAAAAAAAAGCATGGAACATGAGTTTTGATGGCATTTTCAGTAAGGAAGGAATGGGTGTCATCGTGTGGATAATCCCTCCCGAGGTCGGCACAAATTTATGCTCATACAAGATTGCATTTGAATGCACCGTCAACATGGTCGAATATGAAGCGCTAATCTTGGGATTTAAAGTTTTGAAATAATTGGGCGCGCAAAATATAGTAGTGCGCGGAGACTCCAATCTGATCATAAAATAGGTAAAGGTTGTATATCAGACCAAACACCCCAGGTTGAGGGCATATAGAAATTTGGCTTTGGACCTCTTCGAAGGATTTTCAAGGTATGACCTATATGTTGTCCCCAAAGAGAAAAATCAAATCACCAATGCGTTGGCCACCTCGGCCTTGGTTTTTAAGATCCCCATCTTCCCAAACAAAAGATATGAAATCGAGTTCAAGCATAGGTCAACAGTGCCTAATAATGTTAAACACTGGCAGGTGTTTGAGGACAACAAGCAGGTGGAAAGATTCCTCCTTATGAGCGACGAGTTCGCTAATAAAAACATTGACAAGGAATGTTGTTGCGATGAATATGAGAGTGTGGATGCACACAGTAACGACGACCCTTTCCAAAACCATATCACGGGAAGGTACATAATACAACTGAAAAATAATATCATTCCAAAGGGGTTGGTGTTGCTGGAAAAGTTGTTTGATGAAAATGATGTGGCTAAAAACCCCAACATCACTACAAGCGAAGAAGACGTGGAAGACTGCAACATCGGGACTGAGGAGAACCTAAAGATGGTAAAACTATAAAAGACACTCAGTCTAGAGGTTAAGCAAGACTACGTAAAGCTCATGAAATATTTCCCGGATGTATTTGCATGGAGCTACGATGACCTGAAAGTATATGACACGAAAGTGATCCAACATGTTATCCCTCTCAAGGAAGATCAAAAACATTTCAAATAGAAGCTGAGACAGATAAATCCCCTCTTGTTGATGTTGATCGAGAAGGAGGTAAAGAATCATTTTGATGCTAAAATTATTGTTTCTTTGAGATTCTCAAAATGGGTATCTAATTTGGTACCTGTAAGAAAGAAAAGCGATGAGATAAGATTGTGTGTAGACTTCTGAAATTTAAACAAAGTGTCTCTCAAGTATCACTACCCCCTTCCTAAGATGGACTACATCCTGCAAAAGGTGGTTCGGTCCCAGAAGATGTCTATGTTGGATGGGTTCTCAGGATATAATTAGATCATGGTCCACCCAGACGACAGAGAGAAAACGACTTTCACAACCCCATGGGGAACGTTCATGTAAGCCAAGATGTCGTTCGGCCTGATGAACGTTGGAGACACTTTCCATAGGGAAATAGACATCACATTCGCTAATGAAAAGGAAAATTTCATCGTGATTTATCTGGACAACATCATAGTGTACTTTGCCTTTGACAAATAGCATCTTGAGCACCTAAAGAAGGTTTTCCATAAATGCAAGAAGTTTGGCATATCACTAAATCCAAAGAAATCACATTTTGAGGTGGAAGAAGGAAAGTTGTTAGGGAACATCATATCCAAGGAAGGCATTAAGATAGACCCCAGTAGGGTTGAAGGAATCCTAAATATTGGCATCCCACACAGTAAAAAGGAGGTGAAATCCTTCTTGGGAAAGGTAAACTTCTTGAGGAGATTCATCCCAAACCTGGTGGAAATAATAAAGCACATAACTTGCATGCTCAGGAAGGGAAACGAGATAAAGTGGAACCCAAAGGCCAAGAAGTATTTTGAATATATCAAAGTGGCACTGACTAAAGATCATGTGCTAGTCAGCCCAAATTTTACGAAATATTTCCTCTTGTTTTCATTCACCTCAGAACACACTATTGTCGGCATACTGCTACAGAAAGATGAGAAGGACTTCGAAAAACCCATATCCTATTTCATTTGAACGTTGTGCGATTCTCCACTAAGGTATGACATTATGGAAAAATAGGTGTATGCCTTAGTGAAAGCCTTGAAAGATCTTAGGACATACATATTGCACTCCCATGTCATCGCTTGTGTGCCCAGCAGTTCAGTAAAGGATATCCTGACACAACCTGACTCGAAAGGAAGGAGAGGTAAGTGGATAGCGGCCATGCTGGAATACGATCTTGAGATCAAGCCTACAAAAATAATCAAGGGTCAAGGTCTTGTGAAGTTAATGTCCCAGTCGGATTGCTACGTTGTAGGAATGAATTTCATCGTTGATCTCTTGGAATTCCCTTAAGAGGAAAAAAATGCGCAGGTGCCTCAGCACTTCATTGATTCGTCATGGTATGAAGACTTCATCTATGTGTTGTAAAATCTCCAAGCCCCTCTGGGCGTGAGTAAGACTAAGGCCAGATTTCTCAAGCTTAAAGAGGTTAAGTTTTGCATCCTGGGAAATTCACTCTACTGGAAAGACCTCGAGGGAAAATTGTTGAGTTGTTTGTTGGAATATGACACGAAGTGGGCCATACGATAATTTCACAAAGGCGACTGCGGAGGACACCACTATTGTAAGACCACTGTGCACAAAATCCCTAAGGTAGGTTATTATTGGCCTACAATTTTCTTTGATGTGTATAAATATGTCTCTAGTTGCCACGAATGTCAATTTTTTTACAGAAGAAGAAAGTTGCAGCCCCTGCCACTAAAGTTGATCTCCATCGAAGCACCTTTCATGCAGTGGGGTCTAGGTTTCATAGGAGAGATAAATCTACCATCCTCTGCATAGAAAAAATGGATACTCACGGCCACCAACTATTTCAAAAAATGGATAGAGGCGATCCCCACAAAGCAAGCTATCGACGTAGTCATCATCCAATTCCTGGAGACGAACATCTTATGGAGGTCAGGTTTCCCATTAAGATCATAGCAGACAATGCAGCCACATTCAAGTCTAAGAGGATGGAGAAATTTTGTCAGGATTATAACATAACCCTGGGGCATTCTATGGCGTATTATTCATAAGGAAACGGGTTAGCAGAATCCTTGAATAAGAGCCTGACCAGGATTATCAAAAGACTCCTACAAGAAAACAAGAGAGCCTGGCATAAAAATCTTATCTATGCACTATGGGAAGATCGAGTTATCACCAAGAAGTCTATATCAACGTCGCATTTCTAGATCATATACAACATGGATGCAATCTTCCCTATTTCACTGGGATTGCCTGTCAGGAAGTTGTTGCAAGAATAGGAGGTCGAGCCAAATGATGCGCAAAGGAGAATAAACCATCTAATTCACACGCAACAGGAAATGGAATAGGTGTAAAATCGGTCACAGCTCCATCAAGAGAGGATAAAGAAAGATTTTTATAAGCATTCTAAGCCAGAGGATTTTCGATTGGGTGATATAGTTTTGAGATGGGACGCGAGAAATGAGGACAAAGGAAAGCATGGAAAGTTCGACCATATTTGGACGGGTCTGTTCAAAATCAATGATCATTACGGGGGAAATGTGTATTTCCTGGAAGGATTAGATGGAGAATGCCTTGGTTGGGGGCCTATAAATGGCAGGTTCCTCAAGAATTACCTAATGAAATAAAATTCGTTTAGGTCATTGGTCATTGTAAATAGTCTTTTTTTTTTGCATCGAGTCAGTTGGTCAGTAGAAAATTGAAGCCCGAAGTGAAGGCCCTAAGTTTGTGCTGAAGTTTTAGAAATTGCATCGATAGGTTTAGTTTGTTTTATGTCCGTCGTTTACTTCTCTCAGTGTTTGAAGGTCGAATAAATCCTAATGGTTAGGCACTTGGTCTATTGTTCTTTGCTACCTCATGGGGAGGATAGCATCACCATTGGAGCCAGTTGTTAGCGCTACAATTTTTCTTTTCATTTAGAGTGAGTTTTAGGTCACGTTGTGACCTATGCATCCAAACATGTGAAGTTAGGTATGTAGCACCGTGAGGTCGAAGTCAGAAATTGGTCGATTGGCCCTTGGAAATGGGAAGGGATTTCAAATTTGAAACTTACATAAGTGGTACGGGTATGTCTTTTCTAAAGAGTCGAGTCCTATTAAGAAACTAGTCTCTGCGTGCCCCAAGTCGAGTCAAGTAGTTAATGGAATTCACATCGGCAAGTATAGAAGCTATTATCAGTTCATCATAAAGGCCGAAGGAATGAAAAATCGTGGCATTTGTATCATGCATGCCCAGCAAGCCTTATCTCATGTATCCTACACGCGGGGATTTTCCATGGAAAACCTGCAAATCGACTCAAAACATCTTGTCATCGTGAATTTACTATCCTCTAGCATGATTATTTCTTATGTATGATTCGTTATAAATCTCAAATTCTTGGCACTCCTTTTAGACGTATAACTAGGCCCGCACTATGTTTGAAATTTTCCTTGCCAATCTAGTTTGTTCAAATTTTCCCCCATGTGTGTCTATTGGATATACTGCGTGCATAATACACACTGGTGCACCATGGCGACCTCTCAGAGCGTAAGAAAAGGAACGCAGAGCAGTATAATTGCAAGGTCCAAGCCCCAAAATAACTGGGATTTGTTCTCTCTTGCAGCAGGCATTCCCAAAGACATGAAAGGGGTTATTCCCTTCCCCGAAGAGAAGACCAGATCAAACTACATAGAACCTGAAGCAAAGGGATTTGCACAGAAAGGGAATACATTAGAAGCCTCATCTCCTAAACATCAAATGCCTCAGAGGAGGGGCAGGCCAACGAAGAATAAGGAAGCTGTGTGTTAACTCCCAAAATAGCACCATCATTTTGGTTGGGTTTTACGGTAGATAGCATGGCTATTGATAGTTTCCTCAATTCATTGTTAAGTCTTTTAGCTGCAAAATTTTAGATTTTGGTTTGACTTAAAAATAATTTGGATTGTAAAGTCTTCTTTTTTCAAAATTGTCGTTTTTTTACTTTCCACAGCTAACTTGTTTTCAAAGGTTCATTGTGCGTTGTGGAAAGTGCCCACTTTCAACAGCTAAGGAGATCGTTTCATCAGTTGGCGCGTTGTTGAAAGTGTC
>JZKD02S1604879.1:389684-403752 GCA_000966675.3 Picea glauca | reverse complement strand
AAAATGGCCCCGGAAGTTAAAACCTGCTAAAAATAGTAAATTGCCAAAATTGCCAGAAAACTATTTTGAGCCAGTCGGAAAAGGTGGGTGGCCACTGATATCCACCTGGATCATAGACATTGAACATAGTAGATAAGTTCCATTTTCATTTCTACAAATTGATATTTAGTTAGAAAGAGTTGGATAGATGTGTGTGATTGTTAAATATGCAATTGTTATTGTTTTGAATTTATGATTGTGTTGCTCTTAGTAGGTACAGGAATCACAAGATGTCATCTCTCACCTTCATGCTTCAGGTAATGAAGTCTTTCAAGCATATTGATTGCCTCCTGTATTGAAGAAGATTTGATTGGCATTGATAGGGTTATGATTGATTTATTTCTAAGAGTGGATAAATAGGATTGTTGATTGTTATTTCAAATGATACAGGGAACAAGATCTTAAGTTCATCTCTTCATTTCATGAGCCTCTAATGAACAGATTTTTCACCTAAGAAAGAACCTTTCGATTCACTATTTGCTTGAGAATTTTTGTTATCAATTTTCTCTTCTAAGTTTGGAGTGGTATTGTTGAAGTGTGACCAGATTTGCTTGCTAGTTGTTGTTAAGAGTAGCAGCTACAAATAACTAATTCAAATCCCATATTTCCACTTCATGAGCTTGTAAATGGACAAGGCATTATCTGAGCAAAATCTTTTGAGTGCATGATTGCAAGTTTTGCTTTCTAATTTATGAATTGTGTGAAGAGTGTTATCTTTGAAAACATAGTATTTTGTTATTGATGGTTTTCTTATCTAAGCTATACTAAACAAACATAGGAACCTATATTTTATCGGCACATATAGTGCATCAACTCTACTGATTATGAATCCCAATTGATAATTTATGTTTGGTATTTATTTTGCAAATAATTGCACCAACAGATCCAAAGGAGATACTAGAATTAATATCGAGGAGGAAAGGTCGTAGTTGGACCCCATGTCCATATTTCACTAGGATGGATAGATGCTTGTGTTGGGCATCGGTTGACTACATTGCTTAGTAGGCCATATTATATGGCTTCTTCCCATGGTTCAGGGATGAAATATGCAAAGTGGTATGGAATGTAATGTACCTATGGAGGATAATACAGGGTACCTAGGGATGTATGCAAGGGGATAATGAATGTAATGTGGCCATAATCATGGAATAGGCCCACTTAGTAGTTGATGGGTAATAAATAGGAACATTATGTAATTAAAAGGAAATAATACAATAATAATGGGTAGTTGGCATAAACCCCTAGGAATACTCATGAGAAGGTATAAATACACATGTATCATTGTATTGAAGATGTGTTGGATGTATTGTTTTATAGCAAGCATGGATTTTGGAGTAATTCCTTTCATAAGGAGTATTTTACGACGTTTTCCTACCTTAAGCGTTCTTCTCTATATTCTTGTGATGTTTATTGTGAATTTTTTCGGTATATTTGGAGTTTAAGGGTTTATTTATGATATTTTATGGTGTATTATCTATTATATCTATCAAGGTTTACTACACATCTAGATTACTAGAAATTTTATTGTCATTAAAGGAAATTCAATACCATATTTCCAAACTACTACACAGGTGTGTGCTATATATCAACTTTGTCAATCTTCTCAAAAACTTGTAACCAGAAGACAGGCAGGTGAAGTCCCAGTGGATAGTTCCTTTGCTAGGGGGTCTTTTGATAGTGTGATTATGGAGTTTCATCCATGTGTGGTATCCATCCTTCACTTTTATGTTGATTTTTGTTACTGGAATATGCATTTAATTTTGCTACAATAAATATCTCAAGTAGAGTAGACAGTTATCAAGGAAAGAGATTTGGACAGTTATCAAGGAGTGTCTTCTTCTTCATTTGAAAAACTTATCTCATTGATTCTTCTTTTTTGTACACACTCATACTCTAATAAATCACTAGATAATACTCTTGTTCCCCAAGGAACATCTTCCAATAACTCATCTTCTTCTCTTATACACTCAATAATCCAAGAATCACTAGTACAATCAATTTATTCACTCCAATCCTGCTTAGTATCTTCGTCATCTTCTTTGTCATTTTCCTCAACCACTATGAGGCCTTCCTTTCCTCTCACTTCCATTTCAACATGTAATTCTACTTTATTGACCACACATGGTTTCCAAACTTGCTCCAAGCTTCCAATATTTTCATTATTTTCCCCCATGCCCCAAATACATCTTCCTCTCTCAAAGGTCATTTCTTCTCCATCAAATCTTCAAAGCTTCACCCTGACCCAGGGCTTCTTCCTTAGCTAACTTCCTTGATTGCTTATTTTGGGTTGCTTCCATAAATTCTAACTTAGCCCCCATTTTCCTTATTCTGTCACAAGATTATTCTAAGGCCTCTTCTCTCAAGACCTTTTTTTGTTGAAACTTCCAATAGTCACATTTTTTCTATAACCCATATCGACACTTCTCAATGTACAACTTCTTCTTCACACCATACATCTCTACCCAATTGTAGCTAGAGCTATCTTTCTCTTCACGTTTTCAACTCTACCCAACAAACTCAACTATAGGAGTTGCAAACTATAGCAAGATACAACTGCCCTTATACCACTTATTGATAGAAGAGCCTTAGTGTTGGACTACAACTTTTGTTAGAAAAAAACCCACAAGTGTTAGTCTCTACCATAATAATCAAAGTTAGGATCCACGAGAAGGGGTTAACCCATGTCGTGAAACTAGCATGAATCATTGAACCCAATGTCCAACAATCTCCCCCCCCCCCTACGCATGTTGGGTGAGTTTTGAATTCGAGACCTATCACTCTGATACCATTTGTTGGAATATGATTATCATTAGACCAAATATCACATGCGTTAGTCTACACCAAAATCATCGAAGTTAGGATCCATGAATGGGGGTGAACCCATGTCATGAAACTCGTGGGAAGTGTTGAACACAATGTCCAACACTTATTCTCTTGCAAAATTCAATTCCACCAACACAAAAATGAGAAGACGATTGACCCTGAAGCTTATAGAGACCATAACTCAGAGGAACAACAAATCTAAACACGACAAATCTAAACACATAGCAAGTAAAACATGAACAATGGGTATTTTCCTTCATCAAATTGGCTCCTTATGCCTTTCTATTTACTTAATAAATTTATAAAAATCACATTGCATCCTCAAAGGGCTTCAAATTTCTCTAAATGTGCCAATGGGCTCAAGGTCCCTTTAAACCTTCTGATTGCAAAGCTTGATGGTCTTTAAACTTAAGTAGTTGAAAAAGTGAAGAGCAAAAAGATGTCTTGCTAGTCTTTTTAGTCTAGTGCTTGAGTACAAACTAGGAGGGTGAATCACTAAATCAACTTCTTTTTGTTTGAGGAAGCCTTGTAGCTTATTTATCATTTGTAATTTAACATTTAAAGATTTTGTAAATACACTTTTTTTCCATGAAGCCATTGGAAGAAATGAAAGATAAGTTATGATTAGAAGCATGGCATCCCAATTCTATAAAGAAACATAAAAATACTTGAAGAAGGTGGGTTCCTACCTTATTGGAGATTCAATTTGAATTGGGATTAATGAGCCCTAATAAAATAATGTCTACAATGGACAATTTGCTAGTGCATCCATGTCCATAGCTAGTTTTAGTGTTGTATCTATAGATTCTTACCATCCTAGTTTGAGAGAATTATAACTAATGGTATCTATGAATGGTCTTTAGCTTACCAACTTGATAATCTCATATAAAGCTACCAGGTGCTTTGAGAAAGAGGATGAAAATGTGTGTACTATTACCTAGTGTAACACACCCATGACAGGCAAAAAGAAAAATAAAAAATTTGTGTCCTTCTTACATGAACAAATCCTATCTCTCTACAGGTTCTAATTTGGACCGTCAAGGAACCAACCCCATATTCTGGTCAAGGATCCCCGATTCTGAAGCCAAAAAAATCTCTAAGACCTTGACGGTCTCATTCTGTAATTAAACACAGAACCTTTCGGCTCCTTGGTGTAGGTTTAATGGCACCTATGACCTTCCTTTTCTCTCCCTTGCGAAATCTCTGAGTATTGGGTGCTAGATCCTTTTCTGGATAAGACCCCTCTTGATGTGACCTTGGGAAATGACATTACTGGACCGTGAGATTGCGAACATGGCCAAAGGCAGTTTGAATCAAACTTATTTTTGGCCCACAATTCTCCTCTATCCTTTACATGTCCTCTTTTCAAAACCACAGTTTGAATTGCGGCTCGCCCTCAAATTTTTAACGTTCGTGCAAATCCTATCCCCGCAAAGCTATGGGACCAAAGATCTCCTGATCTTGATGGTACTTCTAAAACTGGTGGTTCTGGTCTGCCCCTCTCAGACCTATAGCTCAGACCTGACTCTTGAAAAATCAACAGACGATATTTCCTTCATTGTTTTGGGTTTCAGGAGTTTCAACTCTCAAACCCTTCTCTCTTCCATACTTCAATCTTCTGAGTTAACGATATACAAACAGTTATCCTCCTAATCAATGGCCCTACCTTTAGTTTGGGTGGTTGACCTTTCAGTTGGATCAACAGTCATGTGGCCCTCTTCTCAATCAACGGTCGAGATTTCCTTCGCATTTCGAACTTCTGAGATCTCAAATCTCAAACTTCCCCCTTTTTCCCAATGGATTTTATCCGAAGGATATAATCCACTGATGTGTGTCCTCTTGATCTGACGATCGAGGATTACTTTGGGTTTTTACCTGGAGTCCACATATTTTCTCCATGTCTCCCTTAGATCTAACGGATATGAATTACTTTAGATATTCATCCGAAGTTCTCATATCTACACCACGTCTCCTCTGGATTTGATAGCTCAGATCCACTTCGGGTGATATGACGCTTGATATTCCCTTCGGATGATATGACGACTCAGCTTCACTTCGACTGATCAAACAGTCGAAATTTACTTTGGATTTTTGGGAGTTCAGACTTTGGAATATCAACTCTCAAACCTTGCCTTCTCCTAAATACACGGTATCTAACGGCTTAGATTCACCTTGGTGATCCAATGCTTGAGATTCACTTCGGGAGATCTGACAGCTCATATCTATTTCAATTGATCGGAAAATTGGGATTCACTTTGGACTTCACGAATCTCAAATCTCAACAAAGAAACTCTTGAATGGATTTCCCAAAGCCACTAATCTGACGGCTTAGATTCACTTTGGCAATCCGACGCTTGAGGTTTACTTCGGATGTTCATCCGAAATCCACAGATTCATACCACCTGTCCTCTAGATCTGGCGGTTCAGATCTACTTAGGACAATCTGACGGCTAACATTTACTTTGGGTCTTTACCCAGAATCCATATATTCATGCCACCTGTCCTCGGTATCTGAAGGCTCAAATCTACTTCAGACGATCTGACAACTTAGATTCATTTCGGTTGATCGAACGACTAGGATTCGCTTTGAGTTTTTGGCTCTCCAGACTTTGGGAATCTCAGATCTCAAACTTTGGTAAGTTCTCTCTTTTGTATGCACAAAGCACTAAGGCTTGTGAATCTTTCTCCGATCAAATGGTTGTTGATCCTTTGCACTATGATCTAATGGCCACTATCACTCCTCCTCCTAAGCTTCTGATCTCTTCTAACTTAGAATATCTCAGTCTTCAAAGGTATCAACCTTTGTTTCCCCTACGATTCTGACTCTTGGATCTTGTCAATACTTATGAAAAGTGTTACCCCTTCTGAGCTTGATCCTTAAAGGATTTCGATTTCCCACGCACTCCTTGCGTTTGGGGATTTCGATAACTTAGTTCGAAGGATTTCTTGAAAATAAATTCTTCTCGCCCTACTGGCGTTCATCTGTTTTGGTTCTTCGACGCTTGGTCACTTCTTGACACTGATCGATGGCTCACAGCAATTACGGGGACCCAACATGCATGCCCTTTAACAAAGAGCTCAACCTTCGCAATCTGGGAGTACTCACCAAACTTGGTGGAGTCGGATTCATTGATCTCCCAGCTGACGAGATCAATGGCAATGGTGAATTGCGGACCATGAACTAGCGTGTCTGCTACTTCCACCTTCGCACTCCACAATGAATCCCCACCCTCGATATTCATTCATAGATCGATGGTCATAAAAATTAGACATCTCAAAGCTTCAAGCTCCAAGGTTCCTAGAACCAGGTCACTTGGATCCTCTGATAATTCTTGGGCTATGATCCCCGCTCTTAGTCTAGTCTTCATTTAAGGACATAGGCGTAAGTTCCAAGTCTCCTAGACTAGTGGTCTAAAGGAAACACCTTCCCAACTTCCAGGGCTTTAAGCTCTAAGTCAGGGAAGGTAGATTGTGAGTTTATCAAGATGATAGCTATGCCAAGAGGATTTCTTCGACTCTAGAATGGTGATTTATCTCCCTGGGAGAGTGCCTTTGAGTGACTAAACAGAGACGTAGGAAAAAATCAAGCAGACATACAGGTTCTCAAGGAAATGAACGCATATTCATAGCCTAATCATTTAATATAGAGAAAGAACCCTTGATAGACATATAAATACTCGCATACATCCATTATTTAAAATTCAAGCATAAGGCAAGAAAACACTTATCAGAACCATATAGTGTGATGCAACTATTGAAAGGGTTGCTCATTTCCACCCAACCATAGGCTCAGTCACTCCCAATGGATTTATCACTGGCCACCCCCAAGCTTAATCCATGATGCTTTGAGATTCAATATCTTACTTCTAGATCAATGGAAGTTAGGGATGAAGGTTACTCTCCTTCTCCCCATACAGAAATATATAAGGATGATGGTTACTCTCCTTCTCCTCGCTCAATCTCTATTTTTTGTGATCATAACTCATTGTTCCTCTTTCAGTCCTTCCTTGAACCCGAGAGCTTCCTCTTGAGGATGCCTTCCCACCTACCAGCCTGACTGTAATTAATTCATGGGTCAGGGGGTTGTTCTGATTTAAGAAAATTAATTCCAGCATGGTACCGGTTCAGTGGAGGTTAACGCAACCATTCCTAGTCCCCTCCACCGCCTTTCACATCATTTCATGGTCTTTATTAGCACATCCCATCTTTCAGAAGTCATGCAACATGTAACCATTTTCTATTAAAATAACAGAATTTATAGTCATCGACCTTCTACACAAGGTCCATCAAATCAAACATTCACACTTTTAAGTTTGTCATAGTTCCTTGGACCATATAGTTATATTTACAAACTAGGGGAATCAGGGTGTTACAATTCCCTCCCCCTTAAAGGAACATCATCCTCGATGTTCTATCTATCATCATGACATGTATGTACAGGAGTAAACAAAATCGGATATGCATGTCTCATGGCATCCTCCATTTCCCACGTAGCCTCATCTAGGCCAAAGTGTTTCCACTGCACCTTGACCTGTGCAATGGTTCGGTTCCTGAGTAAGGTTTCCTTCCTGTCTAATATGCATTGGGGTTTTGGTAGGAATTATCCCTCTTGATCCACCTAGATCACAGACCAGTCAATTATATGATTAGCATCATGTACATATTTCTTCAATAATGAAACATGAAATACATTATGTTCTTTTACAGTGGGAGGAAGTGCTAGCCTATAGGCTACAGTTCCCACTCTAGCTAAGACTTCAAAGGGTCCACAATATCGAGGTGCCAACTTGGCATAGGCTCCAATTCTCAAGGAACTTTTCATGGGTCTAACTCTGAGATAGACATGGTCTCTAGTCTTGAACTCTCTGGGAGTTCTCTTTCTATCGGTGTAACTTTTTTGTCTATCCTGAGAAATCTTCAGATTTTGTCTTATCTGAACCACTTGTTGTTCCATTTCTTTCAGCATGTCGGGTGTGGTTGTAATTATGTCCACTGGGTTACTCCAGTTGATTGGAATCTTGCACTGTCTAACATAGAGGGCTTCAAAAGGGGTCATCTTCAAGGATTCATGATAATCGTTTTTGTAGGAAAACTCTACCAATGGTAGGTAGTCTTCCCACTTCTTAGGTTGATGCATTACATGCATCCTTAGCATGTCTTCTACTATTTTTTTCACTCTTTCCTTATGTCCATCAGTTTGAGGGTGATAAGTTGTGTTGAACAACAATTTAGTCTCAAAACCAACCATTAGGGATTTCCAAAAGCTTGAAGTAAATTTTGTGTCTCTGTCAGACATAATTTCCTTGGGCATGCCATGCAGTCTAAATATCTCCTTCATGAAGATATTGGCAATATCTATTTTGTTGAATGTTGACTTGACAGGAACGAAATGGGCAGACTTACTCAGTTTTTCCACCACGACCATGATGGCATCATTTTTCTTGGTCGACTTTGGTAGTCCGGTGATGAAATCCATGGAGATGGTTTCCCATTTCCATTCTGGGATTGGTAGGGGATGTAACAATCCTACTGGATGCCAGTGTTCCACCTTAACAATTCTATTGGCCTGGGTTGAAGAAAGACTGAAACAAGACTATGTTAATTTATGTTTGTTTTTCTTTCTCCTTTATCAATCTCTCGTTGTCAGCCTTGCAACTCTGTAATTCGGCCATGAGGCTTCTCACAGTTTTAGCCAGGTCCGGAGGGGTTTCCATAGACCTCTTTTTGTCAGATTCTTCGTCTCTATTGTTGGAGCCGTCCCCCACTTCATGACGCTTCAGATTCTTTAGTCTTGTATTATTCCCGCGATTTATTGACTGCTCGAATGTTGACAAAAACATGTATTGTTATCTAACAGTCTATTAGTTCATGAACAATACACAGTTCAATTTATTAAATGCAGACACACAATAGAAAGTTTCATTCTTTTATTTAATAAAAATTTTAACCAAACTTTTAAGAAAGAGGTAAGGTAGAGTGTCACTCTTTTAAAAGTACTCCAAATAGATTTTTTAAGCAGCACTTACATGAGCCCAGGCAGGCCAAGTGTTGTAACAATGCTCTGATACCAATTTGTAACACACCCATGATGGAAAAAAATAAAAAAATTGTCCTCCCTACAAGAACAAATCCTATCTCTCTATGGGTTCTAATTTTGACTGTCGGGGAACCAACCTGGTCTTCCAGTCAAGGATCCCCAATTATGAAGCCAAACGACTCTCTGAGACCTTGATGGTCTCATTCTGTAATTAAACACAAAACCTTTCATCTCCTTGGTGTAGGCTTAATGGCACCCACGACCTTCCCTTTTGCTCCCTTGCAAAATCTCTGAGTATCGGGTGTTAGCTCCTTTTCTAGATAAGCCCCCTCTTGATGTGACCTTGGGAAATGACCTTACAGGACCACACGATTGTGGACGGATCCAAAGGTGGTTTGAATCAAACTGCTTTTCGGCCCGTAATTCTCCTCGAGCCTCCGTGTGTCCTCTTTTCAAAACCACGGTTTGAATTGCGGTCCGCTCTCAACTTTTTAACGTCCATGCAACTCATATCCCCGTAATGCTATGGGATCGTCGATCTCTCGATATTAAGGGTACTTATAAAACTAACGGTTTTGATCTTCCCCTCTCAGACCTACGGCTCAGATCTGACTCTTTCGAAATCAACAGACGAGATCTCCTTCGTGGTTTTGGGTTTCGGGAGTTTCAACTCTCAAACCCTGCTCTCTTTCGTACTTCAATCTTCTAATTTGACAATATGCGGACACCTATCCTCCTAATCAATGGCCCTACCTTTAATTTGGGTGGTTGACCTTTTAGCTGGATGAACGATCATGTGTCCCTCTTCTATTCAACGCTCGATATTTCCTTCGGGTTTCAGACTTCTGAGATTTCAAATCTCAAACTTCCCCCTTTTTCCCAATGGATTTTATCCAAAGGTTATAATCCACTGATGCATGTCCTCTTGATCTGATGATCGAGGATTACTTCGGGTATTTACTCAGAGTCCACATATTTTCTCCACGTCTCCCTTAGACTTGATGTCTATGAATTACTTCGGATATTCATCTGGAGTTCTCATATCTACACCATGCCTCCTCTCAATCTAATACCTCATATCCACTTTGGGTGATCCGACGCTTGATATTCCCTTCAGACAATCTGATGACTGAGCTTCACTTTGGTTGATCAAACGGTCGAGATTTACTTTAGATTTTCAGAAGTTCATACTTCGAAATCTCAACTCTCAAACCTTGCCTTCTCCTAAATAGATGGTATCTGACGGCTTAAATTCACCTTGGTGATCCAACGCTTGAGATTCACTTCGGGTGATCTGATGGCTCAGATCTGTTTCGGTTGATCAGACGATTGGGATTCACTTTGGATTTCCAAGACTTCGAACTTCACGAATCTCAAATCTCAATAGAGAAACTCTCTAATGGATTTCCCGAAGCCGCTAATCTGACGGCTCAGATTCACTTTGGCAATCCGATGCTTGAGGTTTACTTTGGATCTTCATCTGGAATCCACAGATTCATGCCACCTATCCTCTAGATCTAATGGTTCAGATCTACTACAGACGATCTGATGACTGACGTTTACTTCGGGTATTTACTTGGAATCCATAGATTCATGCCACCTATCCTCAGGATCTGACGGTTCAGATCTACTTCAGACGATCTGACGAATAAGATTCATTTCAGTTGATCGAACAACTAGGATTCACTTTGGTTTTTCGGCTCTCCGAACTTCAGGAATCTCAGATCTCAAACTTTGGTAAGTTCTCTCTTATATGCGTGAAGCACCAAGGCTCGTGCATCTTGCTTTGATCAAATAGTTGTCGATCCTTTGCACTGTGATCTAACGGCCATTATTGCTCCTCCTTTTGATCTTCTGATCTCTTCTAACTTAGAATATTTCTTAGTCTTCAAAGGTCTCAACCTTTGTTTCCCCTACGAGTCTGACTCTTGGATCTCATCAATACTTATGAAAAGTGTTACCCCTTCTGAGCTTGATCCTTAAAGGATTTCGATTTCTGAGACACTCCTTGCGTTCAGGGATTTCGATAACTTAGTTCGAAGGATTTCTTGAAAATAAATTCTTCTCACCCTTCTGGCATTCCTCTGTTCTAGTTCTTTGATGCTTGGTTTCTTCTTGACATCGATCGATGGCTCACATCAATTATGGGGACCCAACATGCATGCCCTTTAACAAAGAGCTCAAACTCTGCAATTTGGAAGTACTTGCCAAACTTGGTCAAGTCGGAGTCATTGATCTCCCAGTCGACGGGATCAATGGTAATGGTGAATTGTATGCCATGAACTAGCACATCCGCTACTTCCACCTTTGCGCTCCGCAATGACTCCCCACCCTCAATCTTCATTAATAGATCGACAGTCGTAACAATTTGACAGCTTCAAGCTTCAAGGTTCCTAGACCTAGGTCACCTGGATCCTCTGATAATTCTTGGGCTATGATCCCCTCTCTTAGTTGGGTATTTAGTTAAGGACATAGGCATAAGTTCCAAGTATCCTAGACTACTAGTCTGAAGGAAACACCTTCCCAACTTGCAGGGCTTTAATCTCTAAGTCAGGCAAGGTAAATCGTGATTTTATCAAGACGATAGCTATGCCAAGAGGCTTTCTCCGACTCAGTAATGGTGATGTAGCTCCCTGGGAGAGTTCCTTTGAGTGACTAAACAGGGATGTAGGGAAGAATCAAGTAGACATATAGGTTCTCAAGGAAATGAACGCATATTCATAACTTAATCATTTAATATAGAGAAAGAACCCTTTATAGACATATAAATACTCGCATACATCCATTATTTACAATTCAAGCATAAGGCAAGAAAACACTTATCAGAACCATATAGTGTGATGAAACTGTTGAAAGGGGTGCTTGTTTCCACCCAACCATAGGCTCAGTCACTCCCAACGGATTTATCACTGGCCACCCCTGAGCTTAAGCCACGATACTTTGAGATTCAATCTCTTGCTTCCAACTCAACGAAAGTTAGGGATGAAGGTTACTCTCCTTCTCCCCATATAGAAATAGATAAGGATGAAGGTTACTCTCCTTGTCCTGGCTCAATCTCTATTTTTTTTTATGAGAACTCATTGTTCCTCTTTCAGTCCTTCCTCAGACCTGAGAGCTTCCTCTCTCGTCTCTGCATTTTTCTTCGCAGGTGTCCCTCTGCCCACCACACTCTGTTTCTTTCCTTCCTCGGCAAGATTGTGTGTGGCTTGAATTTCTAGTCTGTAGTTAGGTCTGGAAGCCTTACAGATGGGCGGTATGCCCCATCCCCTCATTAACTCTTGAGGAGGCATTCCCACCTACCAAACCGAAATTCATTCCTGGGTCAGGGGTTGTTCTGATCTAAGCAAATTAATTCCAGCATGGTAATGGTTCGGTGGAGGTTAATGCAACCATTCATGGTCCCCTCCACCACCTTTCACAGCATTTTTTGGTCTTTCTTAGCACATCCTCTCTTTCAGTATTCATGCAATACTTAACCATTTTCTATTAAAATTGCAGAATTTACATTCATCAACCTTCTACACAAGGTCCATCAAATCAAGCATTCACACTTTTAAGGTTTCCATAGTTCCTTGGACCATGTAGTTATATTTACAAACTGGGGGAAACAAGGTGTTACACCTAGAGCCTACAAAATTTTAGTGTTTGGGGACTATTTGTAGTTCAATTTAACAGATCATTGTAATTTTCTTGAAGGATATACAAATGTGTCTCTGCACCTTGTTTAGAGACTTGGTGAAGAATCAAATTTGAATTTTCTCTCATAATATTTATCAAGGATTTAATGTTTTCAACATATGATTTCATTGATATAATTACAATCTTTGGGTTTACATGCAACTAAATCGACAATTTTCAAAAGGTCTTTCAATCAAATAAACAATACTCCACTATTCCAAGTTGAAGGATGCAAACCCACTTGATTTTTGGTCGGGGTAAGGTTGAAGGATTCCTTGGAAGTTTCAATTTCATTATCTATGGAACTTTATGAACTTTCTATCACCAACAACGTGCATCCTATTGCAGAGCATATATATTGCATCCATGGCATAAATAAAATATTAAGTAATGAAAAATTAGTAATAGTTAGAGTACTCGCATAAATGAAAAAGTCAAATAAATGTATATACAATCACTCTTGCTTCCACAATATAAATTAAGTCATTTTTCTCATATAAATAATATGATCAAATCTTTTGTTCAAAGCCTTATATCTATAACCATGCAGAAAATAAGATACAGTTTGTCCACCATAGAAACATATGTCATAAACTCACCAATATTGTTGGAATTGATCTTCTTCGAGTCATCTCTACAGAGTTGAAGACTGGCCAAAGGCCAAAGAAAACTTTTGGAATGGTGAACTAGTAAGGAACAACCACATATCTATAGGTTAAGATTCTAAACTAAAGGAAACTATGGTGTGCTCGATTGCTTGGCATTATGCTCTGACTAGAGAAAAGGCATTGAACCATGTGTCCTAGGTTGCAATAGGGAACTTGGTTTTTACTACTTAAAGTTATGTTATGGGCCCTAGTCCGCAAAAATAGCTCTTGCATCTTGAATTGAACTATACAAGGTCAATCTGAGATCATAAAGTCATATATATTGGTAGGTATGGCTCAAGGAACTATATTAAGATTTCCTACAAGTACATATAGAAAAAAGCAGTTACTCTTATTAGCACTGGCAAAGTTTTAGGCCTTCCAATGTGTATTTCTCTAGTACTTGCTAATTGGTATGTTTTTAAATTATGGTTTTGATTGAACAACTAAGTTTCTACAAGGGGAAAAATTAAAAATCATTACTGATAAAATATCTATTACATAGAAGATGGGGAAATTTTGTTTTGATTAGAAACCATACATTTTAAATTAATTGTACAATATTTGTGGGGTAAATATCCACAATATGGATAGATAAAAAGAAAAAATCAATATCTTATATGAATTCAACATAAGATAAGACCATATAACATCTACGATCTACCAAAAGTCACACCCAAAAGGTCTCGTGTATCTAGGATTTATGTGTTGTAGGCATACTAAGCACTTAAATTTGTTGAATTTTTTAATTAAAATAATGTACCAAGGCAAGTGTTTCTCTTCCCTAGGCGCCTAAGGGGAGAAATTGCCGAAATTGGGTCTTAGTCAAATTAATTTGTGAGAT
>JZKD02S1604879.1:329716-373650 GCA_000966675.3 Picea glauca | reverse complement strand
TATAATTTTTTGATTGGTCAAAAATGTTATTAATGAGACAGAAAAACTTAGTGGAGTGACTTTATTTTTAAAACATAGAAAAAAAAGTTAAAAACATTTAATATGGATTTTTCTAAAAGTGTCATGCGTCACCTTTTTACATGTCATTATTGGCTTTTTGTTTACTAAAAAATAAAAAAAAGGTGTTTGTCACTTTTCACGTGATGTTTTGTTTTTTATGTGACCAATTATATATATTTTTATTTTAATGTTTTTATGAGGACAATTATTTATCCATGTAACAAATTCCATCAATTATTTTTATGTTCTTTGTGATTTCTTATTTATATTTTCAATTACTATATTCAATCTAAGATTTATTTACCTTCTCAATTTTTATATCAGGGGGAGTGGTGACTTTGTGGCATATTGACTTGTTTAAGTAGTTTATTTATGTCATATATGATAACCAATCTTTCCAACTAACAAGTCAATATCAATTTTGAGGATACACATTTTTTGCTATGAATAAACTTTAAAGAGTATTTGTTAAGGGTCCTAAGTGAATTGTTTTGGGACATCATTAAGTTTGTTATCACGATAAAATAAAATAAAACAATTCACTTATGTGAATATGATTTGTTATAGTCTATGTGTAGGTGTAGTTGGTCCAATTTATGAATGAGGTGACAATGTTGAGAAAAGAACATCCCAAGTTTAGAAACCTTTACAAAATCTTAAAAAACTTCCACAAGAGAGAGAACATTGCCACCCCACGCATTGATATCAACTGAAGAAAATGAGGTGATGCCAAAGGTTTAGTGAAGATGTTGGAAACCTTCTCTTAAGTGGGAAAATTCTCCAAGTTGATAATACCATCTTGGATGACCTATCGAATGAAGTGCATGTGGATCTCAAAGTGTTTTTCCTGTCGATGATCCACTAGGTTGTGAGAAATGTGTATGGTTTTTAACTATCGCATGAAAGAGTATTGTAATTATTTGACTAAATGGAAAACTCTTTCATCAATTGTTGAAGCCAAAGAACCTCCTAACTAGCAATAACTACAACACAATACTCAACCTCCACAAAAGACAATGCAATCATCAATTGCCTCTTGCAAGGCCAAACAATAAGAGAGGAGCTAAGGTGATAAACAAAACCAAATGTAATGTTTTAATCATTTGTTGAACCAACCCAATCTTAGTCAATGAAACCCATGAGATAAGAAGATCAGTGGTGTACTAAATGCCAAAATTGGTAGTACCATGAATGTCCTCAAAATACACTTTGTTGCATTTTAGCTACTCTCATGAAGATTGAGATAATCAAGAGACGAGACCAGTTGTAAAGGAAATTTTTGGGTGTGTATGAGTAAAATACAAGAGGATCCCAACCAATTGCATGTACAAGGAAGAATTAAAGCATGGTGAATAGCCACTAGAAGAAAGTGTAACACTTGATTGAAATGGAGTGGGCACAAGCGTGCAATCATCCATGCCAAAACGTTGAAGTAAATTAGGTGCATACTTTTGAAAAAAAAATGGAGATCCCTTCTAAAGATTGAAGGACTTATCAACTAATAAAAAAATTCAAAGGACCAAGGTTTGTCATAACAAAATACTCCATCAATGCTTGTTGAATACTCAAAATCATGGATGAAGAATTGCTTGTGAAAAGAAAATCATCTACATACGAAACTAAAATCAAGAGATCAATGCCCTACTTCTTAGTGTATATTGTAGGATCATAATGACAATAATGGAAACCTAAAGCAATCAAAAAATTTCCCATATTTTCACACCAAGCTCAAGGGGTTTGATTGTGGCCATATAGTGAACGTCGAAGCCTACAAACAAGTGAAGGATTCTGTGCAAAACCAAGAGGTTGGTACATGTAGATTTCTTCGTGCAAATCAACATGTATAAAAGTGATCTTCACATCCATATGATATACCAAATAGGCCTAGGAGGCAACAAGAGACAATATTAAATGTATGGAATCCATATTGGTAACAAGGGAAAAGGTCTTAGAATAATCAATACCTCCAACTTTTGAAAATACCTTGGCTACAAGGCATGACTTATGCTTATTAACGTAGCCATACATTTGCAATGAGCTAGATTTCATCTCTTAGGAAGAGGAACAAGATCCCAAGTGTGATTCTTTAGGAAGGAAGAATATTCCTCTACCATTGTTTCATAACAGTTTGGTATACCAACAACATCAAAGAATTGTTGTGGATCAACTAAAATGGTGTGACTCAAAAGAGAGACACTAGTTGTTTATTAATGAGTATGGATAGAATCAGTGGTAAAATAGTTGATATCAATTGTCTCATATCCATTTATGAAGCCTCTTTCACTCACAAAATATCCTTCTCAAATCAAGTTGTTATGGTTCAAGCTGCACATTTTCATTCGATACTAATGGCAAATTTTCTTCTCGTGGATATTCAAATTTGAGAAAAAAAATTACTCGTTGGTTTTCAACTCCAATAGTGTGATCTGTAGTGCAATCGACAACAACTAAATTTTTAGTTCCTTCTTATTTTTCAAAAACAAAAAATTCATTATGATCTGCACCATCTTCTGCAAGACAATACGAGGAGAAGTAGGAGAAATTGTTTGGTCAAAGTGTTCATCAAAGTGGATATCCCTTGGAAACAAGACATATTTAGAAACAAATATAAAATAAATTGTCTTCCTTTATATCCTCACAGTAACCAACAATAACTAGCAGTTGGATCTTCTTCTCCATAGCTTTGTGTTTTCCATATGGAATTAAGGCCCACACTTCACTACCAAATGCTTTGAAAGAAGAAACATTGGGCTTAACATGCGTCCAAGATTCCTTTGGAGTCATATGAAAAGCACCACCCTATGAGGCATGCAGTTCTAAATGAAATTTGCACAATTCACTACTTCAACCTAGAAAGAAGGTGTCATGTTCTTGGACCGACCATCTCTTTTAGTGTTCAATTATTTCTTTTAGAAATACCATGTTCTTTACAAAAATATTTGAATGCCTGATTGACATACACCCTCGTATTGTGTGCATTGTCTTGATAAAAAGAAAGGACTAATTCTTAACAAAAGCCTTGAATGCATTAAAAACAATGAATACCTCACACTTGTACCTAAGAATGTACAAGTAATATCCCCATTTTCTAAATCATCATATAATACTACATCAAACATGACTAAATTTTTGGTACATATGAATTAATTAGTTATATTCTTACAACAAACATAGATAAGCTTAAACTAATATTGTGACATCTTGGAATAGCCTTGATTATTATAAATCTAGCACCCCCGCTACTAAACCCAACAATTTCAATTGATACTCGTTGAACTAAATGCATGCATAATTGAAAAAATCACCCACGCAACTAATAACATTTTTTAAAAACATGAATGCGGTCAATTAAACATACACACATCAACATATAAATACTCAAGAATTCAAAGTAAAATGCACAACAAAGTAAACTCATAATTAGAAATATATAATAGAGATAAAACACTTATCCTTTTAAGGATATGTGCAACTAGATACAGAGGATGGGTGTTCCACCCAACCGTAGACTTTCCACTCCAAATATCGATAGAAAGTCACCCTAGAGATAGGACTATGAATCCATAAGGAAGGATGTCTCCTAAGGGTGTCTATTATCCACTCTCAGACTAAAATAACCATGGGGGCTTCACCTTGTTGACCAATATCTTATCACGTTCATTCATAAAGGGGTTTTTTTAACTATGAAAAATAAAGTCAATGTATTGTAGGTATTGTTGGGGGGATGTGGGGTATAGGGGGATTTATAGGTATTGGGGGGTATAAAATGGGTATCTAGTAAAAATATGGTTTTCTTTTATTGGAAAGATGTATTGGGAGGGGGGTTCAACAAAAGGATTTTTGGAGGTATTTATCAATATCTAGTGAAATCAAGGGTATTCTTTAATATCCCACAAACACAAGTGCTATGTCACAAGTTCTATGAGTGAAGACCCCGTGAAAATAACCCACAGAAAGATAACTTTCTACAACTATCCCAATCCATCAGCTCTCTTTCTTCTCGACCCCCACAACCCAAGGAATGGGATCCCCTTCTCTACCACATAGTCCTTTAGGCTATCCCACTTCCCTCAAAGTCTCCAGCATAGGTTTGCTAGGAAATCTCTCTTGATGGGAATCCAGGGATGCCAACTTCAACAGGAAAATCCCACAGCATCAAGCTCATTGGATTTTTCATAGAAATCTCACTCTACATGCCTAACAACCTACTTCTTCATGTAATTACAACTCCAACAAGTGTTGAAATTCTTACTCCAACACCTAGGTACTTTGTTATCTAGTGATTTCCTTATTACAATCAGATTAGTAGCTCACAAAACAATAATACACTACTAAAATATTCAACTCGGTATCATGCAGCAGAAGCATAAACTAGGAAACCAAATCAAGCATACATGAACACCAGTATTTTTGGGTAGATACCCATAGAAAAAAGTTGGAGGGAAAACCAGTGTTGAGAATGATTTTATTATGCTAAAATCAGGGCTCCCGTAACAAGGATAATGTCCCACTGAGAGAAATACAACTGCAGACTAACCTCGAAAGGTTTAACCTGTTGTACGACCAGTTATTGAATGATTTTTGAGGTATCCATGACTTGCTCTTCTATGACCCACGGATATCTACGATTGTCTCCAATGTTGCCAATGGATCTGTACGGAAAACCTGTATGAAAAGCTTTGTACGATCCAACACTCTCATGTGGCTTCCTTTGACCAAAACCCACCTGTGTATCCCTCTATTCTCTCTTCTCCTTGACCTGCATGATCTCTATATGAAATTCCTTCTTCACCTATCCAATATCTTGAACCACATTTCTTCATGATCTAATACTTTGTGTGTCGACTCTCTCAACACAACTCTTGTCAAGTGTCTTTCTCCTTCACCCTAGCCTTGCTTTTATAATTGTGAGTTACAATTTATTTCTAATCTCACTTGAGATTTAGATTGCATGTGACGATTGCATTCTAAGATTACATGTTAAGTACTTTTAGCACTTTCCTCAAATAACTCAATTAACTAATTACATAATTGATTAATAAAATCAATTTAATTTAATAATTCCTTTAATTAAACTAAATTCAAGAGTAGAAGGATTTGAATGATTTCCGCAATGTCTAGACATACAAAACTGTGTGGAAATACTTGTTTGATGCTACCACTAACATCAACGACAAGCTACCCACAAAACCCACTATGGTTTTCTTCAACATTTAACACTCAGAACCTTCTTGTTGCCCCAAAAAATTCTTGTAAAAACTTGCCTACAATACCCACTCGAATTTATTTTTACCCATGCATGTTGACTCTCACATTCCCCGATGTTGATTGTACTTGGGCCCATGCTCTCAATAACTATGTGAGGTGGATTTTCACACCAACACTCTTACATGTCTTTATTGATTGGGGCTTTGAAACATTCAAAGGAAAAATAGAAGGTTCATACAAAATAATAATTTTAGAAAGTGGGACGGGAGTAATAAACATGGGTAATTCCCCCCCTTGGACACCCTCTCTTGTGGAGACTTGTCCCCCATGACTTCATATGTGTTTGTATGTAGTCGGCAATACATTTTGTTTTATTTTTTCGATACACAATGTTTACATATTATATCATCAGGTTCGTGACCATACATTGTATTACATTATACATCGCTAAAATGGGGATTAAATATTGGGATGTTAGATTCCCCTCCCCCTACAATTTACAATTTCCTTGGTGCACAACACCATATCAATATACATGTACAAATTTTACATCATAGTACATGATACTTTTGTAAGTTTACAACTCCTACAGAAATTCCAACCAACAATCTCTTGTTCCCCTCAACCTACATAAACCAATGAAGTGTATCCCCTTCTTTGCACCTCAATCCCTCAAGTTATACCACTTCGTTTTCAGGGATCCAACACATATTGAATAGGAAATCTCTGAGTTGTGGCTCTAGGAACCCAAACTGCCAAAATAGAGTCTTGCACACTTATATACAAATGTACATTTAGTTTTCTTCAAAATTTACAAAAACATTGTGGGCATTCCTCTTGCATGGTCTCCTCATGCTCCCACATGGAATATTCAAGGTTGTAGTAGGGCCATTGGACCTTTACTAGACTGATGAATTTGTTCCTAAGCACTTTGACTTTCTGGTCCAATATGTGCACTCACTCCACCCGAAAGTCCCCTTCACGCTCCTCCTAGATCACAGTACAATAAATTACATGGTTAGGATTAGGCACATATTTCTTCAATAAAGACACATGAAACGCATTATGAATTCTCATGGATACGGGTAATGCAAACATGTATGCAACCATGCCTATCTTCTTCATAACTTCAAATGTCTTACACTATCTTGCTACCAACTTTGGGAAGCTTCCCAATCTCAATGAACTCATTTTAGCCTTTACTTTTAAAAACACATGCTTGCACACTTTGAATTCCTTGTGTGTTCTACCTTTGTTAGCATAACTCTTTTTTCTATCTTATGCAACCTTTAAATTCTTCCTAATCTTCACCATCTACTCTTCCATGTCCCTTAGAAACTATGGCCTAATAATGGCTATGTATGTTGGCTTGTCCCAACTTACTGGCATGTTGCATTTCATGCCATACAAGGATTCAAATGGGATCATATTCAATGATGCTTGATACCCATTATTATAATAAAATTCAACTAGTTGAAGGTATTCCTCCCACCTAGAAGGTTTGTGTTTATTTTTTGTAGCTTCAGTAGGTATTCCCACTAGAGGCCAAGGTGCCAGGCATGTGGGAATTTTCGTTGGCACTAGTTTTGACTTTATTTTCGGTGAAATTGGCTTAGAAATGAGGCTAGGGCCTCATGGACAAGTTGATGGGCTTTGTGGGTTTGTGTGGGGGTGCCACATCCACAAAGAGGATTAAAATATTCTAATTAATTATTGAGTTTAGGAAGGGCTCCTAAACTTACTCATTGGACTCCTATATAAAGGAGAGATGTCATTGTGACATTAGATCATCATTATAGAAGAATGGAATTGGCATAAGTGAGTATGAACTTGTGTAAAGAAGGATTGGTGATCTCAACAAAGGGAAAGTATACAAGGTGGTAAATCTGGCCCTGAAGAGATAGGCGAAGAAGTTCATACGTGTGGAGAGAATTTTTCATACAATATGTGGTTTGCAAGAGGACGAAGTGTGTATATGCGTGGATTGCATAAGGACAAATCACATATAGGATATACATGATTTGTACCGCAGCAAACAATGTATGTTAGTGGGTTGCCAGTAAGGTGAATCGCATATTTGGTTTTTGTGGGTAGGTACATATTTATACAAGCTAATAGGTGACGTCAGTAGGTCGTACAAGTGGTCTACAGAAGATTCGTGGGAAAAGGAGATTTTCAAAATATTATTGAGGTTTGGTATTTTGATTTGTATGGTTATTGAAGGACAAGGTTGTCCTCATATTTGGTGACATTGTATTGGCTGAGAGGATTGGTTTTTTCCTCAGTATTGGTGACAATGAGAGGAATAGTTTTTTCCTCGTATTTGAAGGATTGGATAAAGTTAAAAAACAAAATTATTGTGTCTCTTGTGTATTTATGATTCATCTATGATCTTGTTGTTTCTGTTGCATATGTTTCAGTCAATAATTTCAGTGTAAAGTTGTTCAGTCATAGTTATAGCACTAGGAAGCAATTTTCATATCTAATATTAGTCACATAGAGTTGCATATGAAAATTGACATGGTATCAGAGATTTGGATTTGAAGATAAGGGGATCATGTTGAGACACTTGGTTGGCTACAACACTAGAAGAGTGTTGTACATTTTCTTGTTCTTGTTCTTGTTCCAGGCAGGTCAAGATGGTGAATACATTGAAGCTTGATGATAGGTTGGATGGGGCAACCAACTTTCGGGATTGGAAGGAAAGGGTTCTCCTTCTGTTGGAATAGAATGACCTCAAGGATTATGTTGAGGATATGGTTCCTAGCCCGACTAATCCAGTATATTTGGCATTCCATAAGAAGAGGGAAGTGAAGGCCAAGAGAGTATTTCTAGATTCTGTGAAGGACCACTTGATTCATCACACTGCCGAAAAAGGAACTTCCAAGAATATGTATGATGCTTTGGTGAGTCTTTACCAAAACAAGAATACTGGAAGGATGCTACACTTGAAGCATCAGCTTCATATTCTCAGGATGACTAGTGAAGACATAGTTGTCAATTATATTATGAAGATTACTCAGATCTTAGATCAACTCACATCTATTGGTGAGACAATGCAGGATGTTGAGTTGGTGAATGTACCATTGAGAGGTATTCCCAGGTCCTAGGAGTCGTTTGTGCAGGGGATATGTGCATGAGACAAGTTGCCAAACTTTGATAGACTATGAACAGACTAGATACAGGAGGAGACCCAGTTAGTATCCATGGATGATATGGATGTTGTGGTAAAGAGTAGCGGTGATGAGAACCAATCCCTTGAAACATGCACTAGGAAGGGTAGAAGGGGTTCTCTAGACAGTAGAGGTCTATCAGGGAGAAGGGATTCTCCTAAGACGAAAGCATCTCCAAATCTAGGTTGGAAGAAGGATCCTAGTAATATTAGATGTTTTGAGTTTCATGATTTTAGGAATTATGCTTCACAATGTCCAGACCAAAGGGGGAGAAGAAGAATGTAGCAGACATCAATAAAAGAGGTTGATGAGGTTGCAGACAGGTTCCAAAGGGAGATATTTTTGGTCTCCTCCCTTTCAGGTATTGTTTCCAATAGGAAGAGATGGTTGGTGGATAGTGGGGCATATTTCCATATGACAGGAGCTAGAGAGTTGTTTGACACTCTCACTGAGACTAGTTCAGACTTATGTATGGAGCTTGGTATGGGAGCTAAGCATTCAATATGAGGATCTGGTATTGTATCATTTCAATTGGATTCAGGAGAAATATTGAGGGTTTCGAATGTGTTTTGGGTGCCATAACTCAGGAGGAGAATCCTGTCAATATCATACATTGAGAGGAAGGGATATCATGTATTTTTTTGAAATGGACATGTATTTCTTGTGCCCAAACTCTCTAGCTTCATATCAGCAATGGTTCTTAGAGATAGGGAGGGAAACATATATAGGCTGAGGGGATAGTCTATTAGTGTTGTGGCTAGCAGGAGCAGAGAGACATATGAGGAGGAGAAGGTAGCTCCACGAGTGGTGAGGAAGGTATCCCCACCAGTAGTGTTGACTCACAGGGAGCCACAGCTCAGAGAGAGTTAACCATCGAGATATAGCAGGGAGGAGAAGCCTCCCAAGACTTTGCATAAGATAGTGGATAGGGAGCAGATGGCCCCTAAGGTTGTGTAGACTTAGAGGGAATCAAGTTGCAAAAGGAGCATGTGGTTGTAGAGTGAGCCTCAGCTTAGGGAGAGTCAGTTGGCTAAGACAGAGTTCCCCCTCAGGTTTAGGTGGGAGAGATAAATATTTCAGGATTGACATACAGGTGTCATAGGTTGAGGAGTTCAGACAGGAGCTTCAAAGGAAGGATGCTTCTAGGGCATGTGAGACCTCCATGGACGATACATTTGTTTCAACAGGTTTTTCTACAGTGACGAAAGAGGCATCCAATTAGGAAGACTAGAGACGATGTGTTGGTGTGTAGTGGGAAGACCTAGGGTTCAACATTAATTCACCAACAAACCCCTAATATATTGTCCATTTAGGAATCACCTGCAACCAAGTGAAGTCTCACATGAGGTATCTATGGGGACTGCAAGAACTAGGTTTCTGCAGTCATGAAGGGATGGGAAGCATTCATCATAACCATTACACTTAACAATAGTTCATTATACTTGATGTGTGCAGGAACATAAGAACAAATAACATATTCATATTAACCAAACATAACATATTCGTATTAACCAAACATACACTATGTGCATGCAGTAAATAGAAAAATAAACACATTGTAGCACAGATACGCCAAAATTTAATGTGGTTCACCCAAGATGGGCTATTTCCACAATGATCGGCTTCTTATATTATTCATAATCATCTCTTATAAAATATGTGCAATGCACTCATACATTATTCCCTTGTCGTTCTCCTACCCTTCTATATGTCTCTCCTCACTCTTACATTCGTGCATATAGTGCATACTTAGATCTTCTTACTTTCTTATACACTCCCTCATCCTATCTTCTACCCAAAAACCCTTACATATGTATACTATTACATTATGGCTTATCCCTTTTCAAATGGACCAAAATGCCTTACAACTTTCCTTCTTTTTCACACACTGGTCCCGAAAATTCCCTAACCGCCTTTCCTTCTTCTATGCAACTCCCAAAATGTGTCCCAATAGGCCGCAAAAATGCTTATTCTGTTACTTCCTTCACTTGATCTTTGATGTTTTCCAATTCCTCCTTAGTCAAGGCTTGGATCACTACTTCCTTGAAGGATTTCCTCTTCTTATTCTTATGCATTGATCGCTCCTTCGGATGTTCCTTTCTCTTTTCTCCAATGAGTGGTGTTATTTCCTGTGTGTCACCTTCACCATTCCCTTGTTCTCCTTGTTCTTGTTCTTCTTGTTCTTCTTGTTCTTGATCCTTTTTTGGTTCTTGTGTCTCCTTCTACTTTGTTTCTATCACTGGTGTTCTCCATTCTTCTTCTTAGTTACTTACCATGTCATTGATGTCTTGTTTGGTCAACCTATAGTGAGTCAAAAACCATTGTTGATCTAGTTCCCTCTTTGCTTGAACGTACATATGGTGTAGTCCTACCTTGAATCGTGCTATCTCTTTATATGCTTCCACTATCTATGGTTGAATTTGTGGTGTATCCTTAATACATTTTCATATTGTCTCCTTGTAGACATAGAAGGTGATGTTGTTGTCCATCTATATGTTCTTATGAGCGGTATGCCACAGTGACACATATCTTGTTGCCAAGTATGGTTTTTGCATACCTTCCATGAAATGTGTCTCTTTTGGTTCCCTCCAAGAAACCAAATAAATTAAGATTAATAACTAATCATAATGGAACTGCGTTCATTTCTCATGTGCTTCTCTGCAGTCTATTAAGAATTGATTTACTAGAAAGGTCACCTAGTTCATATGTACCCCTGCTACACACTTCTTCGCTAATGATATGAATTATGTTGGCACCTGATATCTACAACATTTCTTAAGTAATTTGCAAGCTATCACCTACATCGCAAATATTATTGTATCATCATTGATACTCAGGACGTCTAGTATGCGCACTCCTCTCTGTGTCCCATATTTTTCCTTCATTCTTTCTGCTAATTTTTTTTACTACATCTTGTCTGTGAAAAATGGTAGAGGGTCTTCCCCTGCTGAGGGAAATCATGCAATCAATTATGTGTTGATCGACATTGCCTTGTCAAACCATAGCAATCCTCCATGGACACAACTTAACAATAACTTGATGCAAATGTTGATATCTGTGCTTCTGTCAAAATGAGAGATCTCCAATAGGTTCAGTATTCCTATTCTTTATAAGCATGTGGCCCATTCTTGTGTCTTGATTGTGATTATAATTCAATCTGGTTTGAATGATGTGCACAAATAATTCTATGGTGTTAACTCTGGAAACTTCTTCAAATCTTCTAGGTCATGGTTTGAAAATCTCAGGTTTCCTAATACTCCCAACATATATACCTCGACAGTGACCCCAGGTGGAATCACTGCTGTAATAAGGTCATACTTTGCCTCTTTCTATACTTTGACTTGCTTAGCTATAGGATTTATAGGTGGCACACATGCTCTGGGAAATTTGATTAGGTCTGATGTATTTTCTCTTGGCGTTTCTTCCTGCATTGGTGTTGATGTTTGCTTATTGTGTGGATTCTTCATTCCTGGTGTGGATGCTCCTACATTTGGTGGTTCCATATCTCTATGTACTTTGATCCGGTATGAAACACACTCGGCCCTCTCTTTCGAAAGTTTTTTCTCTCTATTCTCTACAAATACTTACGCAACAATAAGCCTTTCGCATTACCCTTTGTCTGATTTTATAGCTCACTGCTAGTTGTTTCATACCTCTATGCACCCAAATTCTCAGTCCCATCTAATTGTATTCACATTCAATTTTGTCCATATTCGACATTAAATTTGTATATTTCGACGGATCATGGTCTAGATTTTACAGTCTGTCAATATCTTCATCACCACTTTTCATTTATGACTACGCGCTCCCACCATCTTGCCATTATGTTTTATCTTTAATGATTTACCTATCATCTGCACAGGTCCTTATCATGGCTCTTCAATTCTCCTTTCTGCACATAATTCAATTTTCCTTCCTTTCTGCAACATTTTCTTATTCATATTTGACTCTTTGAAGAATGCTCAATTTAGAACTTCAATTCACTTGTCTCATCAAATGGTTATTGTGGCTTGTCTCAAGATCTTTTATTGCTTTTTATTTTCTTTTTCTTTTTCTTTTTCTCTATAATACAATATAATGAAAATACTATGGTACACATACTATGCGGTCAGGCTAGTGCAAAGAAGCACGGTCATCCCTATACAGTTTCAGCTGACTATTATTCATGAGCCCTTCCATGGTTTCCCCGTTCAATTTCTCCAACTGAACAACACATGCTTTTGTTACAAATATTATCGCATACGGTTCCAACTAGTGCATTTGGAACTTCCCAAGTTGTTGCAAAAAAAATTTATCATAGAGAAAAACTAAGTCTCCCATCTGTAACTTCTTATGTTTAATATGTTTTTCATGCCATGCCTTTTCGTGCACTTTCTGAACTTGTTGATGAAATCCTACGAAAAAATGGTCTTCCTCCAGTTCCACTAACTCGGACAAAATTTTCTCTATTGCACCAGAATATTTAGGCTCTTCCAACGCAGCAATGCGCAAACTTGTCACAATGAACTCCATGGGAATAACTTCTTGCTGGCCATACACTAATTAGAATGGTGTATGTCATGACAGCTTCTTACATGTAGTCTTATATGTCCATAGTACTACAAGAATCCTCAATTTCTATTCATCTCGATTTACATTACATATCTTCGTCAGTGCATGCTCCGGGATCTTGTTAAACTCTTCCACTTTTCTATTTTCTTGAGGATGATAAGGTGTGATCTTGTGGTGATAAATCTGAAATTCGTCTCTCAAAGTAGCAACTTTTCTATTCAAGAAATGTGTTCCCTGATCACTCATAATAATTCTTGGACATCCAAACCTTGTAACAACATTCTCAAAGAGAAACCGCGTAGAAGTCTCTGCATCGCAATCTCTGATAGGTATTATTTCATCCCATCAGGTCAAATAATATGTCGTAGTGATAATATATATTTCTCCTTACCTTTTTGTTGGTAGGTTGATTGGTCCAATGAAATCAATTGTCCATTTATCAAAAGCTTGCAACGTAAATTGTGGTACTAAAGGCATCTTGTCTCTTATGGATGGCTTTCCAACCCTCTGACAGACATCACAGGTCTGACATAACTCCTTAGCTCCTTATGAAGGGTGGGCCACCAAAGTCCTGTGCACAAAATATTTTGAGTCATTGCTTTCCCTGCATAGTGGCATCCTGCAACTCCTTCATGTGCCTCTGATAATATATCATAGGCCTCTCATGCTCCAATAGATATCATTGAACAATATCGTCTGCGACTAACTTATACAAACTCCCCACTATGAGATGATAATTTGTTGCCTTTACTACTAAATCTTTCTTCTACGCAGTTGTAAACTCGGGTGGGGCTACTCATGTGCTCAGGAATTGTACAATATCTGAAAATTAATCATTGACCATCTATACTACGAATAAGTTCACATCTAGTATATTGTCATCCAAATTTCCTACATCTTCCCCTGTTAGTATGTGTGACAAATTATTAGATTATGAGTTCAATTTCCTTGGTTTCACAATCACTTCAAATTCATACTCCTGAAATAGTAATAGCCATCTGCATATCTTCCCCCTCAACACTAGATTATTGACTAAGTATCTCAGCGCAGAATGATCCATGTACATCTTAAAATGTGATCCTAGCAAATAATGCCTAAACTTTTGTAGTGCATACACCATTGTCAATCCTTCACGCTCTGTAGTAGTGTAATTATGTTCATTAGTTGACAAATTTATACTAGCAAATGTAATGGCATGGTCCAAACCTCTTTCCCCTAGTTGAGTTAGAACTGCATCTAATGTTATAGATGATGCATCTACATGGACATGGAATTCCTTCTTCCTGTAACACCCCTCATTAGCAACACTTAACAAATTCTCAGATGCCACTTTGTAACATCCCCAGCTTACTACTAAGCAATGTCGCTCCAAAAATCTAGTGCACAGATTCTACATTATAACGTTAATCTGCGGAGAAACATGTGAGGTAATGCGCATGATCCCAATCTAGATCACACCACACAAATTTTCCTCTTCAAAAACTAGTTATAACAGCAGAATTAACTCATAATACAACTGCATGCACAATCATTCATAGTACACAAGTATCATTGTGCATGTAACCAATCAGAACACATGGTTACTAGTACGCGTGTAACCATTCTGGCGCCGCAAGAAAATTTTGTTCTCCTTGTGCGTGAACGACTTCCCTGTGCATACAGTGATTCCATCATCTTGCATGCATGGATTATTTCCCTGCATGCACAACAATTCTAGCATAGCCTCGAAACCTCATGACCATTATTACAAAGTTAACTAACAAGAATACTCAATAATTGTCATACTTTACATGTGCGACAACAAATATTGAATAACAACATCATGCTTACATGTATAAACAACATTATACAAAATAACATAAATTAATTATATGCAACATCATATAGGAAATAAACCCATAACAGACATGGATAACTAAGCACACAGTAATTCAGAAAATCACATAAAGGGCACTTATCTTTTATAAAGAGTCAACAACTACGCACAGAGCTCATACGTTCCTCCAAGCCATAGACTATTTTTCTCATAAATTTTAGCAATAGGTCACCCCTGAGCTGGGGCTTGAACTCCACCAGGGAAAAAGGATTCCTGAGGCCAAATTAAGTTATGATAATCAACAGAAATTCTCAGTCCAAGATGCCCATCTCCTGCAACTAGCCTACAGTATCTCATTCCCCACAAGCCTGTCCCACCCCAGGAAGTGTTCCCCTTCTTTGTTCAATGGTCCCTCAGCTGCCCCATTTCCCTTATAGAGCTTTAGTAACATGTCGGGCAGGAAGTCTCAGAGCCCTGTAACTAATGCCCAGTGTGCCAGGGAACAATTCCTAGCAAATATCTCACCTGGAGAGAATGCTCACAAGCCTGACAACCCACTTCTTTGACAACAAATCTCCCTCCTGGAGAGAATTATCACGGGCCTGACAACCCACCTCTTCGACAAAAAATATTTTGGTTACTACATGGAAACCCCTTTCCAATATTTTCTTTACAGATAAGGTAATGGTCGTCCCCAACTCAGATGGTCCGGTCGATGAAGAAAATGAGTGAATTTCTCCCAAAATACACTGAGGTTCAACCATATATTTGCATGGACATAATTGGATACTTTTCACCTTCATATTATCTTTAGGCACTTGGTGACTCATTCCCATCCCTCAGGAATTTAGGATAAAAAAATACCCATAAATTATACTTTTCGAAATACTAATAAAATATTCCCTTGGACTTAATCCCCCTTGGCTTAGCTCCCTTTTCCTTTTTCAGTGGATTTTATCCCCTTGTCTCTTTTAATCTAATTGTTCTGCACACAGCAATGTGATATTATTAATAATTTGAGTGTGATAACATTTTACAAGGATAGGCACACTGGCCTTTTTGCGTCTCGACTCCCCAACCCAATAACCACCCAGGCTCTCTGGCCTCAAATATATATATATATATATATATATATATATATATATATATATATATATATATATATATATATATATATATACCTTGAGTATTTACTCAGGTGTGCACAACATTGTGGAATGTACGTGCTCTTTATTTAGTAAACAATCCTCACACACTACTCAAGTGCGCACAAAATTGAACCAAAACTTGGTGCCAACGTCTCACCGGCCTATATGTACATTTACATTTTCATTTACAATTGGGGTTCAAATTAGGGGTATTACATTTCCCTCCCCCTTATTTATGCATTGTCCTTAGTGCATTATATACACTTATACACACAAAAACTTCAAAATTCTTCAAAAAGATGTGGGTACTCTGCCCGCATAACATCCTCACACTCTCCAGTTGCATCCATAGGACCGTACCAGGTGCATTAGAACTTTACTATCCCCATGGATTGATTTCAGAGTTGTTTGATTTTTCGGTCCAATATGCAAATCGATCGCACTCAAAAATCTCCTTCTGGCTCTACCTTAATCATATTCCAATCAATGACACGATTAGCATCAGGTGCGTACTTTTTAAGCAAGGATACATGGAAAACATTATGAATACACAAGGACGTAGGTAGTGCTATCATATATGCGACGGGACCAATCCTCTCTAGGATTTCAAATGGCCTACAGTAGTGTGTTTCCAGCTTGGAACAATTTCCCAACTTCATGGAATTGTGTCTTGCTTTTACTTTCAAGAATAGATGGTCACCCACTTTAAAATATTTGTGGGTTTTTCCTTTATTTGCATAGCTTTTTTGTCTGTCTCGAGCAGATTTTAAATTCTTCCTTATCTTCACCATATACTCTTCCATTTCCTAGAGAATATGTAGCCCAATCACGACTCTATTTGTTGGGTTATCCCAACTCACTGGTGTGTTTCACTTTCAACCATGAAGTGCCTCAATGGGCTCATTTTTAAAGATGATTGATAACCATTATTGTAATAAAACTCTACCAATTGTAGGTAGTCTTCCCATTTTTATGGTTTATCCATCACATACATCTTGATCATATCTTCAATCACCTAATTTACCCTCTTTGTTTCTCCATATGACTTGGGGTGATATGTTGTGTGTTGGCCCTTAGGTATGGAAGAAAGCGAAGATCAAGGAAGAAAAGGGAGAATGCGAACTACGCAAAAGACACAGTGACTGTTATTGGGTCGAAGTGAATAAAAGAGCATAAAAGATGGAGAGAAGCCCGAGAAAGAAAGTAGTTGGAAGAGGAGATCGAGGATGACAGATAAGCAATAAAGAAGGATCATGAACAGGTCAACAAGCATAAAAAGACATCGTTGGATGCTTTGGAGCACCACATGAGAAGAAAGGAAAGATAGGTTGGCGAAGCCCTGAAAATATGGGTCAAGTTGACCTAGGGTTTTAGACACCTATGGTTTTGGTATCTAGGGTTTTGGACACCTAGGTTTCAACCTAAGGATGTCGGTGAGTGATTGTAATGTATAAATAGAGGTCAAGAGGACCTAGGTCGGGTTTTCATTGGTTGGTATGAATATAGGTTGTCATTGTTGCTAGTGATCGATCTGATTGTTTTGAGAGACTATTGTCAAGAGAGAGAGAAGTGTTGAGTGTGAGAGCCTTCTAGTATTGTAAGATATTTAGCTGGGTGCGAAGATCAACCCTGTTGCTGGGTGCGTAAGGAGGGGAGATAAATGAGGAAGAAGAGAGAAGATCTGCTAGCTAAGAGAACATATAAGAATTGTATCTTTACTTAAATATAATATAGCATGGTTATGTGGACGTAGCCCTAGAGAGAGGGTGAACCACGTATATTTTGTGTTGTGTGTGATCGATATTCTGTCTTTGTCATTGATATACTGTGATTGCATTACTGTGTTAGATATGATAAGTAGATGTGCAGAGTAGATCTAAGTTGATGAGTGATATATGAATATTGTGTTGTTCTTGTGTTAGATCCACTTGATATTCCCTTTGGTTGTAGACATCTTTGTCCTGCAACCCCCTCATAATTGCTTTAGGTGAGACTGCATCTGCTTTGCAGGTGTTGCCTAAAGGGCCAATATATAGATCTTGTTGGTGCGCTCTTGGAGTTGAACCTTGGGTCTGCCCATGTCCCAACAAATGGTTCTATTGTCAGGACATGAATCTTCTCGAGGGAATGTCAAGGTGGTTTCCATCGAAGACATAGATTCAAAAGTGGATAGAAGATCAAGAAAAGGACTTTGCTAAAGCCCTGAACAAGAACCCTAATATTAGTTCAAAGGATTGGTTGGAGAAACATATTTTTACCGATATACACGAGATATTGTTTGGAGGGATCCATCAAGATCTATACAAGTGGCTAGCTAGATTAGCAGATACCCAGTTCAAGATCCGATCTAGACCTCCTGTGGTTTGGACGTCGGAGCTGATCAAGAAGGTCAAAAGAGTTGATAACCCTGTATCATGAGCTCTAGATCACTGGTTTGATAGCACCATTGGAGGGTACATCATAGTGTTTGTTGTTGACAGAGTAGAATCATACAGCCAAGCAGAGAGATATTTCTTTAAGGGACCCAGAGGGAAATTTCTTCATTTTCTGAAGCTAAGAATCAAGATGCTATTACATGAGAAGAACATCTTGAAGACACAGTAGATTGGTTGGATCAAGAAAAGCTAATGTTCAAAAATTCTGAAAGTGACAGCGACACAGAAGCTGGACATATGCGCAATGGGAGAGTGTTTAGAGAAGTTCACCTTGCGAATCTGTTCAAGAAAAACTATGGGGAGGAGGATTTCTATAGTGGAGAAGAGGCAGATCTAACAGACGAAGAACATTCAGAACCCGCTAGGGAAGAGGAAAGAGAAGATGAAGAGCTTCACCGAAGAGAACCTGAAACCTTATAAATTGTGCAGACCATCGAAGTAAGTATTGTTATCCCTCCTGTTGATTCAGTAGTATTAAGAAACCAGAGTAATCCCAACCACAAGAGTACCCAGAGCACTATCAATAGTAACCCACCACATATTCAGTTAGGAACCCTAGCGAGATCTATGGCAGATGAGATGAGACTTTCTATTTTTAGGGGAGATGGATCTGAAGATCCTAATCAACACTAGTTCCTGTGTGAAGCCATATGGAACATTAAAAATGTCACCAATGAAGTCTTCAAGAGAACTCAGTTCAGTACAACTCTCAGAGATCATGCACTGAGTTGGTACATGAAATTTGTTCAGGGACTTGCACGGCCTAAGCCACTGAATTAGATTAAGAATGTGTTGATTGCAGAGTTCAAGAAACCTAAGTCAGAGTCACAATGTATTACAGAACTGAAGGAGATCAAGAAGAAGGTAGTTGAACCTGTTTGGGAATTCGATCATAGATTCAAGACCTTAATAGGTCGATTGACTTTTCAGATCCCAGACGAATGGAAAAAAGAATGGCTCATTATTTCCCTTCTACCAAACATTTGGGTTACTCTGATGCAACAAAATATTTATTCACAATCTGAGGCATTGGAGATCCCCATGAAGCTAGAATCAGCCCCTATGGGAGAATCCAGCTCAGGTTTGAGTCAAATCTTGAGTCAGCTAACTAGTTTGTCTCTGCGGGTCGAAGATATGAAGAGAGACATGGGGAAAGATAAAAGAGAAGATATATGGTGTGTCAGATGCAGATCGGAAGGCCATGACAAGGAACATTGTCCTCTATTCAATGAATACTTGGCTTCTAGAGCTCTGAGCCCTTTGAAGCAAGTCACCTTACCTTGGTGTGAAGTATGAAAAAACAGACATCGCCCTCGTGAGTGATACTACATGCAAACATATGTTCAGACACCTACAAACTTGTACTATTATGTAATCTCATAGGACATGATGATAGGGATTTTAGGGATTACGATCTCATGCATGAAAGTTCGATAGACATGTATAAGATTCAAGTTGAAGTACAACAAGAAGGAAACACTACGCAGTATAACTCTCCTGGGAGAGGAAAATTTAATCCTCACAGTGGATTCAGAGGAAGAGGAGGAGGAGGAGGAATAGGTCGAGGCCAAGGACAGATCATCTATTATAACTGTGCACAACCAAGACACCTTGCAAGGGATATCCAGAACCCTTGTACTACTTGCAGTTATTGCAACTCATTTGACCATGTTATAGAAGATTGTTTTGCGTTGCTAGCTAAGCTTCAAGAAACACGAGTACCTCAACATAACCCACAAGTGCAACTGATATATGCTGAACCTCATGGAGAAGACCCTAGATTCGTTGTTATAACAAGAGGAGGCGCTATTATGGGAGATGACAGAATGACCCAAGGGAATATTACAGAAGACTCAGGAATCAGGAAAGCTATAGAGAAGACCTTATCTTTTGATGCAAAGAAAGAAAGACAGACATTTGAGGAAGCAAGAAATGAATTCAGAGGAGACCAAGGTTCCTCATCAAAGACAAGACCAGAAGTGAGAGAATATGGAATGCCTCTGGCATTTGACCATTCTATGTCACCAAAAGAAGGAAAAGAGGTAAGCAAGCTCATGGAATTTATATATACATGTATCAAGTTAGTTCAGGAAGAAAGAGTTGTACAAGAATTACAAAATCTAATCAGACAATATGAGCTAGGAAAGATAGACCCCTTACTGAATAGGGAAGTACACCAAAATAGTAAGAAGAGAAGAATAAATAAGGAATTACATTTGAATTCTCAAATAGGAGAGTATGAGATAGACTATGTGGTCCTCGACTTAGGGTTGGAGGTCAATGTCATGACGAAGCAAACCTGGGCATTTATGGGAAATTCGAAGTTGATCTATTCCCCTATCAGGCTTAGAATGACTAATCAGCAAGTTGTAAGACCTTTTGGCAGATTAGAACATGTCCCTGTGGACATTGATGGAGTGAGAACATTTGCAAATTTTGAGGTAATTGAGATTGTTGATGACAGTTGTCCTTGCCCTGCGTTGTTAGGAATTGATTGGGCCTTCAATAAATCTACTGTTGTTGATTTAAAGAAGAGACGTATGACTTTTGGAAAGGATGGCCTTAGGGTCATCGCACCTTTAGATACAGATGAAGGTCAGTGGTACACAGAACCTATCAGAGAAGAAGACCACGCATATGCACTGGAAAATATATATAAGCTAACAGCCAGACAACAGGACTACATTAATCCCACAGCCAATGGAAAATTAAGTTGGTGAAGTGATAGCGCATGTTCATCAGACTCAGAATAATCACTGGAGAGATGGAAGAATAATATGTATGAAGTATATACAAGAAGATGTGTAATATTAACCAAAGAAGTTCATTGGATCGGCACAACAGTAAGTAACTTACCCACCTTTGATGGTCTGAATCCGTTAGAAGCATTCCTATCATACTTTGAAGAAAGTGTACCAACACAATAGAGGTTGTTTGCCATGGATGAGGCCTTGAAATCCACACCATCAAGATGGTGGGGGATGCACAAAATTAATATCACAAACTGGACACAATGTTGTACTTTGATGACAGCAAGGTTCTCAACACAAGTAGAAGGTTGTGAAGTTTGCTACATAGGTCGAAGCTTCCCAAAGGACCATGTGCGAAGCTCTGAGGTATCCTGGAGAAACATTCCTCAAGAGTAGTGGTACACAAATTCATCAACGCATTGGACACGACACCTATCAACTCGTACCTTCAAGCAGAATTGTGCCTCATCACTACAGATTGGCAAGGTATGACTCATAATTTTGTAACCACCTTATTATTTGAAATTCAATATCCATCAGTATATCAAGCATTATAGATTGTGAGACAAAAAGTATTCGTGGGGGTATTTAGCCTTCCCTTAGAACAGGAAGAGGACGAATGGACTGCGCCTCTCCAGAAATTGCAAGGTTGCTACAACATCAATGCCGATGAAGACGATGATCCGAGGAAGGTGAACATCGCAGAAACAGAGGGCCAAAGAGATGTGGAAGGACCAGGAGTGGAGCTACCATTCATTAGACATCCAATCAAGATTAAGAAATTCAATATTGGAATAGAGCAGACACCAAAGTTTGCAAACATTGGATATTATTGGGATGTTGCTACCATTGATAAAATTACAGAACTACTGCATGAATATCAGGACTTGTTTCCTACCAAGTTCGCTGATATGAAGGGAATTAAAGGGCATATGGGAGAGATGAGGATCCCTTTGAAGCCAGATGCTAGACCAGTCAAACAGAGACCTTACAGACTAAACCCTAAATATAAGGAGAAAGTGAAAATTGAGCTTAATAGAATGTTGGAAGCAGGAATTATAGAACCTGTCAAAGAGTCAGAGTGGATAAGCCCTATGGTGGTACAAGACAAGAAAACAAGAGAAATCAGGATATGCGTAGATCTTAGGAAGTTGAATGATGCTTGTTTTCATGACCCCTTCCCTACACCATTCACTGACGAAGTGTTAGATAATGTGGAAGGCCAAGAAGTATATTCTTTTACAGATGGATTTTCAAGATACCATCAGATCCGAATTGCCAAGGAAGACCACCACAAGACCACATTTGCAACAGAATGGGGATCCTACCAATATACAGTGATTCCATTCATATTGAAGAATGCACCAGCCATCGTTTCCAGGGTGGTGGTCGAAGCGTTCAAAGAATTTTTGCATAAATTTCTAGAAGCATATTTCAATGACTGGACTGTGTTTAGTTTGTTGAAAAATCACATTGAATGTCTAAGGCTAATGTTGGATAAATGCAGGCAATGTCAAATTTCTTTGAATGTAAAGAAGTGCATCTTCTTCTCTCCATTTGGATTTTTGTTAGGTCATATTGTATGTAAGCAAGGATTGTTGGTGGATCCATCCAAGATCACCATCATAGTTGATCTACCCCCTCTGACTTCAGTTAAACAATTGCGCACTGTGTTGGGACACATAGGATATTACAGGAAGTTCATCAAGGGATATGCTCAGATTACAGCACCCATGGAGGAACTGTTGAAGAAAGATTGCCAGTTTAGTTGGATAGAGGCATGCCAGAAGAGCTTCGACACACTGAAACAGAAAATGGTTACCTCGCCCATCCTAGTGTTTCCAGATTGGACCAAGGAGTTTCATGTGCATGTCGATGTGTCTTCCATTGCTTTAGGAGTTGTGTTAGCATAGTCGGGAGAAGGAGATATTGACCACCTGTTATCCTTTTCTAGCAGGAAACTATCAACTGCTGAGATCAACTACACCACCACTGAGTGAGAAGGATTGGACATGGTGTATGCGTTGCAGAAGTTTCGTCACTACTTGTTGGGAGGACACTTTAAAATGTTTATTGATCACTCTGCACTAAAATACCTAGTCAACAAGCCAGTGTTGGGGGGAAGAATATGCATATGGCTGCTGCTATTTAGGGAATATGATTTTGAGATCATAGTAAAGCCAGGGAGAATGAACAAAGGTCATAACCACTTGTCGAGGTTGGAACATGGTGAAAAGCCGACCAGTTTAGAGGATGCATTGTCGGATGCACAGCTGCTAGCCATTAGAAAGATCGATGACCACTTCACAGAGATAGTCTAGTTCCTATCAACAGGAATGGCACCTAGTGAGTATACAATTCCCCAGAAGAAACAACTAGTAGTGTGCATCGTAGACTTCTCACTTATAGCCGGACATATATACAAGATGGGACCTGATGAGATATTGAGAAGGTGTGTTATGGAGGTAGAGTGACCACTGATCCTTGCCAAAGCTCATGAAGCCATCGTAGGAGGAAATTATGCAAGAAAAGAAACTGCACAGAATGTTCTTAGAGATGGCCTTTGGTGGCCTACTTTACACAAAGATGCTAAATAATATTCCAAAGCCTGCAATGTGTGCCAAAGACTTGGAAAACCATCCCGAAGAGATGAAATTCCATTAGCACCACAACTGACCCTACAATCATTTGAGAAATGGGCCATTGACTTTGTTGGACCTATAAAACCACCAGGAAAGCGTACAGGAGCAAGGTACATAATTACAGCAACATAATACTTGACTAGATGGGTCGAAGCAAGAGCAGTCAAGGACTATAGTGCAACTAAAGTTGCGTGCTTCATATTTGATGACATCATAACCAGGTTCGGATGTCCAAATATCCTTATGAGTGATCAAGGAACACATTTCATCAATAAGATAGTTAAAGCCTTGAATGAAGAATTTGCAGTCCACCATCAGAAGAGCACATCGTACCATCCACAAACAAATGGGATAGTTGAAGCATTCAACAAGATCTTGGAGACAGCTCTCACAAATATTTGTAGTGTGAACATGGATGATTGAGACTTAAGAATACCAGCAGTATTATGGGCCTATAGGACCACTTGCAAGAAGCTGACAATGCAGACCCCTTTTAAGTTAGTATATGGTCTCTAAGTTGTTGTTCCAATGTAATATCTAGTACCAAGCCTAAGAATTGTTGCCTTTACAGATATGGATGACCCTGGCAATGTTCAAGAGAGGCTTGCAAAGTTGGTTTAATTGGAAGAAGACAGATTCATTGCAAGATTTCATCAGCAGGTTCAGAAGGAAAGAGAGAAGGCCTATCATGACAGGAAGATCAAGAAGAAGGCATTTGGACAAGGTAATCTAGTACTGGTATATGACAGTAAGTTCATCAAACATCCTAGGAAGTTCAGAATGCATTGGCTAGGGCCACACGAGATCGTTTATGTTACAGAGGGAGGAGTTGTGCAATTGAAGACTATGAATGGGGAATGGAAGGAAGGATTAGTGAATGGGAGTCGGTTGAAGTTGTACTGTGACAACCAATTTCCTCATAGCTCTTAGTAGAAGCATAAAGAAAAGGGTCTAGGTACCAAGTGCAGTTGAAACTGGGTACCAAACATAGAAAAGATAGTCTGCACAAGGGATGGAGAGGAGACAAAGAGTGGAACAAAGAGGTTGCACTGCACATCCTGGAGCCGAAGTAAAACAGGAAGCTCAAATATGAAGTGTCTTGGGACAAGTCACGGGCGAGTGTTGGGGTCATGTTGGCCCTTAGGTATGGAAGCAAGCGAATATCAAGGAAGAAAAGGGAGAATGTGAACTACGTGGAAGACACAGTGACTGTTATTGGGTCGAAGTGAACAAAAGAGCATAAAATATGGAGCGAAGCCCGAGAAAGAAAGTGGTTGGATGAGGAGATCAAGGATGACAGATAATCAATAAAGAAGGATTGTGGACAGGTCAGTAAGCGTAAAAATCCATTGTTGGATGCTTTGGAGCACCGCGTGAAAAGAAAGTAAAGACAGGCTGGTGAAGCTCTGAAAATATGGGTCAAGTTGACCTAGTGTTTTAGACACCTAGGGTTTTGGTATCTAGGATTTAGACACCTAGGTTTCAACCTAAGGATGTTGGTGAGTGATTGTAATGTATAAATAGAGGTCAAGAGGACCTAGTTCAAGTTGTCGTTGGTTGGTATAAAGATAGGATGTCATTATTGCTAGTGATCGATCTGATTGATGTGAGAGATTATTGTTAAGAGAGAGAGAAGTTTTGAGTGTGAGAGCCTTCTAGTATTGTAAGATCTTTAGTTGGGTGTGAAGATCAACCCTGCAGCTGGATGCATAGGGAGGGGAGATAAACGAAGAAGAAGAGAAAATATCTGCTAGCTAAGAGCGCAGATAGGAATTGTATGCTTTTCTTAAATATAATATAGCACAGTTTTGTGGACGTATCCATAGAGACAGGGTGAACCACGTATATTTTGTGTTGTGTGTGATTGATATTATTTATATGTAATTGATATACTATGATTGCATTATTGTATTATATCTGATAATTAGATGTGCAGAGTATATCTAAGTTGATGAGTGATATATGAATGTTGTGATGTTCTTGTGTTAGATTCACTTGATATTCCCTTTGGTTGTCGACATCTTTGTCCTGAAACCCCCTCATAATTTCTTCACTGGTGTTTTCGAAAGGGTCAGTAGTTAGGGCTTGTTGGTGCGCTCTTGGAGTTGAACCCTAGGTCTACCCCTGTGCCAAAATTATGCTAAAGTTTAGATTTGTCCCAAATATTTTGAATAAACCTTTCCAAAAACTTGATCTGAACTTGGGATCTATGTTAGACATAATTGTCTTAGTTACACCATGCATCGTAGAAAATTATCTCATGTATATATCAGCAATGTTGGTTTCCTTGTGAGTTGACTTCACTAGAATAAAATCGACAGATTTAGTAGCCTTGTCCACCACTACCATAATAGAATCATGTTGCTTAGAAGTCCTAGGCAGCTTAGTAATGAAATCCATGATTACAGCTTCCCATTTCCACTCAGGAATGGGTAAATTTTGTATCAAACTAGCTGGGTGTCTATGCTCATCCCTTACCTTTTTACATTCAAGGCATCTAGCAATAAAATCAGTAACCTCATTTTTCATGCCTAGCTAATAGTGTTGTTTTTTGACCACTGCAATTATCTTTCAGTAAGCTGGGTGCCCAGCATAAGGAACTTTATGCATCTTTGACAATAATAGTTTTTTCAACTCCTGATCATTTGGCACATAAAATTTGCACCTATACATGAGGATTCTATCCTCTTTTAGCTCATATCCTTCAAATTTTTGTTGCAATTTACCTTGATGTAAATTTTCCTTTATGTCCACATAGCATTGATATGATTTGGCAACCTCTAAAATGTTGTACTCATATATGATTTGCACATTCTAATGGTTGTAGCATGCATCTAATGCACCCTCCTGTTGAATGCATCAGCGACTTTGTTCTCTTTTCCTTTGATATGATTGATATCAAAGTCATACTCACTGAGGAATTCCATCCATTTTCTTTTTATGGCATTTAAACTTGGTTATCCAAACAAATATTTTAGACCATTGTGGTCTATCCTCAACTTGAATTTTTTTCCCATGTGGTAGTGCCTCCACGTCTTCAAGGCATGCACTATGGCTACCAATTCCAAATCATGAGTAGCATAGTGTCTTTCATGTTCTTTTAATTTCCTTGATTAGTAACACACCACATGCCCATTCTAACTAAGGACTCCATCGATCCCTTCCTTGCATGCATCTGTGCACACAACAAAGTCTTCATTAGGATCATCAATTCTCAAAATTGGTGCATTTGTCAACAAACTCTTCAAGTGTTGAAAACTCCTTACACAATATGGAGTCCATTAAAATCACACACCTTTCTTTGCAAGGATGTAATTGGGTATGCAATATTTGAGAAGCCCTCAAGAATCTTTTGTAGTAACCTACAAGTCCCATGAAGGACCTCACCTCAGATAAATTTCTTGGTGTTGGTCATTCTTTAATGGCCCTTATCTTTTCTGGATCCATTGTTATTCCTTCTTCTGAAATGATGTCCCGAGTAATGGATCTTCCTTTGGTAAAATGATCACTTTCTCAACTTTGCATAAATTTGATGCTCCCTCAATATTTGTAGCACCATCCTTAAGTGTTTCTCTTTCTCTTCTTCAAATTTGGAGTAAATAAGGATGTCATCCAAAAATACAATGACAAACTTATCTAAGTAATTTCTGAAAATTCCATTCATTAAACACATAAAGACAGCTGGTGCATTTGACAATCCAAATGGCACCACGGTGAACTCATAATGTCCATACCTCATTCTAAAACCAGTCTTGTTGATGCCTTCTTCTTTAATTATCACTTGGTGATATCCTTATTTGAGATCAATCTTTGAAAATATCTGTGCACCCCTCAGCTCATCAAAGAGGTCATCTATCCTTGGAAAATGATACCTTTTCTTTAATTTTACTTTGTTCAACTACCTGAAGTCAATACAAAGCCTCAATGTACCATCCTTCTTCTTCACAAACAATATTGGGGCACCCCAAGGTGACACACTTGGGTGTATACACCCCTTGTTCAGAAGCTCTTCAAGTTGCATTTGCAATTCCTTCATCTCTGGTGTACTCATCTATAAGGGGTCTTGGATACAGGGGTTGTTCCAGACATCAAATTTATAGATAAATCAATATCTCTTTTCGGGTGGCAACCCTGGTATTTCTTTAAAGACATCTTCAAAATATTTTAGTACTACGCAATCTTCAACATTTGACACTTTATTGTTAGGTGCATCTTCCATGTATGATGCTAATACTTGACATCCTTTCCTGTAAATTTTCTTCAATTGCAAGGATGAAACTTCTCTAATAGTTAAATCTCTTGGGATGCCTTGAACTGATCTTAAGTTTCCTTCCTCATCCAACCAAGTAAATGTCTTATTGTAACAGTCTAGAGCAACATGATGTTGGTCCAACCAATTCATACCAATGAGGTCATCATAGTATCCAAAAGGTATGCTATTAAAATCATATTTTGTTCTCATCCCATTCATATCCATTGGACATGCCTTAACCATCTCATTAATTTTCCTTTTTTTCCCCGTAGCTAACTGCACCAACCAAGGTTTTCCAATCTTGCTTCTTGAAAATTGGAATCTTTCCACCATATTAGGATATAGATAATTATGACTAGATCATGAATAAATTAAAATAGAAATGGGTTGCTCATTAATCTTACCTTCCACTTCAATCATGTGCGACTGAAACTCAGCTTGCTTGTTATCTAGGGCTGTGTAGATCCTAGGTACATTTATGCCCATGTCCTCAATTGTATCATCTTGTTGTACATTGTGAACTGGCCTCACTTTCTCACCCTAGTGAGGGATATATATATATACATGTGGTCTCCCCAAAACCCCAAAATTGAATAGGTGGTTGCCTTGGTATTTACCCCATTTTCTCAGTCATGTTGGGCTCCTTGGGAGTTGGTTTTCCTTGAGAAGTATTTCTAAAAAATGGGGGCTTAGTCCCCTTCTTCCTCTATTCCATATTGCTTTTCTTCTTATCTTCCTAAGCCTTTTGGAAATTTGGTCTTCCCCTTTGTTGATCATAGAGACATTTAGCTTTCCTTATGGTTTCCTATGGCAGCCCACTCAGGTACCTCTGAATATTAACTTTCTCATCCTTGATGAATGCAACATATTTCAGCATCTCTAAGAATCTTCTTTCATACTCATTTATTGTCATACTCCCAAGCTTGAGTTCAAATAACTCCTTCATTTTCTTTTCATAGTATCACATAGTTAAGTATTTATTTTGAAAATATATTTTAAAATATCTCCAAGTAACCTTCATATAATCAATGTGTTTCACTTGCACGAACTAATCCCAGCACATTGATGTGTTTCCCTTTAGTTGATATATGGTAATTCTCCCGTCTTCCTGTACAAAGTAATTATGTAGTTGGGAGTACTTCCTCACTCCCATCAGCCAGGTCTCTGCATCTTCATCCTTCTTGTTCTCATTGTCAAAGGTAGGAGGCTTGAGCTTATTCATTTCCCCCTATAGCTCATCCAACCCAATCTTTTTCTTATGCTTTCTAAAAAGAGATGGATGGACTTGAGCTACTATGTGTTTTCCTAAACAAATGTTTTGGTGAGTGGTGATGATTCCTAACAACACTTCTTTTTTCTCTTCTTTTACCATGAGACCTGTGACTCCTTGACTTGCTTGACTATGTCTCCTTATCCATTTTCTTTTCTATTATGTCAAAGATTTGCATCAACTTAATATTGAATCCATATTATTGCTCCTTGGCTTTCATAAGCCTCTCATTATCATATTTATAGCATTGGACATCTTTTTATAGTCCCTTTATGGTTTCTACCAAGTTTATGCGCTCCTCCTTGGATTTTATACTATCAATACCCATATTGATATACAAACCCTCAAATTCTTCATCACGATTGTAAGTTCTCTATGCATCTTCCATGCCTTTGACTCTCCACATTCATTCTATCCTGATCTAATCATTGTCAATTCTACAAAATGTGCAGGCAATAAGATTTGTCAAACGAATTCATGCAACAACTTCATGAAAACTCTACACCATTTTGTAGGAATCGTTTCCTCTGATTTCTTGGATGATTTTAACGTCCCAATTCAAAAATTTTGGGTGAATAATTGGACTCTTATGTCCAAAACTTTCCCAATGACTGCTCCCTTGCACAATTCTGAGTCTTGCACAGTAAATTATGGTCATTTGGAATTCACCCGAATACCCTTTTACTCTTTATTTCTTCTTTCTAAAGCTCGTGTGTGCACTAGTATTCAACAAGTACCAATGTGCAATGTCAATATTTAAAATATACACTGTGTATCAATATTATCCATGCACCACCATTTTTTCTTCGTCCAACCCAATTTTTAGTGCACCCACCTGCGCACCATAGTTTTCTGCACATCTCCAGTGTCGTACCCTGCAATGTCAAAATTTAGTGTGCACACTTGTGCATTCTTATTTTATATGCACCATGGTCATGTTGTAATTCCAAGCTTGACCACTTACCAGTTTGAATTTTTACCTTAAGTAGATACTCACCCATGTAGGCTCAGTGTTGAAATTGGAGCTCTGATACCAATCTGTAACGTCCCCCGCTACCAACACTTAACAAAATTCTTTGATACCACTTTGTAACATCCCCAACATATTGTTGAGCGATTCCACTCCAAAAATATAGTGCGCATATTCTACACTATAACATTAATATGTGTAGAAACATGTGAGGTAACGCACATGATCCCAAGTTGGATCCCACCACACAAATTTTCCTCTTCAAACACTAGTTATAACATTGGAATTAACTCATATTACAATTGTGTGTGCAATCATTTAGAGCACACAGTATTATTGCATGTGACCACTCTGAACACATGGTTACTACTATGTGCACAACCATTCTGGTGTTACATGCAAATTTTTTTCTCCTTGTGCATAGACTGGTTCCGCGTGTGCACAACAACTCCAGCCTCTTACGCGCACAACAATTCTAGCCTCACCTCGGAAACTCATGACCATTGTTCCAAAGTTAACTAAAATGAATACTTAATAACTTTCATACTATACATGTGCGACAACAAATATTAAAGAAAGACATCACACTTACACATACAAACAACATTATACATAATAACAACAATTAATTATATACAACGTCATATAGGAAATAAATGTTAATTTTTTAGCTATTATTAGGTTTCTTTTCAATTTACTAGATAACAATAGCATAGGTGTCAGTGTTTCATGGAAACCTACATAGGAGACCTAGCTAAAGCATACACAAACAAAGCTTATCAAGAAAAGGAAGAGAGATACAATATCAAGAATGAGAATCAATGTATATTATGATCTATTCAATGAGTGAGTGATCTTCACTCATATAGGAAATGACATCTTATAATTAGGAATGCATGCATAATAGTGATGGTCTAAGATTAGAAAGAATAAAATAGAACTAGTCAGTTAACTCCCACTGATCTAGTGTGCCGAAAATAGAAATTTCTCCAACACCCCCCATGAACATCACTATGGAGTAAAAAATGAGTCCCGACTATTAGGCCATATTAGGTACTCATGTACAATGCAACTAATGAACACTAAATAAAAATGAGGAAAGAGGGAAAACCACATGGGAACAAAACCCCCCCTCAAAAGACAATGTATCAAAAGAAGAAAAGGTAGCTGCTAGGAAACTGTGTTCTTCACTGCAAGATGATCCCATAAAGTCTAAAACTTATGCTTAGTGAATTTATTGGTGAATATGTCAATAGTCTGTTCATAGGAAGGATAGTTCTGCAAATCAATGATCCTATCATGTACTAAATCTCTGATGAAATGCATGTGGACCTCAATGTGTTTGGTTCGATGTCGTTGTACTGGATCTCTGCAAAATCTCAGTGTACTCTAATTTTCACACCATATGATCGTCAGATAGTGAAACTAGATACCAAGCTCGGTAAGGAAGTGTTGAAGCCAAAGTGTTTGAATGACACAGTTGACTACTCCTTTGTGCTCAACCTCTGTGGAAGATAAAGCAATGGCGGATTGCTTCTTACTTGACCAACAAATTGAGCCTGACCCCAAAATGAGAGTGTACTCATATGTGCACTTGCGATCTATGCTATCACCAGCCCAATCTGAATCTGTGAAGCATATGAGATCTAATGCACAACCAGTTGCATAGTGAATCCCATAACTCATGGTGCCCTGAACATATCTGAGGATGCAACTGGTAGCCTTCTAGTGAAGATCATGGGGTTCTTGCATGTATTTGGAAACTGCTCCTACCGCATATGAGATATCTAGACAGGTGTGGGTGAGATACAGAAGAATCCCCACCAACTGTCGATACAAAGTGTTGTCCACTAATGGTGTATCCCTGCCATCCTAAATTTTGATCCTAGATAAGAAGGGTGTAGGTGCAGACTTACAGTCTGTCATGTTGAATCTATCCAGAAGATCCCTGACATACTTATCCTGAGAAATTTTGATGCCGAAAGCATTCTAACTGATCTCAAGACCAAGAAAGAAGTGTAGTGGACCCATGTCCATCATAGAGAACATGTTATGCAAAATATATTTGACCAAAGTAATGGTTGAAGCAGAGCTACCAGTGATCAAAATATCATCAACATAGAGTACTAATATCATCACAGAGTCAGTAGTCCTCAACATGTAAACATTGGAATCAAATTTACATCTAACAAAATCATGTGAAAGCAAGTAAGAATCCATCTTTGCATACCATGCTCTAGGTTCCTACTTGAGGCCATAGAGAGACTTCTTCAATCTACATACTAAAGATGAGTTTTGAATGAACCCATGTGGTTGCACCATGTAAATCTCCTCTGAAAGGTCACCATGAAGAAAATCATTCTTCACATCCATCTGGTGAGCTTCCCATCCTTTGGGTTGTTTCAATGGCTAGAGCCAAGTGAATGGAGTCCATATTTTCTACAGGAGCAAAGGTCTCACCATAATCTATCCCATGAATTGTTGAAATCCTTTTGCAACTAATCTTGCCTTATACCTGCTCACCTAACCATCTACTACTCTCTTGGTCCTGTAGACCCATTTGCATCTGACAAGTTTCCTCCCTGGTGGAAGTGGAATCAGATCCCAAGTCTGATTCTCTAGGAGAGATTCATGCTCCTCCTACATGGCTTCTTCCCATAGTGGATTTCCAATAGCCTTACTGTAGGTAAGTGGATCAGAATATTGAACCATATAGCAATGCATGGGCATCGCTAGTTCAAAATTTGAAAGTACATGAGAAGGATCCACATGCTGAGATCGAGTCCTCCTCGAATCCAATGGATCCCCTGCAAGGTTGCTTGTTTCCTTAAGTGTGGATTGTGCCCACTTAGGCATTTGTTGAAGCTCCAACATTATATTCTCATTTGGTTGTACTACCTGCTCATCTGCATGTACAAAATCCTCTGAATATGTAGCATCTGAGTGTGTGGAATAATCATCTTTGACGTCTGGAATTGATGGAAGCATAAGAGTCTTTGCATGTTGCATTGGAGGTGCATGCAAAGGACTCTCCTCAAACTGAACAGTGCACTCAATGATGAGCCGGTCTATAGAGGGATCAATCAATATGTACCCCTTCACATCATCTGGATATCCCACAAAGATGCAAGGTGTGTTCTCTAGATCTAAGGCTTTCCTCTTTTCAGAAGGAATATGGGCCCATGATCTAGATCCAAATATGCGGAAGTGTGTGACATTTGGTTTGTCACCTGTCCAAGCCTCAAAAGGTGTCTTATCCTCAACATATCTATGAGGTGATCTGTTATGTATGTAAGTAGCACAGTTAAGTGACTCAGCCCAAATATTGGAAGGAAGTGATCTTGCATGCAACATGCAATTGGTCATGTCCTTGAGAGACCTTCTCTTCCTTTCAGAAACTGTGTGCTGCAACTAGATACCAGCTTCATGACAAAGATTCTAAACATATTTTTTGATATACTCCCCCCATTTTATGTATGAAGGATCTTGATTTTCTTCCCAGTTTGTGTCTCTACTAGAGCTTTGAAGTATTTTAGATGCTCATAAACTTCGGACTTTTGTCTGAGAAAATAAACCCAAGTATAGCATGAGTAATCATCAATAAATGTAAGAACATACCTTGCTTTGTTGATGGACGGATATGGAAATGGACCCATGAGATCATTGTGAACAAGCTCCAAGGAAGAGGAGGCTCTCCTTACCTTTCCCTTTTCAAATTTCTCTTTAGGATGCTTGCCAAGAATGCATCCTTCACAAACCCCTTCAGAAAATTGAATGTATGGCAAGCCTTTGACCATTACTTGCTTGGAAAGTCGTTGCATGTACCTATAGTTTAAATGACCATATCTCTCATTCCATACTCTACTACTATAATTAGCATGCATAAGTAGCAAAGAGGATTCATAGTCAATAAACTTAGTGAACTTATACAACCGTGATTTTTGATCTACCTCACCAACTAAAATAATGGAACTATCATGCATGTCAAGTACAGTAACTGAATCTGATGTAAATTTAACTCTTTTACCTATTTGAGTGATCTGATAAACTGAGAGAAGATTTATAGAAAGCTTAGGAACATGTAATACATTCTCAAAACTTCCATTAGGGAGTTCCACTCTTCCCTCTCCTACAACTGTTATTGGAGTATCATCCCCCATGAGAATAGGAGGTCCAGAGCATGAACTCAAAGCAATAAAAGCTTCCTCTTTAGTTGGCATATGTTGTGTTGCAATAGAATTAATAATCCATGAATCAAATGAGGAATTAATTGCAACTAGAGCATGATGATTACCTTTCTTAGGCACATGGTCTTCTTCCTTCTTCTTCTTGTCTCCTTCAGGAATGAAGTCTCTAAGGTTATTCTTCGGAAGTACCTGTCATAAGATCGATCTTCTTCTTCATGCATGTGGATTCTTCATGATTCGGTTTATTGCAATATGTGCACTTCTTTCCCTTCTTCTTCTTCCCTTTGGAATTTGAAGAATCTTTGGAACCTGAAGAATCCTTGAAGGGTTTGGAATATCCCTCCTTCTTTGACTCTGGATGTAATAGCTCTTTTTGTTTCTGCTTTGATTTCTGATTAGATGACCCTTTTCCATCATGCATGGTGAGTGCATGTGCTTTGGGATCTATCATGAGGCCCATCTGTATGATTTTTATCTGCTCTTGTGTGAGAGACTCAATGAACTGAGCCATCGTAGGCATTTTCTAATTTGTGCCCAAAAGACATCTGCCATAATGGAAATTTGAGACATATACATCATATTCTGGTCCTAACTTGTCCAACATTGTTAGAATAAGTTGTTTCTCTTGTGTAGACTTGTCAATACCACATTCACTCAAGATCAATAGCAAAGACTTAAATTTAGTAAAGAAATTTTGTATATTATCAAAACTTTTAGGGTCTAAGGTATTCAACTCTACCTCAAGTATATGACCTCGCATCTCATCCTGCTTTCCAAAGAGTCCTTCCAAGGTGGTCTAGATCTCGTTTGGAGTCTTGCATGCGAAAACATGAAACCATAAATCAGTGGATATTAACTCAAGAAGTAGTCATGTGGCCTCATCCTTACGGTTCGCCCATCTAGTCTTCTCAAGCATTGATGTAGGCTCTGTTTCTGTCGCCATTGTCAAATTATACGGTCCTTTTCTTTTGAGTTGGAATGTGACCTTCGGCTTCCATTCAAAATAGTTGTATAGTTTGAGTATTATCACTAGACTTGATTGAAGAAGTTGCATCGCCTCCATCCTGCTATTGATTCCGAAAAGATCTTGAAAACCTAGATCGTGCTATGAATGATGGTGCTATGACAACTATAGATATGATAAATAGTTATATCTCCTAAAATATGATGTGGGTTTTGGACATTTTTGGTGAGCATGAGCATCCTTATGTTATACATCTTTGGTAAAAATTTCAGCCCGACCCAGATCATTGATTTCAAGATATCGCAATTTTACTATAGAAAACCATTTTTTGGAGGGTTGTTGAATCGTCGCACCCTAGAGAAGGATAAAGTGAGACGATGCTAAATCATTGCACCCTAGTGAAGGAAAGAGTGTGACGATTATGAAAAACCAAATTGTCACACCCCAGATGAATAACACAGTGCGATGACGTCGCACCTTGGTTGTGTATAGACTGTGACGATGCCTAGAAAAAGAAAATTTATTAAGTCTAAGAGCGATCGTCACACCTTTCGACAGGGATAGGCCGCGAAAATTCCAAACATCGCACCTTTTGATAGGGATAGTCCGTGACGAAATCGGAAACTAGGTTTACTCAAGGACTCTTTCTCTCTTCTCTAGCTTGTCTGGGTTTCTCCAAGCAGCTCGGCTCTGATACCATGTCAGTGTTTCATGGAAACCTACACAGGAGACCTAGCTAAAGGATACACAAACAAAGCTTATCAAGAAAAGGAAGAGAGATACAATATCAAGAATGAGAATCAATGTATATTATGATCTATTCAATGAGTGAGTGATCTTCACTCATATAGGCAATGGCATCCTATAATTAGGAATGCATGCATAACAGTGATGGTCTAAGATTAGAAAGTCTAAAATAGAACTAGTCAGTTAACTCTGATTTAGTGGTTAAAACCATTTTAATTAGGCATGGGGGCTGACTTCTTAATTTGCATAATACAATTAGGGTTTGACCAATCCACAAAAGGGGATTTGGTCAATTACAATGCCCGACATGATCAATCTACAAAAGGGGATTGATATAATGAAAAGCGACTCAATAATAAATAGAATACTCTTTGGAGTTACAATATTTCAACACTCCCCCTTAACAAGAAGGGTATTATACAACATCATCAGGAGAGAGAGAGGGTAGCAACATCAACAGCATCTGGAACATTGACTGGCATATCTATAAATCATCAGAAATTTTTCTCATCATCATCGTTCATAGCGTGGAGTTGGATAGCATCATCATCCTCATCAGCATGAGGCTAGAGTAACATCATCATCATCTTTAGAGTGAGGCTAAATTAACATCATTTTATTCTTTAGCATGAGGCTTAAGCATCATCATCAACATCTTCAGCGAGAAGTTGAAGTGGCATCGTCATTATTTGTATCAATATGGATTAGTATAACGCTAATAAATCATCATCATCAATAATAGTGTGAGGTTGATACAACATCAACAACAAAAGCATCACCATCATAATAGCACGGAGGTTGGAGAAATAACATCATCAAAACACGAAGGCTAGAACCTCATCAACATCTGCACTAAGTTAGAAATCTTCAGCACGAGGCTGGAACCACATCAACATCAGCACTAATCTGGAAATCTTCAAGACGAGGCTGGAATCACATCAACATCAACAAGAAGCTAGAAATATTCAGCAAAAGGTTGGCATCTCAACAACATTAGCATGAAGCTAGCAATATTCATCACAAGGCTGGCATCTCAACAACATCAGCATGAATCTAGAAATCTTTAGCACAAGGTTGGCATATCAACAACATCAGCACGAAGCTAGAAATATTTAGCACAAGGCTGGCATCTCAACAACATCAGCACGAAGCTGGCATCTCTACAACATCAACATGAGGCTAGAAATCTTTAGCACTAGGATGGCATCAACACTACTCCCCCTTTCGAGGGAGGTCCTTTCATACTACACCAATATTGTCTCGAAAGTGATTAAGCTTTACATGAGATAGAGGCTTGGTCAACACATCAGCAACCTGTTCATCCATGCCAACATAATGGAGCTTTAGGGATCCTGTCTACACCATATCACGAATGAAGTGATATTGGATCTATATGTGCTTTGACTCATCATGGAACACGTCATATTTATACAACTATGGTTATCACATAGGATCATGATGGCTTCCATATCTAGATATGTCAACAACATCTGAAACCATATGGCTTCACCACTGGAGGAATATGCAGTAATTTATTCTACTTCTGTCATTCTGAGAGAAACACTTGATTACTTCCAACTCTGCCATGAGATCATGGCTGACCCCAAATAGAAACAACATCTTGAAGTGCTCTTTCTCTCAGAGACACTTCCAGTCCAATCTTAATCAATATATCCATACAATCTAAAGTCATGATCTCTAGGATAACAGAGACCAAAATCCAATGTACCTTTAAGGTATCTCATCACATGTTTTTTACCATCAAGGTGAACATGTATGGGTTCTACCAGATATTGACTCAAGGAAAAACATATATCTGGCCTAGTATTCATAAAATACATCACCGAACCAATAATATGTCTGTACAGAGTAGCATCAACCAATTATGACAAGGCATCAACTTTGTTTCCATGGGTGTGTACATGGATTTACATTCCAACGTGTCAAACTTATTCATTATTTCAACTGCATACTTCCCTTGGTTGAGGAATATCTTCTCTGAGCTCCACCAAACTTTGAGACCTAAGAAATAATGCAATATGTCTTTCATCAAACTTTGTAGCGAGATTCTTCTGCAATCTGCGATGAGATTTTATTCATCTTTTTCAAGAATACATCATCTAAATATAGTAGCAACATCACTGGATCATCATTTATAACCTTGAAGTAAAGTCTAGAATCAATTTTACTCTTGGTAAACCACAAGCTCATTAGCAAACTGTCAATTTTGTCATACCAAGCTCTAGGAGCTTGCTTCATCTTGCAGACACGATTATTTCTTTCAAATCAAGTTTTCACATCACTTTTTGCTAACCTGGTACACTTGCTCAACTGCAATTAAGTTTGCACAATCATGTGTTATCTCTATGTGCTTTCTGCCAAGCACTATCTGTCTCATTGTGTGGGAGTATGTCATATCCTCTTTCTGCAACTGTTATTTCTACAACTATTCCTTCTGGAACTAGGACTCAGCACCTGGAGTTTCTCTGGAGTTGAAAATGGTTGCTCCATTCTCACTATGACCGTTGAAATCTGAAAGTAACTCCTCTTCTTCATCAAGGCAACAACTTCATCTGAAACTGAGAGTGACTCAATAACTGATATTGAAGGTATCTCTTCTTCTTTCATGGAGGTAAATTTATGTTTTATTGTAGTCATGTCTCCATGACCCAACTAATGTACTGCACCAATTTCCACTTAATTTTAAATATCGGGATTTCTCCCCCTGCATCTCATACTATATATAAGTCATGGTTGTTATGGTTGTCTTCATGAATACTAGAACTATTTCTTCAATTATTGGAGTAAGTGTCTCGTCATAGTCTTCTCCCTCTTGTTGGGAGAATCCTCTAGACACACATCAGACTTTGTACATATGCAACATGCTTTATTTGTTAGATCAATCTTGGAAGCCAATACTGACTTCTCTTCTAGTCTCATGGAAAAAATCCATATCCTAGTATTTTTGACTGGCTTCCTTCTCTATCACCAAAACAAGGGAATATTCCCAGAAGATTTCATATCTCCTAGAAGTTTATGAAGCTACAGTCTAGTCTTCTCATGGAATTTGTCTCCCAGACCTGGAAGTTGTTTCTTCATCTAATCCTTTCTGAGATCAACATTACTCTCGATTTCTTCCAAATCTACAAGGACTTCATCATCTCTTATGGGGTATAATTGGTGTTGAATACCAAGTCTAAATATGAAAATTTGAGTAAGACTTCAAGTGAATTATGCTTCATATCAAGGTGACTTCATTATCCTTTGAACAAGTCTATTGTGAGTTATTGTTCTAATGTTCGGTCATCTTTGGAGCCTTCTTCTTCTTACAATCAATATTCATATGAGATACTCCGGATCTCAAAAATATATTCTTCTTCATCTTCTTTGGTACATGGATGTATACCGTCATGTTCATGACTTGGGTAGTCTGCTTCATGTCTCATCTAAAGTGTTTCCTTTTGTAACCTTCACTATAGCTTCCTCAGGTTTATCGCTTGTGACCTGAACCAAGGTCAACAAAACAACAGGCAAGAATAATACTCTTTTGATAATAGTAATAAAACAATAGCACAAATAATCGTCATAGTATTTCCTTTAGAGCTATCACTTGTGGCATGCCTTGAACAAAGATAAAAAGTAAGAAATACAATACGAAATGAGATCGACACTCTTCTAGTGTTGTGATCAAACATTCTTCCATGCTAACTTGGAACCAACACAAGAAGTTTCTACTAGAGGAAATGTTAGTTGTATCTGCTAAATGATTACATTAATCATTTATCTCAATATTCTCACATGCTACTAAGTATAATACTTTTCAAAGACTGCTACCTAAACTATAGTGTTTACTTGTAAAGGGGTATTTATCAACTTGTCATTTGCAACTTTGAATCGTATCAACTTAATTAATCAAACCTGGAACCTGGAGTCTTGTCTTCAAGAATGAGTGTGTTTATTTTCTTCCAAGTCTCCTTTATTCAAGATGATGAGTGTTTTCTTCAACCTATCTTTTGTACTAAGACAATATTCTATCTTGATAGAAAGTTGGGTTAGAGAATAAACTCTATGATCTCAACTTTAATCAATCTAATACCTTGAATTTTAATTTTGACCAAAGGTTAGTATGACAGACATAGCTTCAACATGAAACCTAGATCAAAATAATATCATAACAAATAGATGCATATTAGAATAATCAAACATGGGTTGCATTATTCCTATGAATGTGTTGGATCTGAGATCCTTCTAGATATATGGCAAGAGATCCCTTCTCCTGCAAATACCCTTTAAATCTTAACAGTTTAAACATATGTAAGTGCATACCTCTGATAGTATTTCCAGGTAGTGGCACCATTTGGTAACAACAGTAATGATTACCAACTTTTTAAAACTTCAAGGGTGACTACAACTGCAATAAGTACTGCAATTGATTCTAAAACTGCAACTGCAACTGCAACTTAGGGTTTTGTGAGGAAAACTTAATTTTTCAAACTTCAAATTTTGAAATTCTGATCCAGGGACTAGATGTGTTGGGTTGAGGTGAGTTTTTTGGAGCTGTTATATTTCAAAATTTTCAAGTTTTTCCTATTGAAACTTGACTTGCGGAAATCTAGACTGGTACTTCTAGTACTGGTTCTGGTTTTCTGGTACTTATGATTTTCTGGTACCAATCAAAACTAGGGTTTGACCTTTTGGAGTATCTAACCATTGAAAAGGTGCGCTCAACGTGCCAAATAGTTCCCTAGGCTAGTGTAATATCCCAAGGTCGAGCCCTGGTTGTAATTATGAGTGTACCATGTTTTGTAGGTTGGTGAGCCAAGTATTTATAAGTTGGAAGGCTTATGTGTTTATTAGGTCGGAGATCCTAGATCTTAAAGGCCAAGAGTCTATTTTGTACATGTAAATATTCATATTATTAATATAAACAGCATTGTTTCATGTAGACCTACCATGAAGAAAGACTATGGGGGACTAAGGTCCACTAGGTTGGGTAAGGGAGGGGGATGAAAGACTAGGAAAAGGGGCTAAGATTGAGGGCTTAACCCAAGGGAATATTATAATGTATTTCCTTAGATTACTAAATTTTGGGGAAAAAAGACCAGTTATCCTAAGTTACGTTGGGAGGAGGAACGGGTTCCAAGTGGAGAGGAACGTGCTCCTGGAGATCCAAGTGTCACCCAGAATGCATGCAGATTTATGTGGGAATTTCCACTGTTGTTGGGGTTCACGAACCATTCTCGCCATCTTTCCTGAGGAATTCTCTCTAAACATTGGCACCAGGTGAGCCATTCATTTCCATGATCCACTCACACACTGAGAAAGCACGCATTTGGCCAATTTTTCCATTGTTGAACTCTTTACCTTCGTGAACCTGTGTAAATTGTTGAGTCGTCCCTTGCCTTACCAGATTTTGCTATTGTGGTTACCTGGTTGACTTAAGAGTTGGTTTGAAGAGGCAGGTTGTCAGTCATGTCGGTAACTCTCCCAGGTGAGAGAGTGTGGATAGAAAAATTAGGTTGTCAGGCCTCTGAGAAACTCTCTCCAAGTGATAGAGTGTGGTGAGGAAGTGAGTTCTCCTGGAGGGAGTCTAGTAGCAACTATATAGATCTAAGAATTATGTTTGCCCTGTTGTTGAAGCCCTGCAAGGGAGGTGGAGTAGTTGATGGACTGTGTGACAGTGAAGGTGTACACTCCTGGGTAGGACAAGCATGTCGGGAATGAGAGTCTATGAGCGGTGGGTGTAAGAGGCTCCTTGGAGGAAATCCTTCATGTTGTACTGTGCAACTTCTTGTTGTCCCTACCTAGACTTGGAATCCCTTGCCTAGTAGAGTTTAGTCCCAGCTCGAGGCTGACCCATTGTTGAGAGTGATGAGCAGCATGGTCTAAGGCTGGGAAGTTCGTGGAAGGTCTGCACGCAGTTGGTGTACTTCAATTAAAACATAAGTACCATTTCCAAGTTTGGTTACATGTTGTGTTTTTATATACGCTTTTATATTTATGGGTTTTGTCTGTGATTACTGCATGTATGCTTTTATTGTTATTTTTGCATTATGTTGTGTGATAGTAGAATGTAAATCATATGTTAAATATTGGTATGTGTTATTGTTTCTTCCGCAAGAATATGTGTATGTACAGAATGTTTATGTCTAGTTAAAATTGCATTGTGTGTGTGTGTGTGTGTGTGTGTGTGTGTGTGTGTGTGTGTGTGTGTGTGTGTGTGTGTGTGTGTGTGTGTGCGTGCGTGTGCTCGAGCATGTTATTTTTTTGAGGTAGCGTTTTCCATCCTGTTGGTAGATGGGGACGTCACAAATTGGTATCAAAGCGAAAAGTATGTTTACAGAGTGATGTTGCCCAGCCTATTGGTGGCCCGGGACGTCACAAATTGGTATCAGAGCCAAGGTTTCGACACTGAGCCTGGATGGGCTATGGTAGTGGTTAATGAAGAAAATATTTTAGAGTGAATTGTTGTCAAAAGAGATAAAATATGAACCTTAGAGTGTCCCTGAGTGTCAGGAAGTCACCGTGTGAACACTTGGACTGTGTTCAGAAGCTACGGTTCAAGAAAACCTATAGAGGAAAGAAGCCACAACAACCGTTCTGTTGGGTTGTAGGATCTATTCGGGAAAAGGAAGACCCTTCACCATCGTCAGATCGAGAAAAATTTGCATGAAAGTTAACCCCTAAGTACTTCGGCGAAGTTTATGTGTTATAAGAACAAAAAGGGTCGAAGCCCGAAGTTCTGAAGTCCCGGAGAGGATATACACCGTAGATTTGGGGAGAATTTTTTACTGTTGGATTTGAGAAAGAATAGTTCGGAGCCATTAGATCAAGCAAAGAGCGGAAGGTAAGGCACAACGGTGAAAAAAAAGATCTCAGTCGTCAGATCTACGTGCGGGTGGTTCTGAACCATAGATCTCACAACCATTCGGAATTCGGTGTTCTGGAGAAACAAAGTGTGCTAAGGGACAAACTCCCAAAGTCCCAAAGTTCGAAGTTAATCCAGACCATCCATCCGAAGGAACACGTGTCGGAAGATTGGCTTGTTCGAGAATTCGGCATTCAGGAGAAACAAGGTATGCTAGTGTGAAAACTCATGAAGCCTGAAGTCCCCAAGTCCGGAGTTAATCTAAACCATTCATCAAAAAGGGGCATGTGTCAGCAGATCAATGTATTTGGTAGTTCAGAATTTGAGAGAAACAAAGTATTCTAGTGTGAAAACTGTCGAAGCCCGAAGTTCGGAGTTAATCTGAATCGTTCATCAAAAAGGGGCATCTGTTAGGAGATCAACGTATTTAGGAGTTCAGCGTTCGGGAGAAACAAAGTATGCTAAGGAGAAAACTCTGAAAGTCTTGAAGTCTAGATTTGATCTGGACCGTCCACTAAAAGGGACGTGTGTCAGAAGATCAGCTTGTTCAGGAGTTCGGCATTCGAGAGACTTGGAGTGTGCTAGTGTGATAGGTCCCAAATCCCGAAGTCTCGAAGTCAATGAATAGAAGTGGTGTGGCATGATGACATCACCAGAGGTGCTGTGACCCCTTCCTAGACATGCCACATGCCACTACCTTCATTATTGACAGTTGTAGCATGTGTACCTCGGAGAGTAAAGACGTTTGGGGGTACGGCGGTTGGGAGAATTGGAGTGAACAAGTGTAAAATATTTCGAAGCTTGAAGTCCTGAAGTGACGTGGCCTGCTGATGTCACCAGTGATGGCGTCGACACATCGGATGTGTGCCACATGTCAATGAGTTAAGAACCTT
>JZKD02S1604879.1:281843-319591 GCA_000966675.3 Picea glauca | reverse complement strand
TATATATATATAAACTCAGTATGATGCGCACTTCAAGGTAATCCTCACGCACTTAGGTGCATGCAACATTGTGGAATGTGTGTGCTCTTTCTTTGGTAAACAATCCTCCCGCACTACTCAATTGTGCGCAAAATTGAACCAAAACTTGGTGCCAACGGCTCACCATCCTATATGTATATTTACATGTTCATTTACAATTGGGGTTTGGATTAGGGGTATTACATTTCATATGAAATACTAAAGTCGGTGTGGTAACCATTTTCTACTACAAAGTTTCCAAACTTTGTTGACATTCCTCATTCCATTGAAACTTAAACTCCTTAAAAAATTTCTCCAATAGGGATGTGATCTCAGTGTATCCCTTGATAAACTTTATGTAGTATCATGTATGACCCAATGTTGCTCGCAATTGTCACATTGATGTAGGTGGTGGAAAATCAACAATAACAACAATCTTTGAAGGATCAACCAAAAGTCCTTGTTTACATACTACATGACCCAACAGACCCCACTCCATCTATGTTCACATTCACCCCTTTCACTCTTCCAATCGAGACAATCTTGTGTTGATTTTTTAGCCTCAACTTAATAGGTGACAAGATCAACCTTGGTTTTCCCATCATTTCCCATGTCTTCCTCAGAATGACATTTGTTAGCACATAAAAAAAATATTATTTGAGAAAAAAATGTGGTTTTAAAAGGTTAATGTGCTCTCCAGACTAAGTGAGCTATTCATCAGGTCAAAGATTAAAGGGTTCTTTTGGAAAAAATGACAAATTTGGTTTCAAGAGATCATTTATGCTCTCGAGCATATAACAGGGTTTAGATTTTGTCTTATAAGAAATTATCCTGCTCACATATATGTGAGCATGCTCACATATATGCATATACTCACATATATGTGAGTATATGCACACATATATGTGAGCAAAAAATATTATTTGAGAAAAAATGTGGTTTTAAAAGGTTAATGTGCTCTCCAGACTAAGCGGGCTATTCATCAGGTGAAAGATTAAAGGGTTCTTTTGGAAAAAATGACAAATTTGGTTTCAAGAGATCATTTATGCTCTCGAGCATATAACATGGTTTAGATTTTGTTAAAAGGTTAATGTGCTCTCCAGACTAAGTGGGYTATTCATCAGGTGAAAGATTAAAGGGTTCTTTTGGAAAAAATGACAAATTTGGTTTCAAGAGATCATTTATGCTCTCGAGCATATAACATGGTTTAGATTTTGTTAAAAGGTTAATGTGCTCTCCAGACTAAGTGGGCTATTCATCAGGTGAAAGATTAAAGGGTTCTTTTGGAAAAAATGACAAATTTGGTTTCAAGAGATCATTTATGCTCTCGAGCATATAACATGGTTTAGATTTTATCTTATAAGAAATTATTGGGCCCGAGACCCAAAGCATGAGAAAAAAGGTGGTTTTAAAAGGTTAATGTGCTCTCCAGACTAAGTGGGCTATTCATCAGGTGAAAGATTAAAGGGTTCTTTTGGAAAAAATGACAAATTTGGTTTCAAGAGATCATTTATGCTCTCGAGCATATAACATGGTTTAGATTTTATCTTATAAGAAATTATTGGGCCCGAGACCCAAAGCATATAACATGGTTTGTCTTATAAAGACTTATTATAAGAAATTATTAGGCCCGAGACCCATATTCATCAGGTGAAAGATTAAAGGGTTCTTTTGAAAAAAATGACAAATTTGGTTTCAAGAGATCATTTATGCTCTCGAGCATATAACATGGTTTAGATTTTATCTTATAAGAAATTATTGGGTCTTGGGCCCGAGACCCAAAGCAAAAATTATTGGGCCCGAGACCCAAAGCATATAACATGGTTTGTCTTATAAAGCCCGAGACCCAATATCCGGTTTGTCTTATAAAGCCCGAGACCCAATATCCAAGTCCAGGAGCTAAGCACCTAAGGTCCCATAGCACCGAACAACAAGCCAACACACAACATCAAATCAATGCCCTAGACAAAGCACCAAGCCAAAGGGACGAGCCCACAAAGGGTGTGTATTGTGCACAATTCATTGAGAGGATACGTAGTTGTTGGCACATATAAAGAGACAAAACTTCATTTGTCTTGTCCATGTGGGATTTATCCCAAATAAATAAAAGGCTTGATTACCAATTGTGCAGAATCGTCAAGTTCACGAGTGTCAATACTCATCGCCAAGTTTCGAGCATGTTTGATATAAGAAATGCCAATTGTTAGTACTAGAATCAAGCAACAGGTGTTTTCTGTCATTTGAATTCCCATACACAGTTGATACTCCTTCAAGATATCATCCATGCTCAGGGAATATTATTAACATCAAAATTTGTCAGATCAAGATTAAATTTTGCTTGTTTGAAGAATGCCCACTGCAGATTCAAAATTGTTAGTGATGATTCCTCAAAATTTAAGTAATTTTGTCAAGGGTATTTCACACTATGGGAAGGTGAACTTGGAAATGAAATTAAGGCACCCAATTGGTTAGGAAGTATATATATATATATCTAAACTGGTGTCCACAGTTCAGTACCCCATGTTGTGCAAGTTGGACACCATCCACGATCTCAGTAAGTAGGGAAAGACAGAGCCCTCATATGGTTCATATGCATCCTCCCTCTCACTTACTTCCTATCATTGACAAGCAGAATGGATTGATGTCAAGAGTCACTCAGCTTTTCTTACGCTCATGGGTACTTTGTTCAATGTTGCAACCTCTAATGCGGTCCCCATTGGTACTGACTTGCCATTTTCTGTTGGAAGTAATAAACTAGAGGGACGATCAAAGGCCCTTCTCAGTGATTTTGCAAGAGAACTTTGCTTGCTCTGGAGTGTTGATATTTCAAGCCGAAATTTTGGTGATGAAGGAGCTAAGGGTATTTCAGTTATGATAGAGAAGAATCGAGGTCTCGTGAAGCTTCAACTAAACAATGTTAATATTGGAAATGACATTGGAAATAATAGCATTGGTTCAAAAGGTGCATTTAATATAGTAGAATAGAATACTGATAGCTATTGACTTGAGAGGAAATAGCATTCATGTTGATGGTTCCAGATAGGTTTTAAATGTCATCTAATTACATTTCCAGAATAGATAGGTTTTTAATTCATGTTGATGGTTCCAGAATAGAACACATAACAGAAGTTTTGCAGCGAATTACAGTTCACACTGCGAAAATGCTAAAACAAAGATTTCGCAGCGAATCTGTCCATGCTGCAAAACTGCACAGTTAACCCACAGCAGAGTCTATTCGACTGCCAGCTAGTATGAAGCATGCCAAATCACCATCAGGAGTCTAGGAATCATCTATTTTTCCACTGAAATCATGCAGTTTGTTGCCATTTGTATATATTAATTAGTCAAAGAATTGAACCCAAAAAATCTAGGACTTAGTTTGAGTTTGTTGTAAAATTTTTCTATTATTAGAAAAATGAAGACATCGAACTCCTAGGATTAAGGGATAAGGAAATGGCTATATTTTGAAATATGTTCAATGATAGAGGGGTTCAGTGAGAGAATCTCAAGAAATTTTAAGGGCTCAACCCTAGGTTTTGGAAATCATGTTGTAAGACTCTGTTTTTCTGAATTTTATGCTATATGTCTTGATTGGAGAATGAATTGTGTCTTATTATTGGTGTGTCTTTCCCTTGTGCTTTTTAATTATTCCTCCTGATTAAATATGATGATGTCTTGTTCTTGATGTATCAAGGGTTGATGTATTTCAGATTCATGAGCAGTAGATGATATGTTGTAAATGCATGTCTTACATAAGTTATATTTGATCATTTTAATTATGCATTGGGACTGATCTCCAGCTATTAAATCTTTTGTTGAGTGAATGTGTTAATTAAACCAGATGTATGATTGACATATTCATGGATGTCTCTCCTTCATTTCTTCATATATCCTAAAACATTGAAATTCTTGACAATTGGATACAGTTGCCTCTTTTGTGAGAGTATAGTTTGTATTTGGAAAGACTTGTTGTGTTGACTCCATGCCCAAAGATGTAGCCTACTAATATGTAGTTTGTTGCCCTTTTCCTTTCTCGTTTAATTCTTGTTGATCCACTCAAACATAACTTGATTTAATTATTCATGTTCTGATGGGTACTGGAATTATCCGTATAGTAGTCTAAGGGAAACTTCTAGTGCTAACAACATTCACATCAAATTCCAAATCCAAGATAATATTATCCATATCATTGTCTCCTACATGCGCATTCAGTGAAAATTCCCTATTCATTCTTTTCTTGCATTGTACATGGTTAATTGTTCATTGCGCACTAGGTGCTTCTTTATTTTGTGTGCACTAATCAATCATCCCACGTAGTGCGTTCAATGCAGTGTCATCCTTTATTAGTTCTAAAAAACTCTTTAAGAAACTTTTCAGAGTACTTACCTTCTCAATTGTCCTATCTGTCATCGATCAGTCATAGATTGGAGGCATGTCATACACAGGTTGTGAGGTCAATGCTACCCATTTTGTTTCTAGAAATTCCTTCATTGTTTGTTGGTATGTGTCTCTCCCCTTCCGAGGATCAAAAGTCTAAGAAGGTTATGTTGCTTTCCTGACCCACTGGTCAATCTGAATTCCTTATTTTGTCACATCATCTCCTGTTCTCACTCCTCTACATGTAATTGTTTCTACCCTTGGTCAATCATTGGGCTCTTTTGTGGCTATCATCTGAACATTATGGTTCCTCTTTTCCTACCACTTTGCAATTAGTTTCGAATAGTATTTCGTCGCATGATCCAGCTATCTACAGTATGTGCACGTTGTGCAAGGATTGTGAAAATATCACGTGAAATGCCCAGGCTAGTTACAGTTATAAAAAATAATCAATCATCTTCCTCTGTTAAAAGCTCATCTTCCAAGACATATGAATCCTCATCTTCCTCCTTGATTGTAGATTCTCGGGGTATTATGTTGCAGTATTCATCCTTATGTTCCTTCTTCCCCTTGAACTTTGTATGCATCTGTAGTGCGTTCTCTCATTAGATCAAGTGTGTGACATTCATTTTCATCATGTCCTACTGACTTACAAAAATTACATAATAAGTTGTTAGCACTGCTTTGATACTTTTGCATCAAAATATAAGTAGTGCTCTAATACTTCCGCATCAAAGGATAGGCAGTCCGTTGTTGACCCATTGTTTTTCATATCTCACAATACACTCCTCCTCATGGTGCCAAGGGATTTGGGGCTCCTGTAGCCAAATATTCTCTCAAAGTTGGACTCTAGTTCTTATGATGACCTTATGTTATACATGTAACACACCAGACTTCTTCACGCTTTTCTTTCCCTTTAGAAAGATCTTGTAACTAAATGGTCGATGTTACTAACTACGATTGAACTTGAGCCATCCCTATGTCATTCTCTCCTATAGGGGATGCTTCCAACTTCATGGTGATCTCTAGCGCTTCTGGCTGCGACGTAATCTTCTGCTACATCAAGGGGCATCCTATATGTGGTAACAATCCCGAAACGAACCAGTCCCTATGTTTCTCATCTAGAATCTGGAAGGCCAATCAATCCATCAATATCCTAACTCTCTTATCAAAATCCCATACTGATTCATTTTGCAGTTGCTTTATCTTTTTTAGTTTCGTAATACACTGCAACTCAGACTTCGGTTTCTGGAATTCTTTTAACATAGCTTTCCTTATGTCTTCCAATGTTCTAACTTCTCCCACAGGTGCAGTGGACTGATACTTCATATACCAAAGTAACACATGGTCTTTGAATGTCATCGCTAACTACACGATCTTTGCATCATCATCCTAGACATTCTTCACGGTCCATATTGCTTCACAGACAAATAAGTGTTATTTGGGATCTTTTGTTCTTGCTCTGTGAAAGACAGACATTCTCAAAAAGGGATCTACCCCTGACATTGTGTATTGTGTAGTATTATTCGTCGATGTCACTAATTGATTATGGGTTGTCATACTACTTCCACTACTCTGACTACCCTTATTTCTATCCTTGCTTCCCTCACTAACTACAATTGTTCATGACAAAGTTTCATATCCTAGAGACGCACACAGGGTCATGGGTTCAACACAAAGTATGGCTTTAGTGGGAGGTAATGGATCTCCTTCTTCTGGACTAATCTAATGAAACTTTTCCTTTTCCTTTGAGCGCAGTATTCCTTTGATCTAGGGTACCACACCAGTGTATCTTTCCTCAACCTCATTGTGCTTCTCTTCTCTATCAACCATTGTCCTTTTCTTACTGTGCCTAAATATTTTTCCACTACTCAATACTCCAATCTCTTCTTTTGTCACAGATTCTTCTTCTCTCGGCATTCTCATCCCATCTGTTCCTTATTCATTCTTTTCTACATCCCTCTTCTTTAGACCATCCCTTGGTCGGCCCCCAGTCCCCCTATGTGCGCAAAGGTGATTATCTGCTAGGGAAATCAGATTCCATTTTCATAACCCCCTTATCACGCAATAGCATCTTGATCCAAGTAGACATTGATTTCAAATATCTTCCACGCGGACCTTTAAAGAACTATATTTCAACAACACTATATGATTAGGCACAATCTATATCAAACTCAATAATATAACCCCCCAATACACTATCCAGCCATAAATCAATTATGCATGAGATATGACTCCTTATAGTATTAACTTGTCGGATCAACTCTGGGTTTCAATTCCTCAGAACAATAGTGTAGAATGTTCCATTATTTTCAGCTAACCTATGTAACCACTCATCCAAGATTATTGAGAGATCAACAAAGAAAATCCCATGTAGGTATGTAAATAAATACATCTTTAACCATTGTTCTGAACTGATCTGTGTGTTCTTATTCAAATTTCTTCCACACGGACCTTTAAAGAACTCTCTTCTAGCAGCACTATATGACTGGGTACAATCTATAGAAAACTTAGTAATATAAGCCCCCAATACACTATCTTGCCAAAAATCAACTCCGGGAAAGATCCGATTACTTATAATATTAACTTGTCGAATGAACTCAGGGTTCCAATTCCTCAGAAGAACATTGCGGAATGTTCCATTATTTTTATCTAACCTCTGTAACCACTCAGCCAAGACAACAGGGAAATCAGCAAAGAAAATCTCATGTAAGTCCGTAAATACATACCTCTGTAACCATTGTTCTGAACTAATCCACAGGTTCTTATTCTGATCTCTGGAAAACTCGCCCTCCTTTGCCTCTAACTATTGTCTGATCTCTTCTTTATTCATCCTCGACATTACTCTCAGTCATAGACCCCAGTCCATCAATGAAACCATTTTTTGGCACAGAGTGGGCATACCCGGGGTTTAACACTAATTCACCAACAAAACCCTAAGATACTGACCCTTTCAACATCACTCGCAAGTATGTGAAGTCTCACCCAAGGTATCTATGGGAACTACAGGAACCAATTTTCCGCAATCATGAAGGGATGGGAGACATTCATCATAACCATTACACTTAACATTAGTTCATTATACCTTATGTGTGCAAGAACATTAGAACAAATAACATATTCATATTACACAAACATTCATTATGTGTGCGCAATAAACAGAATAGTAAACACATCAAAAAATGTCATAACACAAATACACCAAGATTTAACGTGGTTCACCCAAGATGGGCTACGTCCACAACGGTCGGCTTCTTATATTATTCATAATCATCTCTTACAAAATATGCACATTACGCTCATACGTTATGCCCTTGTCGTTCTCTTATCCTTCTATATGTTTCTCCTAACTCTTACATTAACGCATACAGTGCATACTTAGCTCTTCTTACTTTCTCATACACTCCCTCATGCTACCTTCTACCCAAAACCCTTACATATTTTTATTATTACATTAGGGTTTATCCCTTTCAAATGGACCAAAATGCCTAATGACTTTCCTTCTTTTGCACGCATTGGTCTCGAAAATGCGCTAATTGTCTTTCCTTGTTCAGTGCACATTGTGCAACTCCCAAAACTTATCCCAAAAATTCTTGTCCCGGCGATAGGACTTTCTTCAGTCACAGAGGGAGCAGCCAATGAGGTAGACTACACTGCACTATTTGCTTCAGTGACTCAGGATGCAACCAATCAGGCAAATTTTACCTCAATGACCAAGAATACAACCAATCAGATAGACTTTGCCTCAATAACCAAGGATGTAGCTAGTCAGACATATTGGACAACAAGATGTGCTCCAGTGATTGTGGATGCAGTCAATTGTAAATACTTAACAATGGGACTTATGCCCGTGACAAAGTTCAACAACCCATTTTCCAGAGTGATAGAGGGAGTATCCAGTTTGGACTACTATTGGAGTATAAATGAGGTGGTGGATCCAGAGCTATATCTACTATGTGCGACAGTAGTGCATCCAGATGTTGGAGGATGGGATACCTCCATCGCTAGGATGGAGTGTTGATTTTTGTAGCTCCGGAAGGTATTCCCACTAGAGGCCAAGGTGCCATGCATGTGGGAATTTTCGTTGGCACCAATTTTGACTTTTGTTTCACTGAAATCGACCTAGAAATGAGGCTAGGGATTCATGGGAAAGTTGATGGGATTTGTGCGTTTGTGCAGAGGTGACACACCCAAAAAGAGGATTAAAGTATTCTAATTAATTCTTGAGTTTAGAAAGGGCTCCTAAACTCACTCATTGGACTCCTATATAAAGGAGAGATGTTATTGTGACATTATATCATCATTATGGCATAATGGAGTTGGCATAAATGAGTCTACACTTGTGTCAAGAAGGATTGGTGATCTCAACAAAGGGAAAGTCTACAAGGTGGTGAATCTGGCCCTGAAGAGAAAGGTGAAGAAGGTCATACCTGCGGAGAGAATTTTTCGTACAATACACAGTTTGCAGGAGGATGAAGTGTGTATGTACGTGGATTGCAGAAGGATAAATCACGTATATGGTATACGTGATTTGCAGTGGAGCGAAAATCGTATGTATGTGGGTTGCCAATAAGGTGAATCATGTATCAGATTTTTCTAGGTAGGTATAGATCCATACAGGCTAACAGGTGATGTCAGCAGGTCGTAATAGTGGTCTACAACATATTCGTGGGCAGAGGATATTTCCAAAATATTGTTGAGGTTTGGTATTTTAATTTGTATGGTTATTGAAGCACAAGGTTTTCCTCGTATTTGGTGTCATTTTATTGGCTGAGAGGACTGGTTTTGTCCTCAATCTTGGTGACATTGAGAGGATTATTTTTGTCCTCATATTTGAAGGATTGGATAAAGTTATAGAACATAATTATTGTGTCTCTTGTGTATTGATTATTCATCTCTGATATTGTTGTTCCCGCTGCATATGTTTTAGTCAATATTTTCAGTGTAAATTTGTTCAGTGATAGTTAGATCACTAGGAAGCCATTTTCAAATCTGAAATTAGTCACATAGAATTTCATGTGAAAATTGACAACTTTTCCATTACATACATTCTCAACATATCTTCAATTATCCATTTGATCCTTTGTGCCTAACTGTCTAAATCTAGATGATATGTTGTACTAAAATTCAAATTAATCCCAAATCCCTTAAACAACCTCATCCAAAAATCAAAAGTGAACTTGGGATCTCTATTTGACATTATTGCCTTAAACACACCATGTAGCCTAAAAATTTCCTTCATATAAGTCTCTACAATATTGATTGCCTTGTGAGTCGTTTTTATCAGAATAAAATGTGCAGCCTCTCTAAGATTTTCCACCACTACCATGATGGAATCATGTTTCCTTGTTGTTCTTCAAAACTTGGTGATAAAATCTATCATAACTACCTTCCATTTCCATTCAGGAATGGGAAAGGATTGTAAAAATCATGTTGGATGCATGTGTTCAGTCTTCACTTTTTGACATTCTCTGCACCTAGTTATGTAATCAGTCACATCTTTCTCCATTCCAGGCTAGAAGTATTGGCCTCTTATTGTTGAAATTGTCTTTTAGTACCCTATAGTACCAGCATATGGTACATTGTTCATCTCTTTCAGTACTATATTTCTCAATTTTTAAGTGTTAGGAACATAAACTTTGTCCCTAAACAAGAGGAGTCCATCCTCTTATATCCTATAGTCTTTAAACTTTAACAGTATATTTTCCCATTGTAAGCCTTCTATAAATTGTGTATAATGTCGATCTTACTCTATAGCTTCCAAAATTATGCCTTTTAAATATGAACAATACACGTTAATTCTTGTAGCATGCATTTCATGCACCCTCCTAATGAGTGTAGCAACCACTTTATTCTCTTTTCTTTTGATGTGCTTGATATCAAATTCATATTCACCGAGGAATTCCAATCATCTAGTTTTTTTGGAATTCAATGTTGGCTAATCAAACAAGTACTTCATACCACTATGATCTATCCTTTACTCAAATTTTCTTCCCATGATATAATCCCTCCACATTTTTAAGGCATGAACTATGGCTACAAACTCTAAGTCATGGATAGCATAATTTCTTTCGTGCTCTTTAAGCTTCATTGACTCGTAACATATGGCATTCCCATTTTGTGTAAGGACTCCACCAATCCCTTCCCTACATGCATTTGTGCACATTAAAAATTCCGCATGTGGATATCCAACCTTTAAAATAGGTGCATTGGTCAACAATTTCTTCAAGTGTTGGAAACTTTCCTAACACTTAGCAGTCCATTCAAACTATGTTTCCTTCTTCTGCAGTGAAGTGATTGGATGTGCGACCTTGGAGGAACCTTCATTGAATCTCCTATAATATCTAAATAGATCCATAAAGGATCACACATCTGCAACATTTTTTGCATTGGCCAACTTTCAATTGCTTATGTCTTCTTGAGGTCCACCACTATGCCCTCCTTTGAGATGATGTGGACCAAATAATACATTTTCCTTTGAAAAAAAGTGCACTTGACTTGGCATGTAATTGGTTCTCTCTCAAAACATGTAGCATGTAAGGAAATAAACACCCACATTAAACCAACCAAGAAAGAGAAGACATATTTAAGCATAAAACAACAGACAAACACACACTGTACATAGAGATTTTACCCTGGAAACCCTTAACCAGGAAAGCCAACATTCCTTGAGAATAATTTTCTCTTTTTATCTTATTCATTCATTGAATAAAGTGTTACATGACTAACCTTGGTCTACACATAAAACCAGATCACCATCATACTCTCTTGTTTTACACAAGAACAATCATGCAACCAATTTGGCTTACATCTACATGACCAACAACATCAATGCAAACAACAATCTATTACAATTACAACGCACCTTATTTATAGGCTTTATAGCATGCAAAAAACTAAAACATGATGCCCAAAAATGGTTACAGATCCACATAGATGATTGGTTGCAATCCCGTGAATCTAGATATTTCTTAACAATCAACTACTAGTCAATTTACCAGTCAACTTCTCAATTGACATCCACTCGATCTTTAGTCGGCTTCCATCGACCTCTCGTTCACCTCATGTCGGTTGACCTTTTGACTTCCTATTTTATCACTTCGACCTCGACTTAACCATCGACTTGACTTAACTCATTGGTTGACTTATCCACCTCAACTAGTCATTCGAATGACTATTCTTTCACCGCAAAGAATATAACAACCCAACATTCTCCCACTTATTGTATTCTTTTTTCATACATGAGAACATGAACCTTTGTTCACTAAACCAGGGCAGCAATGCACATTGCTTCTCTACACCAAGAGAATTTCATAGCACTCGTAGACTTGGTCAGAGAGTCTGTTATGTTTTCTAAAGTGTATACCTTCTCCAACAACACCTTCTTTCTTTCCACCATTTCTCTTACGAAAAGGTATTTTACATAAATATGCTTCGTCCCATAATGGTAATTTGGGTTCTTTGCCAGAAATATGATGCTTTGACTATCACAATTTATCTTCATAGCTCTCTACTCCAACTTAATCCTTGAACACAGTCGATGCAACCATACTTCTTCTTTGCTTCTACAAGTGGTTTCCATGGATTCAGCCTCTATTGTCGACAAGGCTATGACCACATATCATTTACTCATCCAGTTGATTTCTCCACTGAACATCTTGAACACATATCAATTTCTCAACCTTAATCGATCTAGATCTCCAACCTAGTCAGCATCGATAAAGCCATGTAGATTTACTTCCCTATCAACTTCAGGTTTCCCTTGGTAGCATATAGCATAATGTTTTGTGCCACACAAATACCTGAACACTCTTTTGATACCATTCTAGTGTTATTTCTTAAGTGTCGACATGTATCTGCTCAATACTCCCACTAGTTGAGAAATGTTTGGTTGAGTGCAGACCATCACATACATCAAACTACCAACAACACTAACATACGGAACACATGTCATGTCCTCTATGTGTTCTTGTGCCTTTGGAAATTGTTCAAAAATTATTTTTTCTCCTACAAGAATCGGTACCTTGATCGGTTTGCAATCCTACATGTTCAAAAGCTTCAAGATTGTTTCAATGTAACTTCTCTTATCTAACCAAAGATTTATAACTACCTAATTTCTCTTGATATCCATTCCCAGAATCAAGTTTTCTACACCAAGATCCTTCATGTCAAACTTGGAGGACAACTACATATTCACCTCCTTTATAGCATCCATGTTGTTTCTGACCAACAGCATACCGTTGACATAGAATTCTACATATATTAAACAATCGCCTTCTTCCTTGGAATATACACAGTGATCAGCCTTGCTTCTCACAAAACCTAAACTAAGGATGCACGTGTCAAAATTTTGGTACCACATCCTTGGTGATTGCTTTAAAACATAAAGGGATCTCTTCAATTTGTACATCAACTCTTTCTTTCCCTTTACTGCAAATCCTTAAGGTTGTTTCATGTAGATTTCTTCTTCTAGGTCCCTATGTAGGAACGTTGTATTTTTTGGACACACCAGTGACACTAAAAGGGGGGGTGAATTTGTGTGTGGGATTTTACAAATTTTTCTCACTTCAAGTTAGCAACCATTTCAAAACATAATATTACACATCATCATTGTAAGATTTCATGTAACCATTCACCAATGACATCCATCAATAACAAAGAGCAATCAATCCATAAGCACAATGAACACAAGAGACACCATATGTATGTGTAATATTTTGTATTATGTTTTACATGTGAATACAATCATTGGGGTTTTATCAGCAACAACTGAAGTAAGGAGCACCAACTCTCAAGCAAGATTCAGCTTGACAATAGAATGCAATCTATCCAACTAGAATTGATATAGAAGTATAACCAACACAAATACTAAACCAGTTATAGAATCTGCTCCAACTCATAATCAGATATCTACAACAAATGCTCATCACAAGATTCTACCCATACAATCAACCAAACACTTCATCAACCTCCCTTCATTCACGATGTCATGCAATCAACAAGTTACCTAAACTTGTAAGATTCACCACAAGCTCAATTTTATGTTTTTTATTCTGAAATTTCTATCTGAGGTACTCCTGCATGTATTGTCATACCTCTGCAAATTTCACAGTCTGCAAAGCCACAAAAAAGAATTTCTAGCAGAAATACCAAGATGACTTGTTTGAAACATATTCTCAGGATTATTCAAGAACCCTCACTTCCACAAAGCATATCTCAGAAAATGGTGTGATTCAATGGTTGTAATTTTAACCATATATACTCTGATATCGTTTTTCCATCTCCTCCAAATTTCAGGGTCCGAAACTTCCCAGAACATAAGTTATAGCAAATATGGCAGACCCTCTTGAATTATGTCATATTCTAGAGAGATCACTTGTACAGAATGCCCCACATGGAATATTTGGTGTATGGATCTGAAAATGGTACAAAAAATACTATATATTTTACTATAACCAATACATTTTGTCTTATTGAATTAGGATATAGTATGAAGAAGTTGTGACATTTTTACCTGAAACACTTGTTTTAGACTAGTTTCAGGACTAGCCACAAACCTTATTTTCCACGGAGTGTAACTCCCAAAATACAATGACCCACAAGCTGAAATTTTTAGCACACTTACTTGGATATGTTTTCTCAACGGCCTCCATATTTTTCTATCTGAATCATTGTAGAATAAAATGTATTGTGAAAATGGTGACATGACCTGTAAATAACATATCTTAGAAAGCATCATCAAAATACTTTATCCTCCCTTGAATTTTGGCCTTCTTTACTTCACCTTCCCTCTGAAATTCACCTTAGATATCCTTTAGTTACCTCAGTCACTTGTAGATATTCAATATGTTGAATGGATACTAATGGGAGACCCTTGTTCTCTTATTTATACTCTCCAAGTARCTTCCTCTAGAAGTATCCACTTAGCCACTTTGTCCACTTAGCCACTTTGTCCACTTAGCCACTTTGTCCACTTAACCACTTAGCCACTTTGTCCACTTAACCRCTTTATCCACAAATAGTAAACTCTTCAATTTTAGTTGCAACTAATTTATTTTTAATTATTTTCTTGTTGCAACCACTTAACCCATGACTAACCACTTTGATTGGTCAACTTCTTCTAGGATATTCTAGAACAATTTGACTTCTTTGACCTTCTAGAGGCTTCTAGATAACTCATGAGGGTTCTCCAACTTCACATGGCCATAACTCTCTAACCGTGAGGAGTTATGTGATGTTCCACATATCACCATAAACGGCATGACATATACTATCCATATGAAATAGTTTCTCCTAAAAATTCACTGATATTCATTACATTATTCCTTAATCAAACTCGGGTTCCCTAACCACACTGTTGGGCTACCTCACCAGTTGGACTTCACAAAGCGTCTTCCCATGAGGGCTTTCACCATAAGGGGGCCACTTTGAGAAATTTATCCAAGAGCGTCTTCCCATGAGGGATTTCACCATAAGGGGGCCACTTTGGAGTTTATCCATTTGGTTATTCCTATCAACCATGACAAGACAATAATGATCAACCTTTACATCATCTTGTCTATACATCAATCCATGAAAATACATCACTATGACACCACTTGACATATTTGACATCAATTACATCTATGAAAACATGGGCCATAAATCAATACATCAATGATACTATGAAAAGACATCAACTCTTTGACATCGATCATTTGACATCAATGACAACATAATGAAACAATCTCCCCCTTTGGCATTGATGGTAATACCAACATTGATGTCAACACCAATCATTGATGGAAACATGTAGACATGGAATTTCTCTTCATCAATAGTCATCTCAATCACATCAATATTACTATCTCTCCCCCTTTGACATCAATGGAAAAGGGTAGTTCTCTCATTGGGGTTGCTCCCCTCGCCTGAACTCTCCTTGGGGCTTCTCCCCTTGTCTGGATTCCTTTGATATTCCTCTGAATAATCTCTCCCCTTTTGAACAAGGGATATCACTATGATGTAATGATGAATACATATCTCTCATGCTCCCCCTGTGACCATCGTTCCCCTTGGAAACATGCCTCTATTCTCTCTCTCTGAGCATTTATCTCTCTATCATGCATCTGATGAATCTCTCCTCCTAGAATCATGGGAATAATAATGACTCCACCTATGGGTATGTCTCCCCCTATCTTCTCTACAAGATGAACAATATGCTACCACTGCAATCTTCTTCTGCTGCAAATGCTATTGCTCAATCGGAACATAGATCAACTGCTCAAGAATGATATTCTCTTCCTATGATGATCCTTGGACCTCTCCATGCATCAAAATTGTGTCATACGATACATCATGAAGAAAAATATATGTCAACAGTGAATAGAGAATCATGAACAAAACATCAACCATTTACATCATGTGCCATATTGTGTGCCAACCAGGCACAACACCCATGTACATCAGCCATGTACATCAATACCATACAATATACCATAAGATATCATCAATGGAGTGTATCAACCATATTCCAATAACATGTGCCAATTGTATACCAACCATATGCCTCTACCAACATGCCAACCATGTGCCTCAAACAAGTGTCATATCACTCATGATATGCCTCTACCATGAACCAAGTGCCACAACCATGTATCTAAACCATCAATATATCAACCAAGCATCATAACAAGTGTCTCAACTATATCATCCCATACATCATGTACCAAATCAAGTGCATCAACCATGCACCAAACCTCAACAAGATGAACTACAATCAAGATGTGTTCCCATACATGTATTCCATATCAACCATCAACCATGTGCCAATCATACTGCTAGCAAGTGCCTCTAACAATGTACCAAATATGTACCAATCACGCATCAACTATAGATCAAGATATGACTCATCAATGATCTACAACATAACCACCTCATCAACTCATCAACTACATGTCCCAATATGTAGCTCAACCACATGCCAAATGCATGCACCAAGACATCCAAAAAATATGCCTCTAACAATACATCATAAGATACATCAATGGAACTCACATATGTACCAGCCATGTACCATGATAGATATGCCTCAAAAACCATTCACTACAACAAGTACTAAGCAGCCAATACTACCTCTAATCATGTACTACGAGTGTCCCTCAATAGATCAATGATATATCTCTAGCTAGCATCACATCAACATGAATTGTCCCATAAACAACATGCCATATAATCACTGACATAACCAGCATTGTTCCTCAATGGTAAATGTCTCAATCCACACTCTAGGGTTAGTACCATGCATCTAAGATAAACTTTCAACGCTCAACCATATGTCATCACCATACATACATCAAATACACATGCCAACATATAATCATGAAAACCTACAATAAACCAAGTCAGACCCTGCAAAACAAAGTTATACCATCAAAGCATGTTGCAACTCATGGCCTTATTTTCCAGAGCTTTTACCATAGGTACGCAGCCTTTTCCATAGATAGCTCGCATATGTATGCAACCTTTATATAGGTCACCTCACGTATCTATGTGAATTCTCCCACGGGAGCCCACGTATGCTTCAGAAAAAATCAAGCTTGAGCTTACCTCATGGTTTCCATTATGTTCTGGTTGTTCATTCTTCTCCATCCACTTATGAAGGTGTCCCAACTTCTCATAACTTGATCTCTAAGCTTCCATATTTTCAAAATTTTCTTCCTTCCTAGCTTCATTTGTTCTTCTTGTCATGCTATATAAAGCAATCCTCATGGATTGTCTTCTTGTGTTCCAGCAATCTGATGATTTGTGGCCAAACCCACTACAGTTGTAGCATCTCATGGTGTGACAATGAGCAGCAATGTGTCTCACTTGATTACATCTCCAACACCTTAGGGTGTTATGAAACTTTCCATTATCTTTCCTTGCATAATGTCTGCAATCCAAAGCTTTGTGACCATATTCATTGCATGAGTAGCAATGACCATGAAAAGCATTTTCATACCTTTGATTTGGTGTCCATCTTGAAGGTGTCTCTCTTCTGAATTTGATTTGAGGTGTAAAGATGGTTTCTTGATGTCTTCCTTTCTTTGTTCTTTTGAAATTTTCCTTGCTTTGTGTAGATGGTTGACTTGCAACATTATTTCCACCTTTTGAGAATGAAGGAATTACCTCATGCTTCTTATAAGTGCTAACTTCAAGATGTATAGCTTCCTTGTTGTATCCAAGACCTAATTTATCATTTGGAGATCTTTGGCTATCTAAGATATCATCCAAGATTGTTGAATTGTTCATTAACTTGATGTGAGTGTTTGACTTCTCTATTTTCTTTCTAAGATCAACAACTTCAGCTTCCAACTTATGGCATGACTCTTCCTTTTCATTTACTTGATTCTTCAATAGTTCCTTTATTCTTTTGGCTTCTTCAACTTTGGTCTTAAGATTGACATTAACTTCAAGACTTTTGCTAAGATCATCATCTACCTTCTTCTTTTATTCTATTTCATTCTTTAGTATTTTGATCTCTTCTTCTTATTCTTTCAATTGAGTCTTTTTACTTTCTTCTTGTTCTTTGAGCATTTGCTTTAGTTCCATGGTATATCTTGGGTACTTTTCTGGGACTTCCTTGGTGTTTTTTTCAAGATACTCAAAATAAATTGAGTAATGTCCTATTTCACTGCTAACATCATCTAACTCAGATAAAAATTTATCTTTAAGCTTCAAAAAATATTCCTCTTCACCTATAGGATGTTTTCCATATGATTCTACACAAACTACTTCTAGATTTTCTTCTTCACTTGTAGAGAAACATTCAACATCATCACACTTAGAATTATTGCAATCAAAGGATTTTGGAAATTCTTTACCTTCATTGTTCTTGATGGAATTGTCTTCGGTGTCTTCCTTTTTTTCTTGATATGTCTTCTCTAGCTTCAGCCATAGATCCTTGGCGAAAGTACATTATCCCATGCTTTCTTTGGCAGAACTTGAGAGTCCATTGAAAATGGTATCGAGATACAATGCATCATTCTTCTCTTCTTCCTTTTGAGCTGCAAACTTTGACTTATTCTTCAAGGGAACTGATCCAACAATAGTTTTTTTCTAAACACCTGCTCCTTTTTCTTTCAAATACTCTTTCATTTCTATTCTCCATGCTGAATAATTTTTCTCATCAAATATTGGAACTTCATCATCCATTTGTGTGTCCATGGAACTCCTCCAAGATTGTTAAGGATTATAGTGAAGGTTTGCTTTGATACCAATTGTTGGACACACCAGCGACACTAAGAGGGGGGGGTGAATTAGTGTGTGGGATTTTACAACTTTTTCTCACTTCAAGTTAGCAACCATTTCAAAACATAATATTACACRTCATCATTGTAATAYTGCATGTAACCATTCACCAATGACATCCATCAATAATAAAGAGCAATCAATCCATAAGCACAATGAACACAAGAGACACCATATGTATGTGTAAGCTTTTGTATTATGTTTTACATGTGACTACAATCACGGGGGTATTATCAGCACCAATTGAAGTAAGGAGCACCAACTCCAAGGAGAGCAACAACTCTCAAGAGAGAACAAACTCTCAAGCAAGACTCGGATTGCCACAAGACCCATCTTATTGATAGAATGCAATCTATTCAATTAGAATTGATCTAGTAGTACAACCAACAAAAATACTAGTCAACCAGTTATAGAATCTTCTCCAACTCATAATTAGAGATCTACAACAAATGTTCATCACAAGATTCTTCCCATATAATCAACCAAACACTTCATCAACCTCCCTTCATTCACGATGTTGCAATCAAGAAGTTATCTCAACTTGTAAGATTCACCACAAGATTAATTTTATGTTTCTGATTCTGAAATTTCTATATGAGGTACTCCTGCATGTACTATCATACCTCTGCAAATTTTACAATCTGCAAAGCCACAAGAAAAAATTTATAGCAGAAATACAAAACTGACTTGTTTGAAACATATTTTCAGGATTATTCAGGAACCCTCATTTCCATAGAGACTAAGTTTAACCATATATACTCTGATATATTTCTTCTATCTCCTCCAAATTTCAGGGTCTGAAACTTCCCAGAACAAAAGTTATAGCAAATATGGCAGACCCTCTTGAATTATGTCCTATTCTAGAGAGCTCACTTGTATAGAATTCCCTGCATGGAATATTTGTTGTATGGATCTCAAAATGGCACAAAAAATACTACAGAATGTATTATAACCAATACATTTGGTCTTACTGAATTAGGATCTGGTATGAAAAAGTTACGACATTTTTACCCGAAACACTTGTTTTAGACTAGTTTCGGGACTAGCCACAAACCCTATTTTCCCCAAAGTGTAACTCCCAAAATACAATGACCAACAAGTTGAAATTTTTATCACACTTACTTGGATATGTTGTCTCAACGGCCTCCACATTTTGATATATGAATCATTGTACAATAAAGGTTATTACGGAAATGTTGAGATGACCTGTAAATAACATACCTTAGAAAGTATCATCAAAAGACTTTATCCTCCCTTGAATTTTTCCCTTCTTTACTTCACCTTCCCTCTGAAATTCACCTTAGATCTCCTTTGGTTACCTCAATCACTTGTAGATATTCAATATGCTCAATGGATATTAATGGGATACCCTTTCTCTCTTATTTATACTCTCCAAGTAGCTTCCTCTAGAAGTGTCCACTTAACCACTTTTTCCACTTAGACACTTTTTCCACTTAGCCACTTTGCCCACTTAACCACTTTGTCCACTTAACCACTTTATCCAAAAATAGTAAACTCTTCAATTCTAGTTGCAACTAATTTATTTTTAATTTTTTTCTTGTTGTAACCACTGAACCCATGACTAACCACTTTGACTGGTCAACTTCTTCTAGGAGATTCTAGAATAATTTGACTTATTTGACCTTCTAGAGGCTTCTAGATAACTCATGAGGGTTCTCCAACTTCACATGTCCATAACTCTCTAACTGTGAGGAGTTATGTGACGTTCCACATATCACCAGAAACGGCATGACATATACTATCCATATGAAATATTTTTTCCTACAAATTCATTGATATTCATTATATTATTCCTTAATAAAACTTGGGTTCCCTAACCACATTGTTGGGCTACCTCACCATTTGGAATTCACAAAGTGTCTTCCCGTGAGGGCTTTCACAATAAGGGGACCACTTTGGAGTTTATCCATTTGGTTATTCCTATCAACCATGACAAGACAATAATGACCAACCTTTGCATCATCATGTCTATACATCAATCCATGACAATACATCACTATGACACCACTTGACATATTTTACATCAATTACATCTATGCCAACATAGGCCATCAATCAATACATCAATGATACTATGACAAGACATCAATCATTTGACATCAATGACAACATAATGCAATAGTATTTACATCCACTTACCCTATTTCAAGATCAAATGTTGTGGCTAGAGACATTAGTACCTAATGGAAGTTAATTTTTCAATAGAGGAAAAAATCTCACCAAAATCGACTCCCTCGAATTGGAAATATCCTTTCGCTACCTAGCAAGCTTTGAATTTTTGTTAAGCCCTAGACAAATCCATATACAAATCCCATGTTATGTATAAAACCCTTTAGTGAGCCCCTTATTTAATTATTACATTTATTTTGTTATATTTGTATGTAGGCTCTGAACCCCTTCATCGCACCCTTTCATTATAATTGTACCCTTTGTCTCATATATATATATACCAAGGAGACCTAGTCTTAGGATCATATTATCTCATCTCATATGGTATTATGAATTGGATATATTGTAAAAGGAGGTTTCCCCCTCGAAGTGGACTATAATCATTGATTTTTTTATTATTTTTTAAGGTGTTGGATCATAACATTTGGTATCATAGCATTCATCTTAGGGTTTTTCTTCTCCAAGCAAGTCATCTTAGCATTTTCTCTATAACTTTTTTTCTAGGATGATTTAGACAGTGAAAATTTGAGGTTATTTAGAAGACATTACAAGGTATATGTGGTAGAAATTTCATCTTCTAGTTCATTATACTTTCAAAGATAACCCTGTGGAAGATAGGGTTTTTTACTAGTCCTGTTACTAGTCTCAAGCAGGTGTTATAGGTGAAATCGTCATATCTTCTTCAGCAAGGATCCAAATTCAATGAGACAATTTTCATTTGAAAGAGTACAGTTTGTATTATTTTTGGTACAATTTTCAGATTCAGGTATCAAATATTGGACACGTGACATTATGTACAATTTCTCTCTTTAGAAAAGTCCAAAAATCAACGAGGTTTGGGAAAGTTATCATAAGTTTCACTTGGCATATCAAATTTTGGTCAAACTTATGGCATTATAGAGAGCACATATCATATTAATACATGTTGAAATTTCAGACTCGGAATGGCCGAAATTGCAGAAATACATCAAAAGGAAGATCGGTCAGGAGGACAAACTCCAAATTAAGGGTTTGAAAGGTATGTAACTTACAATTGGCATAACTTTTTATTGGAAGATATATTTTGGGTGATTCAAAAAAAATTATAAATAGGAAAAATAGGAGCATTAGTATTTTGTCACATGGCTCCAAGGGATCCTCCAAAAATTACTTCACCCACTAAACCTCCAGAGAGCTCAACCATGACTCAAGATGAAATCCAAGAGATTTATCACCAAATGAACAAAAAGATCATTGAAAGTAGGGAACAAATGGAGAAAAACATGGATGAAAATAAAAAAGAAATACAAAATTCCATGAAGGAATTGCAAAATTCCATGTCTTCCATGTTCTTTTAGGCTCTAGATGAGAGAATCCCTAAAGGAGATATCAAAATGCAAGAAAATCATGAAAATAAAAGTAGTACTTAGGTTGGACAACCTGTTGATAATAAGCAATTTTCAAGTGCATTTAACTCTAATAGTGGAGTTAATTATGGTGGGGGTCCTAGATTCAACTCTCCCAAGATTGAATTAAAGAAGTTTTATGTAACAGAGGTCTTTACCTGGGTGAACCAAAGAGAGCAATATTTTGAACTGTATAATATTATGGATGATAAGAAAAGGATTCACATAGAAAATTTGAACTTTGAGATAAAACCATATCAATGGTATCAATGGGTAGTTCAAAGGAATATCCCTTTTCATCATTATACTTAGGGTCTATTTACAAGAGACTTAGAAGCGTGATGTGGTAAAGTTTGGGAGAATGACTACTTCGGTCAATTGACAAGAATCAATCCCTTAGGTGATATTGAATATTATAATTCAAAATTTTAGGTATTGGCCACAAGGGTGGAAGACATAAGTGATGGAAAAATGTTGTAAGCTTACATGGGTGGATTAAAAGAATAAATTAAACATGAGATTTCCTTAAAACATCCTGCAAACATGATGGATGTTATGCAATCTACTCATCATATTCAAGCCAAGAATAAGGCTACACACAAGTCTGCCATGGGAGGATACACAGGAAGCGGAGATGATTTTGGGGTTCATAAGATAACCATACCTCAACCGATAAGGTTGACACCTCAAAAAATGGATAAAATAAGAGCAAAGGGACTATGTTTCAACTGTGACAGAAAGTACAGTAAGGGGCATGAATGCAATGAGAAGAAAGTATTCTACATAGATAATGAAGAGGAAGAAGATCAAGAATTGGAACCATCACAAGATCTAGAGCTAGAAGAGACTACTCCAATGATATATTTTCATGCATTGGTCGGCATCATTACTCCATAAACCTTCAAGATAGAAAGATACATCGAAAATAAAAAGGTAACAGTGTTGATTGATTCTGACATTAACCCATAACTTCATCAATTGAAAATTATCAAAAGATATCAATTGCTTTGTATATCCAGCACCAGAGTTCCAAGTAATGATTGCAGATGGAGGTACCATAAATTATTTTGGAAACTGCCACAGTATTAAGCTCAATATGGGGGAGTATTTATTGGATAGTCCCATGATTTCCATCCAAATGGGTGTTTTGATGTTGTATTAAGGGTCCAATGGTTAAAATCATTTGAAACATTGGCCCTTAATTTTCAATATCTTTTCATGAGATTTTTCTTATAAGGCAAGGAAATTGAGCTTAGAGGTATCCAAGGGAAAAATTCTAAAGTGATAAGCTCTAACAGCATGACAAAATTACTCAAAAAGGGACACCATTGTGTAATTACACAATTGAGCTCAATAGATGTTTAAATATCTATATCCTTTTCTCCAATGGATCTCCAAAAAGTTATCAACAATCATTCCATGGTATTTTGAGAGATGCCTAAGGGTCTTCCACCTGCTTAAGATCATGCTTGTGCTATTTATCCGCGACAAGGAAGTGTACATATAGTCTTTTGTTTCTTTCTTAAAGAAGAGAACCAATGACAATATCCCAATGCAAACTATTTTATTAAAGATGAATGGAGAAGGGGAAAACATACTAGAACCAGAAACAATCCTTGAAATAAGAATTAAGAAGCTGCAAAATTGAGAAATTATTGAGTACCTTGTCAAGTGGAAGAAGCAACATGGGAAGATAAATTCTTCATGCACACACACATGTGGTGTTAAAGTGTTGAGGACATCACTTGTTTGAAGGGGAGGGGCATGTTAAGCCCTAGAAAAATCCCCATACAAAGCCCATGTTCTATATAAAACCCCTTATTAAGCACCTTATTGAATTATTATATTTCTTGCATTATATTTGTATGTGGGCTTTGAACCCCTTCATCGCACCCTTTCATTATAATTGTACCATTTGTCTCCTATATATATACCAAGGATACCTAGTCTTAGGATCATATTATCTCATCTCATATGGTATTCTAAATTGGATATATTGTAAAAGGAGGTTTCCCCCTCAAAGTGGATTGTAATGATTAACTTATTATCACTTTCTAAGGCATTGGATCATAACAGTTTCTCGACTTGACCTGCTATGTTTAACTTTTTCTTGAATACCCACTTGCTACCAATAAGTTTGCTTCCATTAGGTAGTTATACCAAATCCCACATCTCATTATTAAACAAGGATTCCATTTCTTCGACCATGGTGTCCTTCCATAGTTTACCCTTTGTCGAGTCAACTGCATCCCTGACTGACTTGGACTCCTCATCAGTGGCAGATAACACAAATGTAGAATAAAAATCAGGCGGACTATACCTTTTAGTCGATTTCCTTACTCGTTCAAATATCCTTATGGATAGAGTTGGTTGTTCCGCCTCATCTGATTCATCCAACTCATATAAATCATGTTCTTCATTCCTTTGTTCAAACACCAACTTCTCCGGTTGTTTCTTCGTTTGAACCTCTTCAGTGCTAGAAATTCCTCTATCTTCCCTAAATATCACATCTCGATTACACATTATTATCCTCATCAATGAATCCCATAGTTTATATCATTTCATTCCATCGTTGTAGCCAATGAAAATACACTTGACTGCCTTATTATCCAGCTTGTTCCTCTTCTCCTTGGGAACATGCACAAATGCATCATAGCAAAAGACTCTGAGATATGTAATTGAATACTTCTTACCAAACCATATCTCATGTGGAGTCGAGTTAACTAGCGTTGATAAAGGATACCTATTTACCAAACATTTTGCAGTGTTGACTAACTCTCCCCATAATTCTTGTGTGAGCCCTGCACCACATAGCATGCTCCTTACCTTGTCCAATCTTGTGTTCATTCTTTCAGCAACTCCATTTTGTTGTGGGGTATATGGTGTGGTATTTTCTCAATGTTATGTCACACTTATTGTAGAACTGCTCAAAATCCTTTCCACAGAATTCACCTTCCTTGTCAGCTCTCATCACTTTGATCTTCTTATATTTCTAGTTTTCCACTAGAGATTCAAACTCTTTGAATTTATCGAGAACCTCTGATTTCTTCCTCAATAAATATATCCAATTCTTCCCAGAAAAATCATCTATGAAGGAAACATAATACATAGATCCACCAAGTGAAGGGACTGATACAGGCCCAAGCACGTCACTATGTATCAATTCCAAAATCCAAAATTTGGAACAACAATGTTGTTGCATCTAATCGAGTCAACATTCCCTAGCATCTTGTATAAGGTTCCAATTTGAACTCCTTTCATTAACTCCATCACTCCCCTGGTCGTTTTGTATGTATCCTTATAAAATTGAGTGTGCACAACTACATCACTCATTTTGTTGACCGATATCATATTTCTTACCAAACTCAGAATATGTAGCACACCTGGAAGGGTCCCGATCCTCCCATATTGCAGTATAATTCAGACTCTTCCTCGTCCAACAATTTTGGTTGTTGAGTCATTCCATAAGAATACATATCCCCCTTCATATATTTCATATTCCCATAACCATCCTCTATGAGGTGTCATATGGAAGGATGCACTTGAGCCGATCAACCAAACATCATGATTTGACTATGTATTGGTTGATGTCAAATATGCATCGCCTCCTTTATTCGAAGTAGTCTTTCTCTTAGTCATCTTCCTCATCGAATCCAACATTGATCTTAGTCACCTTCAACTTGTAGTCTCTCTTGCAGTTCCCAACTTTACCACATTTCCAGCATCTTCTCATCGACTGAATTGAGGTTTTAGATATACCCTTCGACTTAGACTTTATATTAGAGAATTTGTCTTTATCTATGTCTATTGGTCAACCTCTCACCATCAAGGCATATTTGGTTGAACCTTCCATGTTCTTCCATCTCATTTCTTTTGACAGTATAGATTTAGCCACGTCTTCAAGTGTTAATGCGGTCGAATTACTCCCTATAGGCACAACTAACCTATCCTAGGAATTTGGAAAAGAACACAATAGGCTAATATCTTCTCCTAAATGATTTTAATATCCACAGACAACAACTAGCTTATTATAGTATTGAATGCATTAAGGTGCTATGTTCCTAAGCTCACATCACTCATCCTCAGAAGATACAATGTCTTCCCAAGGAACAACTTGTTTACCAAGGATTTTGACTGGTACAAGCTTCCAAACTTGTCCCAAAGTTTCTTTATAGAGTCTTCACCTGAGATGTTCAATAGTATAGAATCCGCAATATAAATTCGAATCATACTCCTTGCCCTTCTCTAGATTTTCTCTCGTTCTTATGTTGAACAAATGCATCATAGCAAAAGAATTTGAGATGTGTAATTGAATACTACTTAGCAAACCATACCTCATGTGGAGTCGAGTTAACTAGCGTTGATAAAGGAGACCTATTTACCAAATATTTTGCAGTGTTGACTAACTCTCCCCATAATTCTTGTGCGAGCCCTGCACCACATAGCATGCTCCTTACCTTGTCCATCAATGTCATGTTCATTATTTCAGCAACTCCATTTTGTTGTGGGGTATATGGTGTGGTATTTTCACAATGTTATGCCACACTTCTTGCAAAACTGCTCAAAATCATTTCCACAGAATTCACCTCCATTGTCAGTTCTCATCACTTTGATCTTCTTATATGTCTAGTTTTCCATGAGAGATTTAAACTCTTTGAATTTATCGAGAACCTCTGATTTCTTCCTTAATAAATCTATCCATGTCTTCCCAGAAAAATCATCTATGAAGGAAACATAATACAGAGATCCACCAAGTGAAGGGACTGATACAGGCCCAAGCACGTCACTATGTATCAATTCCAAAATCCATTTTTCCCTTGTATCTCTAGATGGGAATTTAACCTAATTTTTTTTACCATTTATGCAATGTTCACAAAAATCGACTTCCAAATTTTAATCACGAAAACCTTTTTTTCCATAGCTCGAATTCCTTTTTCTCTGATGTGTCCCATCCTCTAGTGCCATAACATGGTGAGATTGACTGGAAAAATAACAATCGATTTGGTTTGTATCGACTTAGCTCGAGTTGAGTTGAGTTGAGTCCAATTTGAGTCGAATTTAGGAACAACAATGTTGTTGCATCTAATCAAGTCGGCATTCCCTAGAATCGTGTATAGGGTTTTAGTTCGAACTCCTTTCATTAACACCATCAGTCCCCTTGTCATTTTGTATGTATCCTTATAAAATTGAGTGTGCATGAATGCATCACTCATTTTGCTGACAAATATCAGATTTCTTACCAAACTCAAAATATGTAGCATACCTGGAAGGGTCTTAATCCTCCCATATTGCAGTATAAGTCAGACTTTTCCTCATCCAAAAATGTTGTTTGTTGAGTCATCCCCTAAGAATACATATCTCCCTTCATATATTTCATATTCCCATAACCATCCTTTGTGAGGTATCATATGGAAGGATGCACCTTAGCTGATCAACCAAACATCATGATTTGACCATGTATTGGTCGACACCAAATACACATCACCTCCTTTATTCGAAGTATTCTTTCTCTTAGTTATCTTCCTCGTCGAATCCAACACTGATCTTAGTCACCTTCAACTTGTAGTCCCTCTTGTAGTGCCCAACTTTACCACATTTCCATCATCTTCTCATCGACTGAATCGAGGTTTTAGATATACCCTTTGACTTAGACTTTCTATCAGATAATTTGTCTTTATCTATGTCTATTGGTCAACCTCTCACCATCAATGCATATTTGGTTGAACCTTCCATGTTCTTCCATCTCATTTATTTTGACAGTAGAGATGCAGCCACATCTTCAAGTGTTAATGCAGTCGAATTAATCCCTATAGCCACAACTAATCTATCCTAGGAATCTAGAAAAGAACACAATAGGTTAATAAATTTCTCCTCCTCAATGATTTTAATATCCACAGACAACAATTTGCTTATTATAGTATTGAATACATTCATGTGCTCTGTTCCTAAGCTCCCATCACTCATCCTCAAAAGATACAATGTCTTTCCAAGGAATAACTTGTTTACCAAGGATTTTTACTAGTACAAGCTTCCCAACTTGTCCCAAAGTTTCTTTACAGAGTCTTCACCTGAGATATTCAATAGTACAGAATCTGCAAGATAAATTCAAATCATACTCCTTCCCTTCTCTAGAGTTTCTCCCATTCTTATCTTAACATACCCGTCGAAATGGTTATCGGGCTTACAACTATCCATTGTTCTCGATCTACAAGGAGACCTTCAATTTTAAGATTCCAAAGCTCAAAATTTCGTCCATTGAATTTTTCAATCTCTATCCTCACAATGCTTTCGATTCTTTCAAGGACAACTTTAAATATCATTGACTTACAACTCCCTCTAGACCTAGGTTTAACTCAGATCCAAGATTTTCTCAACCTTGCTCAGATACAAGTTGTATAGAGCAACATATATGTTTTGATACAACTTGTAACAGAACGACTCAGATAGGCTCTAATACCACTTGTAAAGATATAAACACCCACACTAAACCAACTAGTAAAGAGAAGACAAATGTAAGTAGAAAATAAATGACAAACACACACAGTACACAGAGGTTTTACCTTGGAAACCCTTAACCGGGAAAACCAGCATTCCTTGAGCATCTTGCTCTCTTGTTGTCTTATTCATTCATTGAATAAATGGTTACATGACTAACCTTTGTCTACACCTAAGACACAATCGCTATCATACTCTCTTAGTTTACACAAGAAAAAACCTACAGCCAATCCAACTTAATTCTATATGACCAACAACATCAATGTGAACAGCAATCTATCACAATTACAACACGCCTTATTTATAGGCTTTACAACATGCAAAACCCTAAATCATGGCACCCAAAAATAGTTACAGATCCATGCAAATGATAGGCTGCAATCTTGTGAATCTCAGGATTCTATTATAGTCAACTACCATTTGATCTTTGGTTGGATGCCATTTGACCTTCTATCGATTGACCTTTCAAAGTCTCGGTCGATAATTTAAACTTTTAACTTTTTGGTTGATCACTGCAACCTTGACTTAACCTTCGACTTGACTTAACTCATCAATCAACTTATCCACCCAATCAATCCACCTTGGCTACCAAGTTGGATGATTGTTCTTTCACTACAAAGAATATAACAACCCAACATATCACCATCCTCAAATGTTGCTCATGGTCCTCCTATGTCCTGGAGCATATCATAATATCATCCAAGAAAAAAATGATGAATTTGTCTAGGTAATATCTAACCACTTTATTCATTTGACACATAAAAGTAGTTGGTGCATTTTTCATGCCAAATGGAACCACCCCAAACTCATAATGGCCATACCTTTTCCAAAAGGTCGTCTTACTAGTGTCTTCTTCTTTGATTCTCACCTGATGGTAACATGACCTTAGTTTTATCTTGGAAAATATCCTTGCTCCTTTTAGTTGACCAAAAATATCATAGATCCATTGTAGATGGTACCTATTCTTTAGAATAACCTTATTCAACTATCGGAAGTCAACACACAACCTCATAGTTCCATCCTTCTTCTTCACAAAGTGCACTGGGGCATCCCAAGTTGAGACACTCGAGTGTATGTACCCCTTCTACAACAACTCTTATAGCTGCATTTGCAACACTTTTTAGCTCTAGTGTGCTCATTATTTAGCTCTAGTGTGCTCATTATTTCAGGAGTTTTGGACACTGGGGTAGCTCCACGTATTAATTCAATAGAGAATTAAATATCTCTCTTTGGTGGCAATTCTGGCAACTCCCTAAACACATCTTCATATTTATTCAATACTGGATAATCTTTGAGACTTGGATTCTTATCCTTTGTTGGCTCTTCCATATAGGATGAATATATATGGCACCCTTTTCTAAAACTTATTTTAAACTGCAATGTTGAAATCTTTTAACGAATATAGGACTTGGAATACCTTGCACTGTCCCAGAATTCCCTTCCTCGTCAAGACATGTGAAAGCCTTGTTGTAGAAATTGAGGACAACATGATGCTTGTTCAGCCAATCCATTGAAATTAAGCAATCATATGACTAAAGTGGTATGATATTCAAATATTCCTTAGTGCTAACTCCATTCAAGTTCACTAGGAAATCCTTGACAAGTTCATTGATTCTCCTCTTGCTTCTAGTGGATATCTAAACTAAACAAGACTTTTCATGCTTACATCTCTTCACTTTAAACCTTTCAACTATTTTTGGATCTATATAGCTATGACTAGCTCCAGAATTAATCAAAATAGCTATGGGATTATTATCAATCTTACCTTCTACCTCAATCATGTGGGATTGGTAGTATGCTTTCATGTTGTCCACGGATGGATAAATCATTGGCATGCCCCATCCCACATCACCCACTGTATCAACTTTGTAAATGTTATGCACAGTCCTCATTATATCTCCCTTGTGAGGACAATATTTATACAAGTCATCTCATTAACATCCCCAACATTTTATGGGTTGTTGTCTTGGCCTTTTCCCAAATGAATCTGTCATTTTATGTTCACCTTGTGCTACTTGTCCTTGTTGATATGCTCAAGATTTATTCCTGATGAAAGATAGCTTGAAGCCTTTCTTTCTTTGATCCATCTTGCCTCTCTTCTTATCTTCCCAAACTTTTTGGAAGTTGGCCTCCCTTTGTTCTTCTCACACAAATACTTAGTGTTCCTCGTGGATTCTTCCAAGGTCTTACGCTCATCAAATTGGATTTTATCTTTGTAAAATGATGGCAACCCACTTAAGAACTTTTGAATTTTCACCTTCTCATCCTTGATTAAGTCCACATACCTCAAAAATCTCCAAGAATTACTTCTCATACTCCTCTATAGTCATATTCTTGCATCTTCTTGTCATAGTAATGCTCTGACAAGTATTGTTGTTGGAAATATCTCTTGAACTGCTTCAAATAAATTCTCTTTTCATAAATATGCTTGACTAGTTTTAGTTGGTCCCACCACATGGAAGCCTTCCCCTGAAGATGATATCTAGAAATACTTGCCTCTAGGTTTGATGAGTAATTATGCATATGGTAATATTTTTTCATGCCCAAAAAACCAAGCTTTAACATCTTCACCCTTATTATTCTCTCCATCAAATGGTGGTGTCTTGATCTTCCTGAGCTCTCCTTGCAAAATATTTGACTCAAACCTCATCCTCTAATGTCTGACAATGGACAGACTTGGGTTGCTCTCTAACTATTAACGTGCACATGCTCTTCAGGTCAAGTTTCCTGGTGAATGATGATGTCTACCAACACTCCTTCATTTCCTAGATCCCCTGCGATCATCCCTCCTATCATGAGATCTATAGTTTTCTACTTACCATGCACTGGCTGCTTATTTTGTGCCAAAATATTTATTGACTTGTCTCTGAAACATACTCATTCTCTATATCAGCTGAGTGTTGATTTGATTCTACTCCTCCTAAGCTCGCATCAACCTTTCATTGTTTTCTATATAGCTTTGCACTTATTTATTCAAGCTTCTCGTAGTCTCAATGAGCTCCATAGGTTCCACTCTACTCCTATTCCCATTGGACTCGGTCTTGGCATTTCCCATACTGATATGTAAACCTTTGGTCTCATCCTCATGGCTTTCAAATCCCTCGGAATCCTCCACATGATCTTTATTCCTCATATAGGAACCAATTATGTTATGCATGTACCTTTAATTCTGCAAAAAAGTGCATGCAACTATTATTGTTATAATTATGCATATTGTAAAATTGTCATTAACTAAGCTACAGGCCCTTCTTTGCCTCAATGTTTTGAAGAACACTAATAACTAATCAAAATTATGATCTTTCAAATATATTCCTTCTGAATTATCTTTCTAATGACTGCAATTATGTCTCAATATGATTTCTGAGTTGAATGTTATGGCTTTCTAAAATCAACGGTTTCACCCATTTTTGCAATTGTTTCACTAGTGCGAATAATCTCAAAGGATAATTTAGGCCACATATAGAAAGAAATCTAGCGAGAACCATGAAAATTTTTATATCGTGCGCTGATAGTATTCTCGATTGTGAATACACGACAACTCTCATATTTTGGATCCAATGTTCCAAACAAATTTTGCATCAATCTGGATTTGGCAATTTTGTCCTTTTGCATTTCCTCTAGACTTAGAAAATTTAGTAGAAAATGTTTATCTTGCAAATGGAGAAAAACTAGGAAAAACTCCATCTATACAAAGTTATCAAGATTGTTGAGTAGGTGTTGATGGCCAAAAATGACCATGTTCAACATTATAGGGAGACCACTCGGTCAGGGCCCCAATTAGACCCTCATCTGTTTGGGATGGTGGTTCTAATTGGTTCATTGGGTCCCCAATTACCCTTGTTCTAAGACTAGCCTTCTAAAGTTAATATAAACTAACCTAATATGAACTAATTATGTACAAACATATATATACATTGCCCTCTCCTTGCTAACTTGTGATATTACATATTTATGATAACAAGTAAAGGGAAAGATTTTCCAACTCATGAAACTCAAGAGACAAACTGCAAAAAGGTCGACTTAGGTTGGATAAAACTTCCCTTGGACAAAAGCACAAAATATGATCAAACTCAGGTAGTGTAACATTGACATAAGTCTATGATGCACGAGGCACCACAAACTCTCCATATGTTTGGAAGGGTAACCAAACGAAGGAGGACACATCTCTATGTAGTGAGCATAGCTTCCTAAGGTCATAATAGATCCCAATGCTTGATGAACAAACAGAAGGATGCGATTTGTCCAAGGGAGACTATCTTTGTTTCTAAAAAAAGAATGTATATTTCCCATCCCCTCTTTTTAGAATATTTGATTTTTTTTTGTCTTTTTCAATTTTTTAACGAGCTTGAAAAAGAATAAAATAATGCTATGTTACAAAGGAGGAATGAGTATCGTTAGCAAGAAAATTGGTTCCAAGCTCATGGAACATATTGATGCTCAAGGCAAGGAGACATCTGCATGATAAGGACACTCGGGAAAATTCCTCCATGGGTCAAGGTGTCAGATCGCATAGGAAAAAAGTGTTGCAAGGCTTGCATATAAGGAATGTTTTAAAGGTTTAGTTGAGAGCAACATGGAGCCGACATTATTCCAAAGATTCAAAGATGAGACCCACAATGCAATTAAGCATGACACAACAAGACTCCTTCGATGTAAATTTTACGAGCCCAGAGAAGTTAAGCTCAGTGGTTTCTTCACGTATAGAGAGTTTGAAAAAATGCAAAAAGAAGACTCGAGGGAGTACCTTTTTCACAATTAGTCCAATCGGCTTGAAAAAGGGGTAAAATTGCACTGAAAGGACATCTTTTCAAAACCGTTTTAATGAGTGTGACAAAGACAAGATCACTCAACTATACTTTCAATTTTAAGGAGTCTGAAAAGAGCTTAACTATTGACTCACAACCTTTTTTTGAGTTTAGTCTCCTTAGCCTGAAAAAGTATAAAATTAACTGAGGATAACTCTCCCTGCGAGACAAATCTCTTGAGGCGTTCCTTTTTCCGCAATAATCTACTAGCTGGAAAAGGGGTTAAACTTGTGCCAAGTAGATGTTCTTCTTGACCAATTTAACAAGTGTGAAGGAACAAGGTCACTCGATGATCTTTTCAATTTTAGGGAATCTGAAAAGAGCTTAACTATGGACTCCGGGGGGGTTCCTTTTTCATAACTAATCTCCAAGGCCCGAAAAATGTGATAAACCAAAACCAAGGAGAATGTTCCTTTTTTGAAAATTTAGTCCCTCAGGCTCGAAAAAGGGTTAAAATTACGCCTGAGAATACTCTTCTAGCGAACCGAAGTTCCTAGAGAATACCTTTATTCATAAAATTAGCCATCCGGACCAAAAAAGGGGTAAACTACCATCGGAAAGATGTGCCTTCAAATTTAAGTTTGGCGAGAGTGAAGGGAAAAAAGATCACTCGGCAATCTTTTCATTTTTAGAGAGTCTGAAAAGGGCTTAAAGAAGACTCCAGGGGGGCTACTTTTCTTAAGTAATCTAGACGAGATCAAAAATAATAAATACAATCTTGTTGAATGTTGCTTTCAAAGTTTAAGCGAGCTTGAAAGACAACAAACCATGCTCATTATGGAGTCCTATGGGAAATGCCAAGAATGATGACTAGGAAGAATAATGAGGACTCAACACAAAGTCATGCCCGGACTAAACAAGACTCTCGTGCCTATGAATTAATTCGGCATGGGCACCAAATGGAAAACAAGGCTCTAAATAGGATGCCCATGGAATGAAGGCTCTACCACATAAAGTACGACACACTTATCATCAAGGAAAGAAGGTTTTGTGTCACACTTAGGTGGGATCGATCCTAAGGCTAAATGAACCAAGAAACGGATAATTAAAAAATGCAAGCAGGGAAAAATCTAACCTATATGCTAGTTTTGAGGTCAATACCTATCAGAACGGATCGATACGATGAACAAAAGTCAAATAAAAATGTCTCCTAGATCTTGCATATAAGGCCAATAACACTCATCCAGAAGTTAATAGATCCAATATAGATAGAAACGTCGAAAAATAAGAGGTGCTACTAAATACAAAAATTGAAAACAACAAACCTGGACTATACAATATGTACAAGGTACCATACAACCTTGCGACTCATGTTTAGTATTGGTTTAGGCAGAGCCCACTACTAGGCTCTGACCAAGACTCTCTTCGATAGTCAACCTGGAAAGTCTCCCAAAAGGGAAGAAAACACAAACCATGGTGTAAGTCTTCCCACGGTATAGAAACCGTAGTCATGGTTTCAAGGATAGCCTCATCTGAAGATAATTCAATATCCAAGAAATCACACAAACGAGGAGGGTCAATAGCCCCATAGGGAGAAACAAACTGAACATATTCCATATGACGATTGAGGTTATGGCTAGGACTGGCAGAGTCTATCAGCAAAGAATCACAATCATGAGGGCTCAAAGATCTATAAACAGCGAGATCATACTCAAAAGAAGACTCAAGATCACTTGGACCAAGAGGGGGATGCAATGACTCCCATGCCCCCATTGGATAAACCAACGGATCAATTATCGAGACCACATCTTGAGAAGGAAAACATGAGTGAACAAGTTCCTGCTCAAAAGAAATTGAACATCGAGGGTAAGATGCCACATAATTAACTCGTGGCGGGGTAGAGTATACACAAATACTAGGAACATATAAAGGGGCAGCCTGAACTAACGCTGAATTAGGATGGTGATTATCATATGCCAATTGGTCGATAGTGACAATGCTTCCATTGTGAGGAAAATGCATCACCCGAAAAATCATAGACAGCACAACATTCATAGCATATACATAATCACGCCCAAGAAGCATATTGAAATCTAACGGGCCTTGCACCACTATAACATTGACAAAGACAGTCTTCCCACCTAACGAGATAGGTAACTGAGGAAGAATCCCCAAATATTCACTAGGACATTTTTCAAAATCCAACAGCTCATATGAAGCAGACACAAGCTCGGGAGAACTCAAATCTTGCCAAGTCGAGGAGGATAAAATACTTGCGGATGCTCCTTCATCCACAATACATCGGTAAATGTTTTTTTAATTGACTTCAACCCTTATTTGAGAGGGTGCAGAGTAAGGAATGTGAGGCTCAACAAGGTCATTCCAATCAAAGGAAATCATCCTAGGACTTGGAGGGGGTGTGCTCGAAGTGAGCGAAATGCACCCTTGTTCTGACAGTATTGAACTGGAAATTCTAAAAACATAGTCGGTATACACATCACTCCCCAAGAGAAGAGTGGGATCAGTAGAACATTGCATCGGCATGACCACTTTGGTAGACTCGACACTCTCCAAGAGAAGAGTGGGATCAGTCGAAGATTGCATCGGTGTGACCACTTTCTCAACCATTGGTTGAATAGGTTGTGAGACAACATGGTCTTAAGGCGCATCACTCTCAAAAAAAGGACTGGGATCGGCCGAATATTGCATCAGAACAACCACTTCATCAACCAAAGGTTGAATAAACTGTGAGGAAACCTCAGAATACTCAGAATCAGTAGAGCTTGCAGACAGGGACCACAATCTTCATGCCTCTAGAAGGTCATGGAATAAATGAGTAAGGTGATCTCCCTTGCAAAGCTTACAAGGGAACTTGGTCTTACATCCTATCCGTTTAGGTTTATCAACATAATCAATGCCCCCAACATGACTAGCAGTGGTTGGTTGCATATCTCCAACATGACTTGCAGAGGCTACAGACCTATCGCCAGTATGACTAGCAGGGACTAGAATTTTTCCCGTAGCATGACTCGCAGAGGTTGGGTGCACATCTCCAACATGACTTGCAAAGGTTGGGGATCAGTCGATAACATGACTTGCAGAGGATACAGACCTATCTCTAGTATGACTAGCAGTGACTGAATTTTTTCCCCCAGTATGACTTGCAGAGGCTGGGTGCTAGTTTTCAACATGACTTGCAGAAGTTGAGGAACTATCTCCAACATGACTTGTAGAGGTTGGTGATTGAACTCTAGTATGAATTGCAGGGACTAGGTTCATGCCGCCAGCATGACTTGTAGAGGTTGGGTGCTGGTCTTCAACATGACTAGAAGAAGTTGGTTGTTTACCCCCAAAATGACTTGCAGAGGTTGGGTGGTGGTATTCAACCTGACTTGCAGAGGTTGACGACTTATCTCCAACATGACTCGCATAGGTTGGTGATTTCTTCTTCTTATTCTTCCTCTTTCTATTTTGTTTAGACCTCCAATTACTAGTAGCTATACTTTCACCAGAGAAGGTAGAAGGAGGAGGAGAAGACTTTGTTGACGAAGGAACACCAACATGATGCCCATGACATAAGGTGCTTAACTGAGAAGTGTCAAGAGAATTTGGGACATTTGGAATGGTACCCAACCAAACTAGTAGTCCCACATTCAACACAAGAATGTACAAAGTGGCCATCAAAGGGACACTAACGTTTCCAAAGAAAGGAAAAGCACAAGAATCCTTTTGCGAAGGGGTTCCTTGGTTGGTATCATAAGTAAATTTTTCCATGAATATATTATGCACAGGTTCTCCCCTTGCGGGATCGTTCAAGTCCATAAAAGTCTCACACACTGACTCTAGTGAACCAGTGGTACAAAAAACAATGCCTATAAAGAGGCAGCTCCACGTTTCTAAGTGGAAGACCGAAAATTCCTCACGACTGAGGGAGTGGGAGGTATACCACCTTAGTTCATAGACCCAAAGCAATGACTAACTAACTCACTATGGAAAACTAGGGAGCACATAGCACACACTAAAAGCTCCTAAAGGCAAATAAAGCAGACAACTAACTAGTGGGAAGGACAGTTATGCCAATCAACACTAGAGCAACTTACCGGTGCAAGTGAAACTCAAACATGGAATCACCCTTTAGGTATACTCTGCAAAGCGTGATCCAACGTCTACCCTAGGTACCACGGTATACCCCCACAATCACCCGTGTAAGTCCGTAAAAATAGGCAACTAAGTTTCCAGCTCGCAATCAGTCACCAGGAAAGTACAGTCG
>JZKD02S1604879.1:261214-273804 GCA_000966675.3 Picea glauca | reverse complement strand
TCGCTTATGCCTTTACGTTTCATTTGTATATGTTCTCACCCAATGTTGCTCTGTATATGTGTTTAAAAGGCGGTTTTGATTGCAGGGACAATGCCTCCAAAGAAGCCATCCCCCAGGATTTCACCACGGGCACCAAAGCTGCAAGAATCGGAAATAGGAGAAGGCTCCTCCCCAGCGGTTGGAAGACAACTAGAGTTCGATCCTAAGCTGGTGTCTGTCATCAAGGAAATCACCAAGTTTCCCTTTGTCCAGCCCCCATCTTTCGGGGATACAGAGGCAAGCATTGGAGCAAAGACGACTTTCCCTCGCTGGGAAGAAGTCTTCAAGAAGATCAAGAAAGAAGAGCCCCTCGAATAAACTCTGCATAGTGACTCTGACACAAGGAAGCTCTATGACAAGGACCTCCCAAACATTCACAGGGCTTATCTGCACATGGTGGCAAGCCGGTCTCCTATTTTCCCTTGCGTCGAGCTCTTAAAGTGGCTCATTGATCACACCGATGCACATAAATGTTCGATTAATGATGACAATGGCGAATGCGTCTGGGTTTTCCTGCCATCAGAAGTTCAGAAATACTACGAACTCAATGAGTCTGAAGAAAAGTTGAACATTGATTTCGTGGTGAGTTTCTATGCCTCTCACGACACTAGAAAAATCTTGGCATCCTAGAGGAGGGAAGACAAGAAATTCATGAACCGAACTTCTGGTTGGTACCCGACGGTCAATCTCAAGGAACCATACGCCTATCTCATGGCCCTTCTCTGCAGATTACATGGGGATAAAGAATGCTCCCAATTTTCGAAAGCTTGGATGTCTCTGGCTTTCACAATCGTCGTTTCGGGTACCGGTTTCAATTGGAGTGCTATCATCTCCAAACAGTTGAAAACATGCATAAAACAAGCTCGGGCGCCAAAGGAAGGAGATACCCCTACCTTCTACATGGCTTCGTATCTACTCGACGTCATCTGCGCCAGGAACGCTTTTGCTGGGACGGACTTGAATTGCCACCCTTCGGAGCTCGCAGCCCATGTATACTACAACATCTTGTGGGAAAACAGGTACAAGAAATCTTATGTTGTTATATGTGATCATTTTATTGCACCCATTTACTTCTTACTCTTTAAGAGAGAATGCCCTAGATTATCAGACGAAGCAAAGAAGGTCATAGTCAAAATTGGTCACTGGTATTTAGATGAACGAGAAACCTACATTAGGATTTTCGGCACCACAGGGGCACCACATTTATTACCCCTTTATGTTCTCGGTCGGCTAGTGTTAGGAGAAATCTGTTATCAAACCATCATACAAGGATACAATGCAACTTTAGTGAAATACAAGAAGTGGGCTTTCATACCGTATGGATTCCATATTGGCTTCTGCATGGTCAAAGACATCGCGCATGCTAAACAACTTGGGCTAGGTCAATTGGAATTTCGGTTCCAAACTGGTCGATTTTTCAAACACAATCCCAAGGGATTGGTCCTACAGCACGTGTCACAGGTATCATCATGTTGGTCTTATGCCCATGATCAGTTTGAGGATGAAATTTTCACCGAGAACGCTCAAGATTGGGATATGGTGGCAGCCAGGAAGGTCGATCCTAGAGGAACCAGGTTTAGAGCTTTGAGCTATGAAGAGCAGGCCACACTATTGGAGTAAGCAATTCAAGGAGTTGGTCGACACCCTAAAGCAACAGTAGCATATGAATTGGAGGAAGAAACAAATAACCCACAAGAAGACATTGAGGTCGCACAGGCTCATCAGGGATCCCCGGTACAAATCAGAGTTTTCCCTGAAGATCAAACAGCTCAAGAAAGTGGCGCGCTTTTATACCAGCAGTCTCAGCTACTAATAAAACTGATGCAGGATAACCCGCATCCTGCCAAAAGTCCCAGAATTTCAGTTATCGTCCAAAGAGTTCCAACAGAACCTAGCAATCCTAGTCTCACAACCGTCGATGGCACCAATGGGTTGGGTAATCCTGAGTCTATGATATCGCCAATTGATCTCTTGGGAAAAGGAACATCTCAACCAGAGATGGGTCGGGTGTCGATAGAAACGCAAGCGCCCAACCCCTTGAGCACGCTAATACATATATACAGTGACGATGAGAGCACAGAGACTTCTCGTGGCACCCCAGTGCGCATCCAAGAAGAAGAAGGTCCCGAAAATATCTTTTCCCCAAGTCCCGAAAAGGTCTCTTCTTCTTGGCCCAGGGTTCAGGACCAGGGAATCCCACAAAAGGAAGTTGAAGTTGAAGGTAATCTCAACATAGGAAAGTCCGATGAACCTGAAATAGATGTAGGCTCAAGTGACGAGTCTCCACAGAAGGAAATCGGTAGTTCCACGATCGTTGAGTGATTAAGTGACAAGTCCATACAAGACACCTCTATCCTGCCCAATACTCATATTCCCGATGAACAACAAGTAGAAGTTGGATCTACAAGGAAGAACGAAGAAGTTTGAGGGCCCACCCTCGAATAAATTTACACTGTGGGAAGCTTGGTAAACAATCTCACATGGGGTGATCATCAGATACCAGATCTGGTAGATGAGGTCGCAGACATCTATGTGATCTCCTATGATCAAAAGAGAAAGGATATCATTCAGAAGACTCCAAAGAAGAGAAGAATCACCATGGATCAGTCCATCATAGTCATCACTGAGGAGAAGTTAATCGACACAGCAAACGCCCGTACGTCTGAGTTGATTGGTGTGGGAAAAGCTCTCTCAGAGGCCGCCCAGGACAGAGCCAGGAGAGATGAAAAGGAACTTGCTGCCACCCAAAAGGAGCTCGAACACTTGCGCCATCTTGTTGATTACTATAAGGGTGCTACACAGACAGTTGTGTATTTAAAAGATGAGTTTGGTAAAGTTTACGATGAGTTCAAGAAGGAAAGATAGTTGTTAATATCGAATATAGCCAAATTCCAGGAAGACATTGTCATGGCACTTGTGACATGTAAGGAAATGGAGTGATGGTATGAGAAGGTGCAGCAGGTAGCAGAGAGGCTCACGTTTATTGAGGCAGTCCAAAAAGGTCGAGAAAAGGAAGACCACGGCATTCGGCTAGTAAGTAAAAGCAGTCTTAATCGCATGAAGCGATCGGCCGAATACTAGGCCAAAATGTCTCAAATCTCACACAAAGAAATCCAAGAACAATGGGCCAAATGTCAAAAGCATTGGGATAAAATCAATAAAATAATGAAAGACATCTGACTCCGTGAGTTTGGTACCCCCGATATGTTTGTCAACCTAAACGAAATAATCAAGTTGTGCGCCTAACAGGATGCGTCATGGGCTGAAGAATGTGCAAAGATCATCGATGCAAAGCCTAGGCAAATACAACATTTCGCAGGACATCCAATCAAAGTCAAAGCCATACTTCAAAAGTTGAACTTCAACCTCGTAAAATATTGGGCACACACAGCAGACATCAAGGGAATCTATGTGGCTCCAATGGAACAGCACAGGTTTCCATGGGCCAACACCTATGAAGAACTCTTTATCAGATGGTATGATTATGAAAGAGTCCACCCTTTTCAAGAAACAACTCGGATGGACTGTTTAAATACTGTTAGATGATGACACCACATGGCGATTCTTGATTAGCTCAAATTGTGTTTTACCGTTAATTATTGTTAAGACTTTATATTATAAATAGGAACATCGACCGATGGTTAAAGGATCGATGGTTGTTGTAAGAACTCTTTTCTTTTGGTTGTTGATAATTATTTTGAGACTGCTACAAATTAAGAAGTCCTTATGGACCAGAGATGAGCTATTTTCATCATATGTATGTGATTGGAGTTGGAGAAGAATTACTTCCTTTCCTGTTACATGAATGTTGCAGTAAATGAGTAAGAGCAATTAATTCTCTTGCCAATTTATCTAGTACAATGTTTTGATGTTCCTTGCTTTAAATGATGAAAGTAAATCATTGTGCTTCTATGTGATGAATGTCTTGGTAGATGAATTATTTTGCTTACCATGACATTGATTACAGTTGTGTTTCTTTCTCTATGCTAAGYAGTTTACCTYAGCTATGTGATGAATGTMTYGGTAGATGAATTATTTTKCTTACCMTGATCTTGATCATATATGYRTMTTCYTTYTDYTAMGTVRYTTTCTYAGAMAAYWKTTGGATKMTCTTTSRGTTAAAGTATTATTAMTAAGCCCCTTTGGCATAGGATSRTTGTYTRSATGTTYRAGTAGCRGGTTATCCCAAGCTCGACCCCTTCCCAATAGTTAAAACTCTTGTCCTATCTTCGTCAAGTTGGTTTATAYTGGCTTGCATCTCTTGTACCTGCCCCACCTAAGAGAAAATACAGAAAAAATTGTTTTAACCAAAGGAAGAGCATTCACCAGAAAACACAAAAGTTCATCGATAATTTTGCCATATTTTAAGATCTGGAGAACCATTCCACTCCAAACGCTGCAGAGTCTAATTGAGCCTCGGTGGCGGGTTTGGTTCCTGTTGTTGAATCAAGGGATTTAAGCCCCATCAACTGGACCGTTTATCCAAAGTGGACATGTAATGTGATTCAATAATTCATAAATGGTGGTAGGATAAGAAACAATCAATAAGGTCTTATATTTTGTGTGTGCATGTATATATATCTTTGTGAACATTGTGATTCTAAAACTCATCATTCTTCTAACCAGAACTGAAGGAGAAACTATTAATCAAATAATATCACCTTCAATATCGAATAGCATGTATTTATTTATGGACATTGAATACTTGGTTCCAACATAAGGTATACTTTCACCCCTAGAATGATGTAATTTTTCATTGCACAGAGAGATAAAAATTAACAAATACTCAAGGAAAGAAAATTACAGACTTACCAAAATTTACACATAATCATAATCATGGTCAAGATATATTTATGAGCTCAAAAAAATTTATGTACATTGAGCAACATATTGCAAGCTATCTATGAGTTTAATTAGTGAATTTGAAACTGGTGTTACATCTATTTGTGCCAATAAATCGTTTCTACAGCTAACCAACTCATATGTGCAAGCAATTGATACACAAAATCTTTGCTATAGATAGTAAACTACTTTGCTTAAATCCATCCTCTTGGTAGTAAAACCATAACAAAAACACATAGAGCCACAATGTCTACATGAATTTATTGCAATGAAGGACTGAAGCACCCTGAGCTAAACATATGAACATTTTTTTCAAGCATTTGAAGGCTAAGGTTTCCAAAAGAGTAGACAAGATTCATTTCCAAAGGAAATAGAGCAACATGTAAAAGAAGGGACTTGAAAGTGAAAAAGAGACTCGAGTGCCAACTCAAGCTGTCATTTTATGACTATGATCTATAAGAAACCATGTAAGAAATAGTTCAATGTCTTATGATTCACAGAAAATCGAATAACAATATGACTTGGAGCCTACATAAAAATATTTCTTATACCAAAAATAATGAGAACTTCTAGAGAAAAGATGATGTACACATATATTTTGTAGACTAAATGCCAATAATATGACTAATATAGAGAAAATTTCCACCCAATTGTAGGTAATCCTTTATGGACACCACCCCCTAGTTAGGCTATGATACTACTAGGGTAAAGAAGAACAATGCAATATTCTCAAGGAAATATCTCCATCTCATGTCCAAGAAGAAAACCAACCAAGTATCCCACTATTTATTTCTTGTAAATCGAACAACTATTTGGTACCCATTATACCTATCCCACACAATAGAAGGATAATTATTCCTTCTCTATGCAACAATACCTCAGAAGTCCTTCCTTCTAGTGCTCTTCAGTGTGAGCATAAAAAGGTCCAAGCTACTGTCTATTAACTCCAACATAATTTTTTGTCTTAGTTCTTGCATATTCTCAAGGTTTTAATGGCTTCCTTTCATGGCTAATCCATCCCATAGTATGACAACCTTCGTTTTCCAATTTATCTCTTCTCTCTTCTCCAAAAACCAACCCTCTTTTTCCATTCGAATTTCTTTTTTTTGTATGAGTGAACGATGGAAAACAAGAGTCGTAAACCAACTTATTTTTGTGGGAGACAATTTCCCATAATGTAGGAGGTGATGGCTTATATCTAGGAGTTGGTTTCATCCACTCCTCTTATCTCCAATTTGGACTATTGGCTAGGCTCAACAGAGTGAACGTTAATGAAAAGATGAGTAGAAAAGTGGCATAGGATTCCCTTAAGCCCTGTCACCTTTCCCCTCTTGTGGTATCATAGCCCCTTTAGGTGCTCATGCTTAGCCAGTCTTGGTTCTTTTGTTAACTTCAAAATAGAAATATTTACAAGTATTCAAAGTATTAAAATCACTATGGCATGTCTACCTCATGGTGTGAATAAGGCATAGTAATAGAAAATATATGGAAAAACATTTCAACATTATTAAATACAAAGTATTAGAGAGGGTCCAAACTAGGACATGACATCCCCTCCACCCTGGAATAACATTGTCCTTGATGTTCTTTTATTGCAATAATGTTTATGTTTCATTATTTAGTTGTACCTACAATTTCATCCTCTTTATTGTCTTGGTACACCTCCAAACTTTTAGCATTCTAGCATATGCCTACAATAATCATCAAAGTAAACATGTGTATCGTAGCAATTTCTATGCTTAAGTATTTCATCGATATGAATTCAAGTCTTATGGCACAAGATAAAGTATGTAATTTAGCCAAATACTTATATGTATGAATATGTATATTCTCCATATGGTTGCCACCGTTAAAACTCGACTCACTATTTTCTTGAGTACTCATGATCCCAACTAGTATGTAGCATGAATCTCTCATAATAGATTCATTCAAACCACCTCTTCCTTACAGCCACTCACCCTCCAAGCTTAGGCATCCCCTTCTCTACTAAATATTCCCTCGAATGATCCATCCTTTGCCAAGGCTTTCTTGCATAAGAAGAATGCAGACTTATAGAGTCTTACTACCAAAGCATCCTACTAGCTCGCTCTAACATGACATAACATAACATAACTCATGGTGATCGAGGCATATCATAGGGTTCCAGTGTCACTGCAATTTCTTCCTTCTCATGCTTTCCAGATTATAGTAGTCATCATGTGTCTTTACTAGACAAATCCATCATCTCACATGTATCATGCACATGCAGTTACCATGAGATTTTAATGGCAAAATTTCAATCAGAATTTTATATTTGTTTCTTATATAAATCAGGTTGCACAACTATGAGATCCTTCTCATAATGTTTGGCCCTTGCAGCAGTAGTTATCAATATTCATTATGGACTTACACTTATTTCCATATTTAAGAAACTTCTACCTACAATCTAAAATTTCCAGTCAATCGAAACAAATTGTGAGTATCCATGCATATAATCCTTTCACTGCAACATTTATAACAACATTCAAAATTATTTTAGAATTACAACGCATTAATAATTCAATCACTTCAGTTGCCAACACATTAAATGTAGTGAATATCATTCATTATATATATAATCTTCACGCAATAGATGATTTGCTTCTTTAATTTTCTTGCATTTTCCTCATTGCAATGACCATCAATCAATTTGTTAAATAACAACATTAGACTCAATACCTTCTTGCAGCATCTCATTATAAATCTTAAGGGCTTCTTGCATATTGCATCTAATGAAATAGTTCTAAGGCATCACCATATCATGCTCAAGGAAATGATCAGTATCCTATGAAAATTATTTAGAATTCAATACCACTACCTTGAAGAAGAATAGTTTTGCATGTTGATACTTTTGTTCTATGTTCAAATAAGAAACTAACACAAACCATCTGATAAAAATGCATAAATAAACAGATTTACAATACATTAATAATTCAATCACTTCAGCTACCAACACATTAAATGTAGTGAAATACCATTCATTACACACACAAACTTCCAAGGAAATCCTCGCAAAAAATAATATGAGTACTTCCCCATGATCCATGGCTGGTAAACGAAGTAAATCGTCGGCCATGCTTACAAAGTCGAACCCGTGACCTCCCCAACCGATCACTGGGGGAGATATCTCACGTATAGCTCAAGACCACTTGAGTTAACCCTCAGGGTTGTGTGTGGGTGTGTGTGTGTGTGTGTGTGTGTGTGAGAGAGAGAGAGAGAGAGAGAGAGAGAGAGAGCGAGAGAGAGAGAGAGAAAGAGAGAGCTTCCAACACATTAAATGTAGTGAAATATTATTCATTACACACACGCATGTGTGCACACACACACATACTTCCAAGGAAATCCTCACAGAAAATGCTCAGAGTACTTCCCCACGATCCATGGATGGTAAATGAGGTAAATCGTCGGCCCTGATTATAGAGCCTCACACCAATGGGGATCAAGAGAGTTGAACATGTGACCTCCCCAACTAATCACTGGGGGAAAGATATCATGTTTGGCTCAAGAAATCTTGAGCTAACCCTTGGGAGTGTGTGTGTGTGTGTGTGTGTGTGTGATCTTCACACAACAGATGTTATGCTTATTCAATCTTCTTGCATTTGCCTCATTTCAATGACCATCAATAAAGTTGTTAAATAACAACATTAGAGTTAATACCTTCTTGTAGCATCTCGTTATGAAGCTTAAGGGATTCATGAATATTGCATACAATGAAATACTTTCAAGGCATCACCATATCATGCTCAAGGCAATAATCAATATCCTATGAAAATTATTCAGAATTCATTACCATTACCTTGAAGAAGAATACTTTTGCACATTGATGTTTTTTTTATATGTTCAAATAAAAAACTAACACAAAACATATGATAAAAAAGCATAAATACATAGAGTATGGGTATATCCTTGGTGGGTAGGCTCTCCAAAGAGATGGACTAGGTTACCTCTATAACTTTGATGCATTGATTACAAAAAGGCTGAACTCAAGGAGAAGTAGGACAATGATAGCAAACACACTTAGTATGGGAATTTACTCAAAGTACATGCTTAGATTAAACACAATTGAGGGCACATTGCCCTCTATAATGGTAATTCCAAAGTTTGGTTTCATTTACGTTGTTATTAGTCATGTAGTCTTCACTTGCATATTTATATTTTTTGTCATATTGGTTTGGATAGTTCTTCCAATGCACTAAGTTAATTTACACATTAGAGTTCATTTTGAACTCCTTTGACCATGATAATATGTGTCCACATTCAATAGATTTATGTGATGTTCTAATTAGAGATCTATTTCAACATGATTTTGATGTCACATGCAACAACAAGACACACTTTACTGCCTAATTAAAGACAAAAGGACATACAAATTCCAATAATCCCAAAGGTTCTATCTATTCAATTAATATAATTCCAATACTTTGTTATTGAAATCTATATTGCGCTTTTATAGATATTTCTAATTGTAATATCCAATATTTGACAAGTAGTTTGAATAGTAAGTTAATCTTGTATAAAGAATTTCTTCACTTTGGTCCAACTAACGACAACTAAGATATATGCAAGGATATAATAACAATTGAGCATGTAGACTAAATTCTTTCAACATACTACATTCAACATTCGTAATGTATGGTTCTCTCTCAAGAACACCATTTTGATTAAGTCTACACTATATGATGTAGTGAATTCCCTCTTTATCCCGTGATCTATGCAATATTTAAGTAAATGCCATAAACGTGTACTCACCACCACTATCAGTTTCCATAATCTTAATCTTCTTACACTCTGCCTTTTTGCTTTATCTTGAAATCTCAGGAAGGTCTTGAATGCATCTGATTTTACCTTAAGAAAGTAAATCAAAGTCATTTTTAAAAAATCATCAATGGAAGACAAAGTATTTCGCACCTCAATGGGTTTTGATCGAGGAATATCATAGAGTTCCAATGTCACTACAGTGGCATCCTTCCCATGCTTTCCAACTTATTGTAACCATCACCTATCCTTACAAAACAAATCCATCATCTCACTTGTATCATGCACATACATTTACCATGAGATTGTTGGATTACTGAGAGGGGGGGTGAATCAGTAATAGAGCAATTTAATCATTTTTCACCAAAAATGCAAGTTTTATATCAATGTAGTATTATCATCCAATAGTTATAGAGTAAATAAACAATGAACAAATGAGCAATCACACACATACACAGTACACCAGTGTTTTTACATGGAAACCCAAAGCAGGAGAAAACCACAGAATGTTTTTTATTATATGTCTTGAAGAATTGCATTCATTGGAAGCACCAACTTCCTTTGTTTTCCAGCTGCAACTGGAAGGAGGCTCCAACCTCCTAGTTTTTCAGGTTACTACCTGAGGGAAGCTCCAACTCCCCAATTCTCTGGCTATAACCAGAAGGAGGCTACAACCCCCTATGTTCTTCGGCTACAACTGAAAGGCGGCTACAACCACCTGTCCTTGCCCCATCCAACCGCCCTGAAATATAAATTCCCAATGTAAACAACCTGTCACTGTCACTGAATCAACCACTACCACTGTCAACCTGTACCAATAACCAGTAACAACCTGTACCAAACAACTTGTACCAATAACCTGAACCAACATGCACCATGCATCAACTGCACATCAACTATGACTCATCAAGATGTACCAACATCATCAACTATACACGTCATGTATGTGCCAACTCATCAACTACTTGTCTCAACTATGTACCCAACATGTACCTCAACCATATACCAAAGACATACACCAATATAGCCATAAAAAATTCATCACTCTATCCATAAACCAAATACCATAAACTCTTACATCAAACCATGTGCCACAACCTCACTGTTATGTAGCCTCAAGCTAAACCAACAACTTCAACAACACATCACAATCGAAAGACCAATACCCATATGTCAAATACTAACCACAAAATACCAATTGTATCCCTCAACAAATCTGATATATGTAGCAATATTGAACATCCAATACCATCTCAAGAGATAAACCCTAGCTCACAAAACATACATCAAACCAGATGTGTCGTATCTCTCATAAATAGACCCCAACCATGTTGTTGTCGTGATTTTTCTGCTGCACTTTTTCTGCCGCGATTTTTCTACTGCGATTTTTCTGCCACGATTTTTATGTCGTGATTTTTCTGTCACACTTTTTTTGCTGCGATTTTTCTGCCGCACTTTTTTGTTGCAATTTTTCTGCCACACTTTTTCTGCTACAATTTTTCTCTACCGATAATACCTGCCCAAATAACATTTCACAAAAATAGATATTCAATGATATTCAAGTGTGATTAAAATGAGAGAGCCTTGCCTCTTATTTATACTTTCATGTAGCATCCCACTTTCCTTATTTTAGGGAGTTCTCTATTAACTTTATTATTTAAACAAATTCTTTTGCAAATACTTTGACTTTTTGGGGCTTCTAGATGACTCATGAGGGTCCTCCAACTTCACATGGGAATAGCTCTCTAACCGTGAGGAGTTATGTGACGTTCCACATACCACCAAAAATGGCATGACAAGCACTATCCATCTAGGATAGTTTCATTGACAAATTCACTGACCTTCATCTCAGTATTCCACAATTAAGCATGGGTTCTCTAACCATACTTCTAGAATAACTCAATCTACAAAGTGTCTTCCCGTGAGAGCTTTCACCATAAGGGGACCACTTTGGATTTCATCCATTTGTACTTCTTATCAACCATGACAAGACAATAATGAGTCATGTTTACATCAAACAAACTTGGGTCCATTACCCAAACCTTTGTGCTACCAGAATTTTCTACTGGACTTTCTTCAAGCGTTGACATCAATGACAACCAACCTTAATCAACAATATCCCCCTTTGGAATTGATGGCAACACTCTGATGCAATACTGAAATCATGTCATGCAATACTGAATTCATATCACTCATGCTCTCCCTGAAACCATGCCTCTATCATCTGCATCTCTGTGACCTTTGCTCCCCCTGGAATCATGCCTCTGCCCTCTGCACCTGATAAATCTCTCCCCCTTTGTCATCAATGGAAAATGTATCTTTCCATCTCGGGTTGCTCCCCCTAATTGAATTGTCCTCTTTATGGTGCTTCCTCGTGTACATCTAAGACATATAATATAAGCATTATCATTCCTTTTGAAGTAGAAATAACTTCGATTCTCTGGCGAAGATACTCAAAGGCTTCCCATGGAAGTGGTTTTGTAAAGATGTCTACCACTTGTTCTTTTGTGCCCACATACTCAACTCTAATGTTCTTTTATGCAACATGTTCTCGTAGAAAGTGATACTTGATTGGAATGTGCTTCGTCTTGGAGTGCATCACTGGGTTCTTTGGCATACTTATGGCGCTTGTATTATCACAATAGATTGGAATGGGCTCATCATACTCAACCTGTATATATGTCAGAGTTTGTTTCAGACAAAGAACCTGTGTACAATATGTTGTTGTTGCAATATACTATATCTCAGCTGTAGATAAAGATATTGATGATTATTTCTTGCTTAGCCATGATACTAAACACTCACCCAAGTAGAACGTTGCTCCACAGGTGCTTCGTCATTCATCAATACAACCTGCCCAATCTACATTTGTGTAGGTAATAAGTGATAGATCCTTTCCTTTTGGATACCATAATACAAACTCTTATGTTCCTTTG